>JAWZSL010000005.1:38496767-38969267 GCA_034769285.1 Lutjanus argentimaculatus | reverse complement strand
GAGAATCTGAATCTGTCATCATGTTTTCATCTGTGTGTTTGCGTCTCCCTGACTGTGTGTTTATGTGTGTGTGTTGCTGTTCAGATGCAGTACAGCGAGCTGAAGGTCGACCCCGGACAAAGCCCCAACAAACGCAGGAGGGCCAACCTGAGTTAGCCGCTCAGTTAGTCTCATCATTCCTCTCTCCTGTAAACACTTTCAGCTGTAAACACTGTAAATTACCTTATTTGTATATATTTCCTGTAAATTTTGATGAAGTTGTACCTGTCGAGTTGTTTTTGTTTTGTTACTGTGGAAAGATTTATTTTCTAAATCTTGTAAAGAAAAGCTTGTTTTTTAAATCCCTTTTATTTCTTGTGACAACACAAACAGAAAGAAGTCAGACTTGTAATGTACGTTATGAATGTATGTGTGTGTGCGTGTGTGCGTGTGCATGTATGAAGGTGTGTTACTGTTGCATGGACTCTAACTTTTATATTTCTTTGAACATTTCTGTGCTGTGTTGAGCTCGATGTGTCGTCAGTGTCTGATGTTACTTTAAAGGCAGAGCTGCATGTTATTGCTGCCACTGTAACTACATGTATGACAGAATTCACACGTATGCACTCGGTTAACGATACCTCATATAAAACATACGTCAGGTTTGGTCAAATCCACTCAACGCGTAGCATGTTTATCATTTATGTGCTCAGTGAAAAATAGGATCAACTGGATTTTAGTCTGGGAAGTGATGAGTGTTACTATGACGATTCAGACTCCATTTTTACTCTTATTTTTATTTTACTTAAAGTTTAAAGGGGCACTACACCATTTTTACACATCGAGGTCAGTTCCGAGCACGACTCCTCTTGTGTAATTCGAGAATGACCCTGATGATGTCATCATTGCATTGTTTTCTATTGGAATGGCCTCATGGGACGCGTACGCGCACTGCACGACGCTGTGTGGCCATTTACATCCCCAGTTCCAAAAAAGTGGGATGCTGTTTAAAAAAAAAACTGAAAGAAATAATTTGCAAATACTTTTTGACTAGAATTTGATTGAATACAGTACAAAGACAAGATATTTAAGATATTTAGACTTTATTGTTTTTTTGTAAATCACACTCATTCTGAATTTGGAGCAACATATGATGCCATCCAGACCATTCTGCACATATTCCAACAGCGTGGCTTCAAATTAAAAGAGTTCAGGTACTAGACTGACCTGTGTGGTGCATTATGAAGCACAAAGTACGACACAGAGACCAAACTTTTCTGAAATGTGTTACAGGCATCAAATTCAGAATGAGTGTATAATTTAACAATAAAGTTAATCAGTTTGAACAATAAATATCTTGTCTTCGTACTGTATTCAAATTAATGCAGGTTGATGAGTTTTTTGCATATTAATGCAGTCTGTTTTTATTTACATTTTACACACTTTTTTTTTTAGAATTGGGGTTGTATTCCTCTACTGTGTCATTTACTGTGTCATAATTGGTTCCGAGCTGTTGACTGTGTAATGTAATCAACAAATATGCTATTAAAGTATAAAGTAAAGTATAAAGTATTGTATTAAAGCCCACCTTTACCATCTTCAACATTGAAGGATCGTTTAGATAGGTACTTTACTGGTGACAAAGTGCTCTCCAAACCCATCAGACTCCAGTGACAAAAACAGTAATTTTACCTCACAGAACAAGGAGTTGTTGGTCTACTGCTGCCTCGATCCGTTGGTTTGTTTGTGTTATTGTGTGACTTTGGCGTATGTAAAGATTAGTTTAGGTTTACAGAAGTCACACAATAACACAAACAAACTAACAGATCGAGGCAGCGGTGAACCAGTAACACCCGTGTTCTGTGAGTTAAAATGACTTTTTTGCCAAAAGGAATCTGGTTGTATCGGAGGAAGAGATATTTTGCTTATATAACAACAATTTCCTGTCAGAAAAGTCTGTCTGACAGTAAGGTAAAGCAGTGAAAATATTCCAAACATAGTGTACAAGTTAAACTGCATGTTTTGCTGCTGATCCTGTCCACAGTTATATTTATTATTGGCAAATCTGTGCTTAAATTGCAACTAAATAAAAAGCTAAATAAGAATGTTTTTCATTTTATTATGACACATTAAATGCATACATACACAAGAAGGAAAAACATGTATTATATTTCACTTCATTTTTTTGTTTTCTTCCATAAAGATGAACTACAAGTTTATTTTTCCAGGACACATTTGTTGACTGATCTGCGGTTTATAATCTGAAGTATTTCATGTGTGGAAGGTTTTGGGATGTGATTCTCTGCATGTCTGTGTAAGCCGTCATTCGTATGTGTCAAAGTGTTTTGCATGACTGAAACAAATTATATGCAAGTGCATTTATGGATACTGAATGTGACGTCCGTCCAATAACGTCTGCTGCTCGTGTGTGACGTTCAGGTCCACCTGAGCTGCAGGTAAAGAGAGAAGAAGCTGTTACAGATCTTATAAACTGTTTACTCTCTTCACAGAATCGTCACTTCTGTCATTTTGCACATGATCTGTTTTTGATTCCTGTTGCACCATGGGTATTGAGTAATTACTGCCATCATATTGAAGTCAAATGCAGGACCAACTGTAACGACTGTGTAGCATTTATCTGAGAAAATATATTTCTACACCAATCTACGTGCTCACGTGTTTGATTTTATCATATAAAAGTGACATGAAGTATATTTTCAGGGCTGGAAACTGCTGTAAGTAAGGTCACACTTCATTTGATTCAGTGTGCATAAGACTGTCATTACAGTGCCATAACAATGACATGACACCTGTCATGAACATGAAGGAGTCTTAATGGGTAGTGAATGTTAATGGCTGTTGTCATTAAATGTCATTATTTAGTTTTTAATTCAAAGTTGACATTGTCTGAAATGTCTTTGTTACGACAACCTGACATTAACCAAGACAACATAACCTGCCTACGTCTTTGTTATTACAACTGGTCATTATAATCAAAACATCTTAGTTATGACAACATGGCATTAATCAAGACAACATAACCTGTCAATGTCTTTCTTATGACAACTTGACATTAACCAACATAACCTGCCTATGACGCAACTGGTCACCAATCAAGGCAACAATGTCCTTGTTATCACAACTTGACATCAACTAACACAATTATAACCTGTCAGTGTTTTTGTTGACATAACTGACTATGTGACACTTAATGACAACAGTCATAAACATTCATAAAGACTCCTTTTGTGTTCATAAATCTTAAATCCACTCTCGACCTACACTAGATGGATCAACAATCGTGTCATCATCTTATTTTTTACTAAAGAAAACAGCCAGTATTCCATCAGATCATAAATCAACGCTGTGATAAAATATTAATTATTGATACATATTACTGATGTTAACTGATTGTCAAACATCAATAATACCTGTTTGAGAGATTTATGAGAGGGACCTGGCTGCAGACAACATGGCGGACCTCCGCAAGAGGGCACCTCCGCGCATGACAGGAAATCACGTGACCTTCGTGATGGCAGACGCTCTTCTTCGTGTTGTTTTTTTTTTGCGTGACCACAGTAGTTTCCCCGATGCTCCGATCATCAGTCAGGCGAGAGGGGCCTTCACATTTATCCACGGTCACAGTGACGTAACGGGTCACAGTCAGCGTCCCTGTCTGCCCGGTTTACAAACGGCTAAGCTAACGTTAGCACTGGATTTAGCTCCGCCCACATTTCTTCCTTTAACGCGAGATGTAGTCACGTGACGATGTGTGAACAAAAATCAAGTCGGTCCTCCGAAAAGTTCCAATATCTCCAGAACCAGCTGATCAATAAACTTCCTCCACGTCACGGTGAGGTCTTCATTTTTTCCCGTCTTTGCCATTAATTTCTTCTTTTTTCACGAACTTCTGGCGTCTGATTTTCTGTTTGAGAGTGAACTTAACCGAGCTGTCGTCAAGTCTAGAAGGGAACCCTTGATTTGTGGAACTCTCGTGAGATTTGTGCGTTTGTTTTTTTTCTTTGCGCACCTTGTGCAGCCTGATTGTTTTAAATGTGAGAACGCTGTGGTTAAATAAATATGGTCGGTTTAGGTAGCGAAAAATAGTCGGTTAGGGTGGTGGTAAAATCACAGATTGGGTTAAAAATTGTCACTCTCGCGAGATTCCGTAAATCTGGGGTTCTCTTATTCGGTATACTTCCGTGTTTTGACAGGACATGTCATGTTTTCGACTTTGATGTTGACCATAATATCCAACTCGAATCTGGTCAGAAGGGCCTTAAGACCTTGGTACTGCTATAGCGTGAAGATCTTAACATACCGTCAGACTTTATTAAAAGAATGAGCATAAACAAAATCAACATATACACATAAGACCGAAAAGAAAGAAGAATAATCAGTGGATTTATTAATATATAATTAAAAACAACATATTCACAGAGCCTGGAGTGTCTATGATGTATATTCATATCCATTTTTATCTAGTTTTCAATCTCACTATATGTTTTTTTTTTTATGACATCTTGAGTTGTTGACCACTGAATCAGTCCAACATAACATTAACACATAACTGTGAAGAACTTTGACTTTATTTGTGGTAAATTGTGTGATGCTGTTCTCTCTCTGTCTGCAGGTTGTGCAGCACAGTTTTGTCCAGCAGAGGGCGCCGTACACCACGATCAGAGCTGCAGCAGAGCAGCTTCGACTGCTGGAAACAACTGGAGGTGATTTTATATCCCAGAGACTCAAACACTCAAATATTTTATTTGTCACACATTATTGCATTTTAGTATTATATTGCACTCATACTGTATAATATTTTATATCCCCTGTCATTCTCAGAGATTCCTGAGTCGTGACCCACAGGTGGGTCTTCTGTTTAAAAGTTCTAATAACTTAAACATCTCATGAGTCAGTAGAATTTTCTTCATTTTGGTTTATTAAACTCAGATTTTTTTTATTAATGAAGGAAATAAGGTTCCTAAAAAGTTTCCTAAAACACAAATATTTTAAAGAGATTAAAAAAATGATTTTATTTATTACGATATTGAGTTCACTGAATATGAAATACTGGGTTTTTATACTTAAAATGTATTTAGTTCTGTTGGCTTTTTTTGCAACGAGAGGAGGGAATGAAAACTCTGAGTTAAATTTACTGAGAATATTTGAGTTTGCTTAATCAGTCATTTTAATACTGAAGAGTACATGTTCCACTAACTTGAATAATAAAGCTCCAACTTTTATGAACTCAAGAAAATTGTGGCAACTGATTAAACCTCAGTTTATTCGAGTACTGCCACAAAAAAAATGCTATAAATAAAAGACTATGAAAGAAATTCTACAAATTCAAGATTTATATCTGCAGCACACCTTTAAAGCCTTTAAAACCAGTTTGTTTTCCTGATGAGATGAAATAAATAAAAATAATGAGGTGGCCTGTTAAATTTAACAAATATGTTTCAATGATGTGTCAAGTTAACATAAGGTGATGCAGAAATGGCAGTAAAAATGGTCAGAAATGTTCATTTATGTACAAATTTAGTTTCCAAGATTAATAATTAATAACTGTCCAAGATTGTTTATTTATTTACTTATTTCTCCAGGAAAAAAGTTTTGCAAACACTGCCCAATACTCTGTTGCTCTACTATTATCTTAACATTTATCCTTATCCTGACCCCAAACTGCATGATGTTAATCAGTTTAAGTAGAACACTGGCTGTGGGTTCTGTGTGTTTGTGTGCTGGTTACCTTGTAATGTTGAGTTTAATTCCTCTTGTATAGTTTCTATTCTTATTTCTTATCTTCCATTAATACTGTACATACAGGAACACAAATAAATAAAACAACTAAAATATTAAAAAGAAGAGAATATGTTTTGAAAGAGATTAGAGATGAACTGTTCCAAATCTACAGTTTATCTTGATAAAGAGCTTTTTTCTTCTCATCTCTCTTAGCTAAATGTTTCATAGATGAACAGTCAATATTTTCCATATTCGCAGAATCAGTACATGTTTTTATGTAAGTGAACTAAGTTGTTGTGCAGCTCCTTGTTAAAAGTGCAGCAGAAAACAAAGTGAAACTCTTTCTCTCTATCAGCCGAGCAGCATGTTGAACAAATCAGCTTATCTTCTTCTCGACCAGCGTATCAAGTTTCAACCTTTAAGTGGTAAAATATCAGATCTCTGCAGGGAACACATGGATCTTTGCTTTTTAAACGTTATTCTCTTTCTTATTCTCTAAAGCAGCGGTTCCCAACCTTCTTTCCTGAGAGACCCCACCAGCCCACACACACACACACACACACACACACACGCCAAAAGAATGATGACTCATTTGAAAGTTTTACTGTCAAAAATTAACATCTGTTGTAATTGAAACGCCAATAAAATATCATGTCGGGCAAGTAAATCTGGCAGCTTTCTTGCTCAACCAGGAAAGTGGTGAAAAAGAATTAAACTATTAAACTATTTCAGTCTTTGATCAACAGTTAAAATAATTCTTTGTGCAAAAATGGCAGAAAAAACGTTGTTTTCAGCCTCTCAAATCTCAGATTTCCTGTTTTTCTTTGCTTTTTATTAAAGTGAAGATCTTTGGGCTTTGGTCTGATAAAACGACATTTGAAGACATCACTTTGGACTCTGAAAAACTGTGATTTTTGACATTTTTCACTATTTTCTGACAGTTTATAGATTAAACATGATAATGAACTTTAGTCTTTGTTGTTGTCTGATGACTGCTAACAAATAAAACCGTTTGTGTAGGGGCGACTTTGGGCCGAGTGGAAAAACACAATGAAACCCTGCTCATTTTGACCAAAAGATGATTCATGATCACAAATCTTGAGAGGTCACAGAGGTGTGGACGACCGTGTAGTGATTGAGTTATGAGTGAGGACAAAAAATGATCTTTTTAAACAGTTTTGTTTACAGACTTTTGTATAAATTGTGGTTTTAGTTAACATGCAGATCTAATTTTGATGGCAGCATCAGAGCAGACGAAGCCTCAGGGACTCCCTGTGATTTTCACCACCCCCCTTAGTTTTGGTTTCTATTCTATTCTTATTTTTATTTGATATACTTCTAATTATTATTATTATTTTTTTTATTTATCCGGACTTATTTCTGCCTGGATTTTCCCTCTGGACTGTGACAGAATCTGAATCCGGTTTATTGCCAAGTAGATTTGCTCATATGAGGTTTCTGACTTTGTGTTTGTTGCATAACAATAAACGTAAGTAGAATTAAAGCTGTAAGCAGCGTTGGACGGTCCCTCACACCCCTCATGGCTGAACGCCTCACACGTTTCCGACACCGCACGCAGGAGTTTGATGTTATTCCTCCCTCCACCAGGTGGAGAAATTCAAAATAGCTGACTTGCTGTTGGTTTTGGACAATGGCTCCTAGAGGCTTTTTCGAGTGCTGGGTATGATACGTGTGTGCGAATTTTCATGAAACGTGTAGTCGTGGCTGTTGTTTAGAGGGCGTGGCCTAGCCATTTTGCAACACCCATCTCCGAAAACCATACAACACATAAATTTTCACCGTAACTGACGTGACTGCCAAATTTGGTGAGTTTTTGAGTATGTTTAAGCCCCCACAAAGGTAACTTACTTTTGTCGTAATAATAATAACTCCCTTATTGGGTCCTTGCACTGAGGTCGGTGCTCGGGCACTAAATATACAAATAAAAAGCAAGTACTGCATATCAAGGAGAATAAACAGAAAATTAACAATAAAGTATGAAAAAAAATGCTATTAAGATATGTACAATATATTATTTAAATTATAGAACTGTACATTTTTGTGCAGGGATATGTTCACAGTATGAACAACATACAATGTACAACATGGTATCCAGAAACAGAAAAAAGGATTGGTGCTGATGGATCACAGCCTCCTGTCAGAGGAGAGTAACTCAAAGAGTTTATGTCTGAGGTGGGAGGGGGGTCGGCTACAACCTTACCTGCTCACCTCAGGGTCCTGGAGACGTATACAGGTCCTGGAGGGAGTGCAGACTGCAGCTGATCACCTTCCCTGACCTCCTACATGAGGTCCACAAACACCTCAAGTTTTACCGCCACAGGTAGGAATGACGTTTAGGTGGAATCAGCCCCCCCCCCCCCACAACACACACACACACACTGAATGTGCTCCACTGTTTAGCCAGCATGTCAGGGAGTGGGGTGGGAGACACTGTCCAAGATGCCATGTAGCTTAGACAGCATCTTCCTCTCTGACATCACCGTCAGAGAGTCCAGCTCCACCCCGACAACATCACAGGCCATGTGGATCAGTTTATCCAGTCTGTTTGTGTCCACCACCCAACCGAGCACTTAAATAAACAGGAGGAAGAATGTTGATAATGTTGACGAAAAAGAGCAAGTATTCACTAAAATAATCACCTGCTTTTAATGGTTCTTACAGCTAACAGCTTTTAGAACAAATGTACCGTCAAACTTAGGGCTGCATGATTTGGTAAAAAAGTCACACTGATTATTTGGGCCCGAGCACCAAATGGGTAAATGGCTTGGCTGGCGTGGGGGTGCGAGGCCCCATACAACACTGCTTGCAGCTTTAAATTTGACTGAAACTGTGATTGTGATACGAATAGTGTGAATGATAATTTTTGCGCCACGATTTTCATTTTTACTGAAAAAAAAAAACCCTTAAAATTGTGATGATGTGAAACAAACAAAAACATTTTCTTTCATCAGGAGAGCAGCCGGAGCATCTCTGCAGCACTACAGCACCTCAGTATAATGATGTTTTCTCACACATTTTTCCTTTTTCAAAAAATTGCGATTTGGATGTTGCACTCGGCCATATTGCAGTTTATATTATATTTAAATCAATTGTGCAGCCCTTGTGTTTTTACTAAACATCCAGTTACAGGGTGACAGCTGACCCACACTGATGGTTGTGGCCTCTTTAATAAAGCCTCTGTTTGTCAGTTCAGGCGATGATTCCAGGTATTTATCCTCCTCAGGACTACTTTATATTATTTACATATAATTTCTGTGAGTTGCTCCTGGGATCGAGAGGCTAATTTCTAATGTTCCTCAGCCTAATATAACTAAAAGAAGTCCTCATTATGATACAAGTGATATGCATTGTTTTCAGTTTTTAGATTTTGGACACATCTCTAAACATGAGGACAGCTTATACTGTGTATCTTTTTAAAAGTTTCTGCAGGCTTTATCCCACGTTGTTGATGTCCTCTTCATCCTTGTGCATGAACTCTTTCAGCTCTCTGTTTGCTGGACGTCAGCCTGATTTACTTCCTTCCTGTTAAACAAACTTCTGCTTTGCACCGAGCATCTCTGATTTACTTTTTCCAGTTGTGACCTCGGCAGGCGAGCGTGTTTGTACTCGGTGACCTTGTTACCATTTCAAAATGTGGTAGATAACACGCGTCACCTGAGCTCAGTGTATCTCGTCGATCAGGTCACACAAGTTTAAGGAACACTGAGAGATTCAAAGATAGTTGATTGTCTGATTTCATTCCCAGGCTGACACTGCTGACACTTTCGGTTGGTGGCTCAGTCTGAACAGTCCAAAATCCAAAGCAAATTCTTCAAAGGTGGAGGTAATGTTTGGCATTTTTGCTCAGAAAAAGACTAAAAGTATTATTCAGTTGTAAAAAATAGTTACAGATAGAGTTCACCGTGTTTCTACAGTAGCCCAGAATGGACAAACCAAACATTGGCTCTAGGTACGGCCTTTTTGCTTGAGTTTCGTGGCCACTGTAGGTTGTCCTTCGCGCTTGCGAAGGGGAGGGTGAGACGATGTGTTTGCAATCTGCAAGCTTGCTGCTAGATGCCGCTAAATCCTGCTCAGGACAACGGCTGTAAGGGGCGTGGCCTCTTGGCTACAACACCAACCAGAGAGGCTGACTACTGCTCAGTGTAGCAGGAACAGCTGGCGGTCTGAGCTAACCAACCAGCTGTTGTCAGAGTCTCCATGTCTGTGAGGAAAAAGAGGAAACACAGAGAAGCGCTGGAGCTTTGACCGTCACTAAAAGCACATTTGTGGCCTTTCTTGAAAAGGTTTTTGTGTTGTAGTTAGACGAGCTAATGTTAGCAGCTCAGAGAGGCTGGGAGTCTCCCTGGTGTGTGTGTGTGCGTGTCATGGGAACATCGTCAAGTTTACTTCTTTTTTATTAATATTTTCCACTGTACAGAAACATGTCTTGACGCATAGGAACATATGTATTCTCTTTGGTTTATTTTTCATCATTAGGAAATGTTATTTTTAACACCAGCATTGATTACATTGATAATAAAATAAAAGTATAAGGTTGTGCTTTGTGACACCCAGAAACACTGCAGTGTCCTCCGGTGGATGGGTGTATTTGTCTTGCATGCTTCAGCAGCGTCAACAGCAAGAAAGCGCTTAAATAGATGCAAAGTTAGTGTACGCCCTTGAGTACAGGATGAGTCATCAACACTTTATAATCATTTTCTAGGAAATTATTAACTCTAAAGCACCTTCAGAAATACCCAAAACGCACCTACAGAATGACTTTTTTGCCATTTATGTGCCAGATACTGGCATGTAGGTGACGTATAGCACAATACATATGTGATAAAAAACATTTAAACATTGATTTTGACTTCATGGGAACTATAACCTCTCATCCATGAGTAGATGCACACTTCCGTCTTTGCAGTGATTTGTTTGGCAGGTGTAATTAGTCAGCTCTGCACCCTCTGCACTTTCTCCAGTGGTTTCTGAGGTGGGGGGGTTGTCAGAGTCTCCTGCTCTTGAGGCCACCACTGTGGCTCTCAAGACTGTCTGTACACTTGAAGAGAAGGGAACTTTAGAGGGCACTTTACCACATTTTATCCACTAGAAGGGCACTTTATCATGTTTTCTTTATTTTATAAAAATACGTAACAAGACAAAAAACGATGTCACAAGACGAAAACAATGAAAAAGATGTAACGACTAAAAAGACGTCACAAGGCAAAAACAAGGAAAAAGGCATAAGACAAAAAAGACGTAACAAGACTAAAAAGACGTAACAAAAAAAACATAAGACTAAAAACAACGTAACAAGACAGCAAAGGTGCAACACCGTGAAAGACAATGAAAAAGATGTAAAAAGACTAAAAACAACATAAGACAAAAAAAGACATAAGTAGACAAAAACATTGAAAAAGACACAAGACAAAAAAGATGTAACAATAAAAAGATGTAATGAGACTAAAAAGACATCACAAGGCAAAAAAAACCAAGGAAAAAGACAACAAAATAAAAAAGACATAAAACTAAAAACAAAGTAACAAAACTAAAAAACGCAACAACAAAAAAAGACGTAACAAGACAACAAAGATGTAACTTGACTAAATAGATGTAACAAGACTGAAAACAATGAGACAAAAAAAAAGATGTAACAAGGCTAAAAACAACATAAAACACTACTTTTATACTTTGAGTACATGTCAGAGCCTGTACTTTTTCACTTTGAGTAAAGAAGTTGAATCAGTAGGCTACTTCTACTTTTACTAGTCTTTTAAATACACGTTACTGTACTTCTACCTGAGTAAAGAATTAAATAAAGTATTGTGTAGTTTTGTCACCTCTGTATATTTCTTATATGAAAAAAAATTATGAAGGAAAATATGAAAAATGTTACACTGGTCCCCGGTCTTCCCCAACAGTATTTTTTAGTGTGTTTTTACTAAATTTACTGAAGTAAATGATCTGAACACTTCCTGCTCAAAGTAACTTCAGTTAAACTAAAGTTGTCAAATAAACACAGTAGAAGTGTAAAATAGCATGAAATTAAAATACCCAAAGTACCTTAAACTTGTAGAGTAGTTGAGTAAATGTACTTTGTTGGAAATTATTCATAATATTCTCTTTTCGTATAATTGTGAGCTGTGTGTGGAGACATGTCCTGCCTGTCTGTTCTCTGTGTTTGTCTGAATATTTGTTGATACTATAGGCTGAACGTGTGTGTGTGTGTGTGTGTGAGAGAGAGAGAGCAGGCCGGTGTGCCGGTGTGTGCGCACATGCTCAGTGAGGTTATTTTTGCGCACAGAGGCTTTAAGAGCGCAGCGGCTGGAGGCAGAGACACAGACAGAGGAGCGGAGCGGAGAGCGGTGGAGACACTGACGCACAGCGGGAGGAGAGCGGAGCGGACAGCGGGGACAGCTGAGAGCTGGAGCGGCCCATCAGCCGACCGTCTCACCCCGGATGAACCATCACGGACGCGGGCGCAGACCCGGCCGTGCGCTGGGCCCCCGGAGCTAGCCGCGCATGTCCGTGCGCCTCACAACTTCTCCTCCATAGACTTCTTCATCTGTTCCTCCTGTGTTTGATTCATCATGGTGCTGGGCAAAGTGCGGGCCCTGGCCGTCTACTTTGACAGTCTGAATGAGAACAACCTGCCTGTGTTCTCGGGTGGAGACCTGGTGTCGGGCCGGGTGGTGGTGGAGGTGACCGGGGATGTGCGCGTCAAGAGCCTGGACATAACGGCGAGAGGAGTCGCCAAGGTGCGCTGGACCGAGTCGAGGAACGCCGGGGCGAACACGGCTTACACCCAGAACTACACCGAGGAGGTGGAGTACCTGCACCACTACGACACCCTGATAGGAGAGGAGAGAGGTAAGGAGTGTGTCAAACTTTTCAGCTGATCGATAGGAAACTTTATTGATACAGGAGGTGCAGACAAAACAAACCCCGCTGCTGCAGTCCATCAGTGGCTGTGGTGCTGATGCAACAGCTGATCGTGATGCGATACATCACTTCACATGCACACATCAGTTAATCAGTCAAACCGCTTCAGGCAAAGCTTTATTACGAGTGAAATGTTTTAATGATGTGGGGTTTTTCATAATAAGAGTCTGTCTGCATCCTGACAGCTGAGCTCAGCGAGCTGCTGCTGCAGGAGAGAAAAGTTACAAACCGTGTGTGAAACATTCAGAGAAAAACACCAAATCGACCCGACATCGACACCAAACCGACTCTTTTACATGTTGGCTGCAAGATTCAAACAAAAAAGTGACGAGAAAGCAACAATTTATCTGATGACATCCTGAAGTAGTCGAAGCTCAGGCAACTCCCTTTGTTAGAAGCGGTTCAAACCTGTTCAGAAACTGCCAGAGAGGAGGAGGGAGGGGAGGGGAGGGAGGACCCGGCTGACTCTGACTCTCTGTGAGTGTGTGTGTGTGTCTCTGTGTGTGTTATAACGTCTCAGCTGCTGTTGAAAGCTCCTGTGTGTGTGTGTGTGTGTGTGGGGTGTGATGAGTTTATTTGTAAAACAAATGAGTGAACAGGCTGAAAACAGTTGAATGTAAATGAAGCTCAGAGCAGGAATCTGAGTGCGTTTATTCTCAGTTTCTCGACGGTTTTGTTGCCTCCTGTTTGGACTCAGCCACAAACTGTGTGTGTGTTCTGTTGTGTACATTTAATTATCTGATGGATTAGAGACTGAGAGACTCAGTCAGACTCAGATGAGTTATTTCATCCTCATCGTGAAGAACATGGACGACTGTATCATCTTGTTTCTGAGGAGGACTTCCTGTTTGTCTCTTCATGGATGGACGTCAGTGTCGGGGGGTCAGAGGTCAAGAAGAAGTGACATGACGTAGGGAAATTTTGCAGGCTTTTACTGGACGAACAGTCAAAGATGAATTCATGAAATCTGCTGAAACAGTGTCACCGTGATGTCCATTTGGTTGCTTTTTTCTGGAGCTTTTGATTAGAGATGCATTGATTATTATTCGATTACTAAATTATTCACAAACTTATTTTTTTGCCAAGTAATTTATTAAGGGAAAAAAAAGGCAAAAGTCTGATTCCAGCTGATGATTTTATGGTTTATTTGACTGTAAATAGTGGAAATGTAGTTACTGCTGGAAGAGTTTCCTCGTCTTCTGCAAAAAAGAGTTTTGCAATGATGCTTATGATGCCTGACATCCAAAAGAATTGGCAAAAACAATCTTAAACAACTATTAAATCAATCACCAACTAGTTTGATGATCGATTTAAGTCATTTTTTTAAGAAAAAAAAGTCAAAATTCTCTGATTTCAGCCTCTTACATATAAATATGTGAATATTTTCTGGTTTCTTTCCTCCTCTCTGACAGTAAACTGCATGTTTTTAAGTTGTGGGCAAAACAAGACATTTGAGGACGTCATCTTGGACTCTAGGAAACATTTTCCATAATTTTCTGACATTTAATGGACCAAACAAAAAGTCAATTGATTAATTGAATTAGTTGCAGCCTTAATTTAGATGATATCTCATGACCTCCTCAGCAGATGGAGTGTCTGTTGTGGATGTTTATCAGATGTATATCAGCCAATATTAGCTGGGAAAGAAAGAAAAAAAATAATTAAGAGACCTTTTTAAATGATTCTCTGGTTTACTATTCACAAGTATGTGTTTGAGCAAAATTAGCATGTTTCTTTTGTTTTATTCTTTAAACTAATGACGACATTTCTCCCAGACACTGAAATTCAGTGGCTGTCGCACACGTGGAGATGCCGGTTTGAGAAAAATTCAGAGTGTAGTCGAGCAATACGCTGGGAAAAATGCCACTTCAAACGTAAGTTTGAAAAAAATCTGTCAATGGAAGAGACAAATGTCCAAACATACTTGGCAAGATTTTGAGTTTTTGTAACATAAGAAGAAAAACTGGACAAACAGAGAAGCCAAACATGAATTTAGGTCATTTAGAAAAAGAGGTGTTATGTTGACATGGTTGATTTTCAGGCCTGCACACGTCCTCCGTGCCACAAAAAGTTTAATAAAGACAACATTTCAGTCCCGCCTGGATCTTCGACAGGTCCAAATGGAAACCGCACCCACATTTGTACATCATGCCCTTCAGTGACAGCCGGTGTGGTTAACCAACCAAACCACCCGGAGTGATAAACACCCGAAAACCATCAGCAATAAATCACACAGAAGCACACAAGAAAAACAGACACACCAAAGCCAATATTCAATATATTAGAATCTACATGACGTGTGGTCAAAAACATATTCTATTAGACAGGATAATTTTTTTAATGTGCCAAAACTTCTCGCTCAGCATGTATCTTCATCATAATTTTAAATAAAAACCTGAATCTGAGTGTGTTTGTTTACATGATCAGGTTTTTATATAACTGAATGATAAATTACCCAAATATCTGCATCAGTATTGGCCCAAAATATCTGTCAGCCAGGCTGTAGACTTCACATTTGTTTAGAGCTGCAACTAATGATTTTTTTCATCAAAACAAAGCATCAATTAATTCAATAGTTGACATCTAGTCGATTAGTTAACAAATCTTTGCAGGTCTACACTAGCTAGTTAACATAAATATTGTTTTATCGGTCAATATGTTTTGATTTGACCAATTAATTAATTAATCAACCAATCATTGCAGCTTAAGTCTAAAAAATATTAGAAAATAGAAAGATGTGCATCACAATTGTCTTACGATATCTTGTTTTATTAGATTAAATGCCAAAAAGATTCAGTTTAATGTCGCAGACGACAAAGAAAAGCAGCAAACCTTTGACTTTTTATCATTTTTACTTGAAGAAATGACTTGAATCATGAATTATTTTAGTGCTACTGAACATAAAAGTCGCAACTGAAAGTTATTTTTTGACCCCAGTGTCATAAATTTACCACAAAACGTCGACAGTTTCGTGAGAAGTAAACTGAGCGAACTCCACCTGCTGACAAACATCACATCGTTCGATAAAAAGCTCAGGAACAACCGCTAAATGGATCTTATGGTGACATTTTCTTTGTTTTTATTGACTACATTTATATTTTTTTATCAAAAATAAGAATTAGAAAATGAAAATAAGGATGAAAAAACAAAGAATAAGAATGAAAAACCTGTTGTTTTGTATCCTGACTTTGTACAAAAATGATGTAACTTTGATGCTTCTTTAATTTTCATGTTTTTGATATTTAAAAGAATAAAACGCTCCGAGTGTAAAACATCTCCTCCTCCTCTCATCATTTCTTTCATTCAGTGTTTGCGTGAGACTCTCGGCTCCACCTGAAGTTCACAGTTACTGTGTGTGACACCCTTCCCTTCCTCCTCCTCCCCCCCTCCCCCGTCTCCCCCACCCCCATGCAACACACCACATGGCTGTACAAATGTGGGCATGGGCTTGTCGCGGCTGCACCAATCAGAGCGCAGCATCTAATTCATGTCACGCTCTCGTCCAATCGGGGGCCGAGTTGTGATGCATGCGTTGGAGTTTCCAGCTGAAGGAGGCTGCTCAGTCTGGTTCATACCGGTCTACTCCTGCTCTGCTCTGTGCAGCCGGTGACTTGACTTGAGGGGGCGCACGCTCGCACACGCACGCACACACACACACACACACACACATACACACACACACACATATGGAACACACAAATGCATACAAGTTATTTATGACAGCTCTCGTGCCAAACACATAGGAAGATACAGACAGAAGACGGAAAGAAAAAAGAAAGATACACAGGCAGACAGACAGTTCGACAGGCAGACAGACAGATGCAGGCTGAGTGCTGAGTTGGCAGTGAGCTGAAGTTCAGCGGGGCGACTGGAGACATTTACAGAGAACGTGAAATACAAACAATAACAGAAGAAATGAGGAAGTGAACGGAGGTCATGATGTTCTTTCTCCCACTGGGTGTGTTAACCTACTTCAGCTGCTCGCCACCACATCTGTTACAGCACGAACGCTGAGATACGGCGAGAAAAACGCAGGGTTTATACGGGGGGGTGGGGGGCTGCACTGTAAATTATTTTAAACTGGTTCAACTTAAACATGTGAGTTCCCCTGCCGCCATAAAAAACATGATCTGACTGAAACATGGGTGGAATAACTGGTTCAAAGTCGTCTCATGAGTTGAGTTAAATGATGACAGTTTCACCAATACTCATCTTTAAATAAACTTAAATCTTCAAGTTTTAGAAACTCCAAAAAATCTGTGTTTCAAAAATGATCAAGTAAACTTAAATAATGGTTCATATTTTGATGTTTTCAGTTAAAATCATTTAATTTTCAGGCTTCAAATAATTACAAACGATGTTCACGGCTTTTCAACAAACCTTCTAAAACTAAAAGATTCAAGTTTGTCTAAAGAAGAGAAGTGAAGCATCTCAACTGACGATTATAAGACGGGAAGAACATTGTTTTTAGTTTATCTAAACTTAAGAGTTTGAGTTGGGCTCAAAACTCAAAAATCAAAAATAAGCTCAAGATATTAAGTTGAATCAAGTACCCAGAATTTAAAGGCAACTTTCTGAAATAGATTTTTGAGTTTTGAGCTCAACTCAAACTCTTAAAATAAAAAAAAAGGTTTTTCCAGCCTATAATCTTTAGTTGAGTTTAATTAATTTTTAATTAATTAATTTAATATAATTAACATTTCTTCTTTAGATGAACTTGAATCTTTGAGTTTTAGAAATTCAAAACAATGTGTTCTCTAGTGAGCTGTGAGTGCCTGAACATGAGATTAATTGAAAATAAAATATTAACCATTAATCATTTTACTTTGATGAGTTTACTCAGCAACTCTTCAAATACAATTTTTGGGTTTTCTAAGACTCAAAAGTAAATGATCTCAACAAAACATTATTAGCTGGTGAAACTTTTTCAGCTCTTAAAAGTTTGATTTGGGCTCAAAACTTGAATTGATTTGCAGTCAAATTATTTCAGACCTGTTCTCATCCAGACATGGAGCTGTTTGGTACATATAAATACAGTTAGATAAATAAAGCTGCTAACTCTGCATGACAGTTAATATCTGAATTAACTGAATTAACAGTCAGATCTCATGATGCCTCCTGCATTAATTCATGTATTAAATCATCATGTGTTTGTTTTTTTATATGATGGTTCAGATGTGTCCATATGTTTTATTTTATTGTTTTGTTCCCTCTTTCTTTTGATATTTATGGACTCTGTACTTTATGATCTTTATGGTATCTGATGAAAATATTTGCATTATTGATCCTCTCATCTTTTGTAATATTGGAGATGAAATAACCAGATTTTGCTCTCTGACGTTTATTGTATCTCATGTGAATGTAAATGTAATGTTTATATCTAATTTTGTCCAGTACAGTTTTAGTTGTTGATGCTGATTATTGTTGACTTTTTGACTGTGTTTGTGTTGGAGAACATGAACCTGTTGGATTCTGATTATTTGAAGATAAACTTGATGTAATCTGTTAATAAATTCGTGTCAGTCTGAGTGTCATGGTTTGCATTTGAACTTTGATTTTTGTTTGACTAACTTTTAAAAATGTTTTACTTTGGCAAAATAAACCTGAAGCACCTGCAGAGGAAGTTTTCCTGATTAAAATAAAAATCTAAAATTGTCAGAATCCTTATTTTATAATCAGGAAATGTCCTGTCGAAGACGAGGTAAATGTTGACGATGAATCTGAGAATTCAACTCCAGGTTTTGGTGAATAAAAAAAACCAAAACAAAAAGCCTGAAACATTTCAGTCTGCATCAGAAAAATGCTTCAAGTACACTTGTTTGGGTTCCTCGTGTGAGGCTGCAATTAAAGATTTTCATTCTTTTCTGGATAAATTGTCTGAAAATAGTTTGAACTGTCCTCCACAGTGTCTCTGTCTTTCCTGTTTTGTCTGATCAGCCAGTTTCCTGTGATATAAACCAGAGAAAAGCAGAAAATCATCATGTTTGGGCTGAAATTTGCCCGTTGAAAAGTCGGCGCAGCTCTAATCTGACGACACTGACAGAATATTTTCACTTCTCCTGATGAAATGCCTGTTTCTGTGCTCACTCTGCTCTTTATTCTCCTCTTACATGCCTCTAACAGTTGGAGATAAACCCTCCGAGGTGAAGTGATAAGTCCATTGTGTAATACGTGACATTGTGTGTTAGAACAGCGAGGACGTGGGCCGCAGGTGTATTTGGAAACGTGTTCTTTGTCTTTCAGACGAGGACTGTCCAGAGGAAGGTCTGACCGTTCTGCACGCCGGACTGCACGAGTTCGCGTTCAGCTTCAACCTGCCTCAGATGTGAGTACTTTTACTCGAGTACTATACAGTTTTATGGTACTTTACTTTTACTTTACTACAGTTCAGAGGGACAATATTGTAGTTTTTGCTCCTCTGACGGCAAAAGTTACTGCTTACTTTTACTAAAAAAAAACCAGAAAACAAATAGAATCAGAAAGATCTTTATTGTCATTATACTCAAGTAGAATGAAATTACAAGTGGCTTCTCGCTCTGCATTGGAAAAATATAAACACATAAAAGTCTAAAAAAATTAAAACTATAAATAAAAGCAGTAATAGACTAACACAGTATTTAAATAGATTAAAAGTTTAAAAGTTTTATAAATTTAAAAATAAATAGTGACTGGTTTGAAAAAAACCAAAAACTTAAACAAATAGATGCTCAGATCTTTTATTTACCATTGAGAGAGTTGCAGCACACTACAGCTGCCGATCCACTAAAGCTGTGGTTCCCAAACCGGGGTCGAGCCCCTCTGGGGGGGTGCAGAGCCTCTGCAGCAGGGGGCAAAGGTGGATGAACATGATCTCTGTAGGGGAAATAAACAAACAAGAGTTTGCTGACCTTATTACACTAAAATTCAACTTTTGAATCCTTTTTTAAATCAGTTTCATCCCCAAATGTTGTTAATGACTGATAAAAAAAAAAAATCCAGGATGGGTGGGGCACAAGCTTTTTTCGGCCTCTGAAATGAGATCATGCCAGAAAAAGTTTGGGAACCGCTGCACTAAAGGGTACCGTCAGTGTCAGGTTTTCCTCAGCATGTCGTGAAGCTTGTAAAGTTCACGTGTGTACGAAGCTGCAGGAGCGTAAACATGCAGAAGGTCGGCAGGAGGTCAGGGTGGACAGACGGGTCAAACACTGGACTTTTAAAGAGGAGACACAAAGGTTTGATTAGTTATTTTAACCCAAAATCTTTTTCCCAAACCACCAGACCACTGCAGCTGTCACCTGAAATGTTTCTCAGCAAGCTTTTATTTTGAAAGGGAGTGAGATCTTGTGGAATGTGAAATGGAAAAAAAAAACATCACAGTTTTAAAAGAATTTTTTCAGAGGTACAGAAATGATTTTATGCACATTTGATGTGAGGATGAAGACTGAGGAGGAGGAAGAGTGGGTTTATTTATTGATTGCTTATTGATAGATTAGTAGAATTAGGGCAGGACCAGACATGCACATTGATTCTTTCTTCTTCTTCCACTACTTTCCTTTCATTTCATTTATTTATTTAAAACAGGGACAGTGCATATTAATGAACATTTATATTATATCCAGAGGCTAATTCCCATCTGTAGTCTCTCAGCAGGTTGATGTTACATCGCAAACTTCACAAACTACACTTAAAACAAAATAGGAAGTTAATAATGATAAAAACTGCACAACAACAACACAATAAGTGATTATTCAGACAGAAATGACTGCTGAATATTCACAGTTTTTAGATATATTTTGTTTTATATTTTAAAAGATGTTCAAATGAATCAAGTCAGAGTCTAACCTGATGTTGCACATGTATTATTAGTTTGTCAGCTAAATGAAAACGTGTAGTTTTCACACTTTGATGAAGCAAAACATGACACAGACACAGAGTCCATCAGTGGACAGGCAGGTGACATCTGTTAGACGCTTTGGGATGAAAATTAAACATATAAACTATAAAATACACCACAGTGTTAAATATTAAACCAAAGATATCAAACCTTTTTCATTTGTGACCTTTGTGACTTCCTCTTTGACTTTTCCTCTCAAACCATCTCTGGTTTTATTTAAATATCAATAAGGCGTGAATTAGTCCTCCATAATACAAAATACAACATATATCCAGATGATTAACCAGAATGAAACAGAGTGAAAATATAAAACAAAATAAATACACACATATGTAATAAGTGTTTCCATCCACCTGTTAATGCAGTTTTAGTCTGAACATTGACGAACCTGAGTGGAAACACCAGAAATTCAAAGAAGAAGTTGAAATAATGCAACATGAAACAGAAACAGATTTACTCAACAGATGACGACACTGACGACATCCATGAATCGTGTGTGTGAAACGTCACTCATCGCTTCCAGTTAAGAGCTGAAAAGTGTGACGTGTGTGGATGAGGAAAGTGTAACTTCCTCACATTAATGAATGAAGCCAGGGCTGCGTGGTACTGTATATCTAACAGATAATATCCTGATATTTTTAGGATTATTTGCAGTTTGACTGTAGAGTTAGAGTCCGCTTTGTGTCTGCATGAACCAACTCTTAATATTCACATAACAGCAGCGGAAACATGCATTAAATTGCATTTTCTTTTGCTGATTTTCTTGAAGTTTTGTTAAAATTTGTGTCACATTTGGATGAAAACTTATTATTCCAACATTTTAATAAATAAAGAGGTGAAGATTATAAAAAAAGTCCAAACTGTAAATATAATTTTGCAAATGAGAAATGTTTTTTTTTCCTTCCTTTTTCTCCAATTAATCATCTCATGACCCCCCAGATTTATCTGTTGACCCTGTGGAGGGGCACGACCCCTAGTTTGGGAACCACTGGACTATAGATAATTGGATGGATAGATGGACTTTATTGATCACAAATTGGAAAATTCTTGTCACAGCAGCAGGATATCCAGACAACTGGGAAACAGTTAACACAAAAAGAAAGTTTTGAACTCAACTCAAGCTCATAAGTTTTGAAATTAACTGACCTGTAATCTTAATTTACTCAATATATTTTTTTAAATACAGTGTTTTAAGTTTCTAAAATTCAAAACTTTAAGTTGATCTAAAGAAGAAAAGTAAATTATCTCAACAAAAGTTCAGTAGTTGGTAAAACTTTTCAAAACTTAAGAATTTGAGTTGGGTTCAAAACTCAAAAAGTTTCAGCAGTCTGTTTCTTTGAAATGTTGAGTTTTCTCAACTTTACAGAAATATTATACACGATATACATTAGACGTGCAAAGTTGAGTTGAGTTTTAATAACAATCTAATAATATAAAATAAATATATCAGTCACAGGAGACGTTTACTGCAGATCGAGTACTTTTACTGTTGATACTTCAAGTAAATCCAGCTTCTTCTTCTGTGGTTTTATTTAGGTAGGATTTTGTGCAGTGTGGAGTATTTTGACATGGTTGTATTGGTACTTTAATGAGTACCTGTAGTGAATACCCAGAGTCCTTTGCAGTACACAGATACCCCCCCCCCTCGGGCCCTAACACTCTTGTTTGCCCTCCGTCTCGTCTGTCAGGGCTCTGGCCACCTCCTTCGAGGGGAAGCACGGCAGCGTGAGGTACTGGGTGAAAGCTGAACTGCACCGTCCATGGCTGCTGCCCGTCAAAGTGAAGAAAGAGTTCATTGTGTTTGAACACATCGACATCAACACGCCGCTGCTGCTGGTAGGAACACGCCGCACACGCTCAGTTTGATTTAAAGGGGCAGTTCAACATTTATCTCAGTTATCTCAGGGCACCTTTCATTTGGAGCAGCTCCAAACCGTATTCTTAGTATTATTTACAGAGACACAACACTTAACATTTTGGGTGAAACTCTCAGTCGTTTTCTGGAAGATAAGAGGATTGATACCACTCTCTGGTTAGCTTAGCTCAGCATAAAGACTGGCTAAGGAAAATTAAATATAATTCAAAGTAGGAATGCATGACATTGAATTTTGCCAATATCTGATATACAGATTATATCCAACTTATTTTGGCTGATTGCAGATGCTAGTTGCTAAAATATTCAGGGATATTTTGGGCAAATGTGTGAAAATGAATCATAGCAGCCCACCTCTCATATTTCAGCTCTTCCTCTGTCTTGCAAAAGTGCCACTTCTGAATTCAAGTTTCTCTCTGTCACCGAACGAGGACAAGATTAATTTGCAAAATACTTCATACAAACTGGACAGAAACAAAAAAATATGAAAAATTATAGCTGCTGTGCAGCAATGGTCGGGGCCGGGCAATTTTAGGTAAAATTAGGCAATTCTAAGCAACAAGCAGAGTGTAGGAAGATGAAAAAAAGGTGGCATTCTAATGTGCATTTTACATCAGTTGAGGCTTGAACTCACAATTTCTGGCACAAGAGACTCTGCATATTGACTGATAGCTAAGCCAAATAAACAGGGAAAAGAGACAAGGGATAACAGGGAAACGTGTTGATAAAGAGTATTTGTCTCTTCCCAAAACTCCCTGAATCATAATTATTTAAATCTTAGCAGTCTCTAATCCACATAGCATGATACCTGAACATAAGACTTTCACATTTGAAAGTCCATCCTGCCTTAGCTGAGGCTCCAACTCACGACTTCTGACACTGAAGTCCGTCTTTTATCTCACTGAGCTAATTGGCAAGTGACAGTTCATGAGTGGCTTTCACAAATTGACTAAGCCAAGGATCAGGGTGCCAGGCAGCAGCCATCCATGCCATGGAAAAGCAAATTTCAAAGTGAAAGTTCCAAAGTTGTAGCACATATGGTTGATTTGTTATGAATTTTCAAAATTTTGAACTTTAGAGGCTTGCTGTAGCGCCACCATCAGGACTATTGGCCTGTTTTTGCAGCTGAGGCAATCTGACATGGGACTGGACCTTTGTGCAAAGTTTGGTCATTTTTCGTGCATGGGAAGTAGGATTTCCTCGGAAGGAAGAAGAAGAAAGAAAGAAAGAAAGAAAGAAAGAAGAAGAACATGCAGGATTACAATAGGGTCCTGGCTGCTTAGGCTGCCCGGCCCCTAATAAAACTCACCAAAAACAACTTGGTTCATCTTTCCTCTGTTCCAGAAATCATCAACTCTGGTTTGGTTGAAATAAACCTTCAATTCACCAAGTCAGTTATGAAAATATAAATTAAAAAATTAAAAAATCAGAAAAACAAAAGATGTTATATCTTGTTTGTATAAGTGTGGAAACATCATGTTTGTTGATGGGGTTGCAGTTGCCAGGCAACCAGAGGAGACCACAGGAAGTTACCGGTACCAAGAAATAGACTGGCTTACGTAAAATGTTTTTTCTCAGAAAGGTGACGTCATGACCTGCCCTGCTGTGATTCTGAACACAACTTGACATTTTCACACATTTTCACTTTAGAGGGGCTGTTAGGTGGATTTTGTTTCCTTTGGGCAGAGCAAGGCTAGCTGTTTCCCTCTGTTTCCAGTCATTATGCTAAGCTAAGCTAATCAGCTGCAGAAGTGAGAGTGGTATCAATCTTTTTCTCATCAAGAAAGTGAATAAACTTATTTCCCAAATTGTGAAACCGCTCCTTTCAGAGTGGCAGGGTTGGACATAAAGCTTTGCATCCATGTTTAATGTCCTACGTTTTATAAATTGCTTGTAAAGTACTTTGAATTTTAGTTATAGATTATACATATTTATAGATTCATGTGGTTATTTACCAAATAAATCAATAATTTGACACAAAATATTAAATTTGAAATTATTTTATTGATTTAAAAATGATTTCATTGCTGCTCCAGAGTCTGTGATCAGAATCGTGTCCATAGCAACGGTCTGTTCTTCATAGCAACGGTCTGATACACAGAAATAACAGACCTCAGACTGCTGTAATTGACCAATCAGAATTGAGTGTTTAATAAAGCCATGTAATAATAATTAAAAAAAGTTTGATTGATTATTTTGGAGTGTTAAATCAGATGTTTGTATGTGAACAGGCACCTCAGGCTGGGACGAAGGAGAAAACTCTGTGCTGCTGGTTCTGCGCTTCAGGCCCGATTTCCCTCAGTGCCAAGATCGAGAGGAAGGGCTACACACCAGGTGAGCTGAACCTCCTCCTCTTCCTCACTCCTCCAGCTCCTCTTCTTCTCCTTCTTCTTTACTTTGTCACTTATTCCACCTCTCTCTCTCAGTCTGACAGACTGATCTCTTCTCCCTTCTCTCCAAGGCGAGTCGATCCAAATCTTCGCCGAGGCGGAGAACTGCTCGTCCCGCGTGGTGGTGCCCAAGGCCGCCCTGTACCAGACCCAGACCTTCTTCGCCAAGGGCAAGGGCAAGCAGATCCAGCAGCTGGTGTCCAACCTGAGAGGAGACCCTCTGCCGCAGGGGAAGAGCCAGAGCTGGGAGGGCAAACTGCTCAAGATCCCCCCGGTGTCCCCGTCCATCCTCGACTGTCCCATCATCAGGGTGGAGTACGCCCTCGTGGTGAGTCCAGGACGTCTCTGCACGGACAGAAAGACACAATGAGGAGACACAGAGACACTGAATGTCACTCAGATCCTTTACTTAAAATCCCACTATTACAGTTTAAAAATACTCAGCAAGTACTTAAAAGTCTCAAAAGTAAAAATACTCAAATGTCAACAGTAAAATCTCACTTTTAAATGAGGCCACAGTTTCATCTTGGACCCCTGAGTTGTAATATGTCATCGCAATAAGTAATTCATCTCAGGCTAACATTAAAAACTGTTTTTTCTAATAATACAATAGTAACTCTGAAAACTAAAATAAAATAATTGCCTGCTAATAACATTCATAAGACTACTGACTCACTAATAACTCACCAAAACTACTAATAACACGTTACAACTACCAATAATCTAACCTAAACTAATCTAAGCTAACCTAATAACCTCCTGAAATCACAAAATAATTGCTCAGAATATTCATAGGACTCAGTAATAACTGACTACTACTTCTAACAACACATGAAAACTACCAGTAACCTGCGAAAAAACACACAAAACACTAATAATAACCTGCTATTAAACATTAATAAGGCCAATAACTCATAAATACTTCATTAAAACTAATAAGAACACATTAAAACTACCAATAACCTGCTCATAACATCCATAACTGACAAATAACATGCTAACACTGCTAATAACACATTAGAATTAAAAGTAACCTACAAATAACCTGTTAATAACATCGATAACTCACAAATAACACATTAAAACTACCAATAATTTGCTAAAAATCTACAAATGACTCTCTAATAATGCACTAAACCTACTAATAACATATTCATAACACCAATAATTTACTTTTAACGCACCAAAACTTCTAATAATCTGCATACTAATAACTTAATAATAGTAATAAACTATTAACAACACATTTCAAACTAAACTAACCTGCTAACAACACACAAAACACTAATAATAACCTGCTAATATTTAAAAGACCAATAACTCACCAATAAAGCACCAAAACATCTAATAATCTGCAAACTAGTAACTTGCAAGTAATAAACTACTAATAACACATTGAAAATACCAATAACCTGCTAATAAATCACTAAACCCACTATAAGCATATTATTAACACTAATAACACACTTAAAACTACTACGAGCATGTTAATAACCTGCTAATAACTAAACTGAATGAATGAATTAATTTAGTTGGAGATGTTTCAGTATGTTTGCTGTTAAAAGCACAGTGTTTTTTTTTGTCTTCTTGTTCCCTGATGATGTGACACGTCGTGTTGTGTGTTTGTAAAAATACTTTGTCACCCTGAGGGGCTGAATTTCACCGACATGAACAGGTTCAACTGGCTCCTACTCCAACACTAATGTTTGCCAATGTTGTTTGCTCCTCTTGTTTTCTCTGCCCGCAGGTGTACGTGGACGTTCCCGGCGGGTTGAATTTGTCTCTCTCGTTGCCGTTGGTGATCGGGACCATACCTCTGCACGCCTGCGCCACCCGCACCTCCAGCATCAGCAGCAACTGCAGCACGCTGAGCTGGCTGGGCCTGCAGGAGAGACCGGAGGGTATGCGCAGTAAACACACGTTCTCTGTTTTTTTCTAATGTTCACTCAGTACACGAGGATCTCTTCTTACGCCTGTTTGTTTCCCTGCAGCACCGCCGAGTTACAGCGATCTCGCCATATCAGAGTCTCAAAGGCGGGACTGTCTGCAGGGCTGTGATAGGTCTGATGGGGAGGGAGAAGACCACGGATCTCTGCTAACATACATCACAGAGTTCAGATATCTGCCCCCGCCACTCTACTCCGAGGTACAGCTCGCACGCTCGCACAGACACACACTTACGCAAACACACACCATCACAATCTCCCAGGAACCACTTAAACCACGACTGGCTGAGATTAAAATCTCTGTTTCGTGATTCTGACCAACAGCAATAAATAAAAACAACATAAACAGACTAAGACAGCTGTCACGCACACCAAATATACAGTTAAGACAATAAAAAAGGATTAAATGTTCAGTTAAGAGACAATTAAAAAAGGATTAAATTCACAGTTAAGAGACAATTAAAAAAGGATTAAATGCACAGTTAAATGCAATAAAAAAGGATTAAATGTTAAGTTAAATGCAGTAAAAAAGGATAAAATGTTCAGTCAAGATGCAATAAAACAGCATCTAATATAACATAAAATCATAAAACAATATCTCTAATAAACAGTACGATTTTCTATCTGCAATGAAGAAGAACACATTTAAAAGCTAAGATGAGTTTCACTTTTTTAAAAACATTTGTACAGATTAAACAAACTATAATGTGTATAATCTGTGAGCTTCAGAGGTGTTTCCAGTCTCAGTAAAATGTTCTCTAAACTCTTCCTTTTTTATAACATGTCACAGTGGAACATTAAAGGGAAAGTTTAGATTATTTAAAGTGTGGTTGTGTGAGGTACTGATCCACAGTCAGTGTGTTACCTACAGCAGATGGCAGTCAACATGCTCCCAGTTTGAAGAAGCAGCAGGAGTACTGGTGTAGGAAGCTAAGCAATGTACTACTGTGGACACATAAAAAATCAACATCACTTTCAGTGTACACTATATTTATAATATTTTCGCTGCTTTACCTTTGTGTCAGACAGACTTTTCCAGTGGGAAATTGCTGTTTAAAAATATTGCTGGACCCTGCTCAACCAAACTCCATAGCCAAAAACAGCAATTTTACCTCGCAGAACACAGGAGTTGCTGGTCTACCGCTGCATCAATCTATTAGTTTGTTTGTGATATTGTGTGAATTTGGTGTTTTAAAGGGTGAGTTCGGATTCACCAAAGTCACAAAATAACACAAACAAACTAACAGATCAAGGCAGCAGTAGACCAACAACTCCTGCGCTCTGTGAGGTTAAATCACTGTTTTTTGCCTATGGAGTTTGGTTGGTTTGGAGAGCCTGATATTTGGCTTACATAACGCAGGTTTCCCATCAGAAAAGTGTGTCTGACAGTAAGGTAAAGCTGTGAAAATATTCTAAATATAGCGTACACTTAAACTGATATTGATTCATTATTGATTATTGACTTTTTATAGATGACTAAATTATGTTTTGCTGCTGATACTGCAGCAGTACTTTGCTGAGCTCCAGTACTCCTGCTGCTTCTATAATCTGGGGACTTCAAAAACCCTGAAATACCTGTTAAAGTAGTTGAGTTTTTTCTCGCTTTTTCCTGTTTTATCTGGCCTGTGTTTTTATTTGCCACCCCAGCAGCAGCCTGTAAACACGCAGCTCTGTCTCTGTGCCCCCCTCCCTCAGGTCGACCCTTTCCCTGACCCCGTGGAGGTGTGCGGGGCCACGGACGTCAGGAGACCCGACACGTGTCCGTCCCGCTGAGGAGAGCTCAAGAGCTCACAGGGCTCCTGCACACAAACAAGACACCGTCACCCCTCAGCTCCAGGCCCGCGCAGCCGGCTTCTCACCAGATTATGTATCACGATAAATAAGGAGAGACCCTCCCTGACCCGGGAGAGTCAGCTGAGAGAGTATTCGGTGACCATTGACATATGGACCAGGGATTTCGAGCCATGCTGGATCCTCCGTATCCTGTGCTCAAGATGAGGCAAATAAAAAAAGTTCTCTCTGACACCACTGTATGACTCTGACGAGGCAGAAAACAAAGATGACTCCCAGTGGTCAGAAGACGCCTCCTCCTGCCTCACAGTGAATTTTGCACATACCGTAATTACTGTTTTTCTATTGTTGGGTTTTATATACTGCAGACTGCCGCAGGCCTATATGCTACAGTAGATTCTGTCCACAGATGTAAACAATATTGTACTCTTTAATCTAAATGGCACATTTTAAACAGGACAAAAGCTATCTTTAGTTAAAGGGATAGTTCACACTATTTGATGTGGGGTTGTATGAGGTACTTGTCCATTGTCAGAGATGTACCAACAGTAGATACCAGGAAACCGCCGTTATATAAGCCAAATATTGAACTGTCAAAACCAACCAAACTCCACGGGAGAAATGAGTAATTTTACTTCACAGAACATGGGAGTTCTACCGCTCCCTCAGTCTGTTAGTTTATGTTATTTAGCCTCATGCAGGAAGCTGTTTATGAACAAATTTTTACTCGTTTGTATCCACGATGTCTTCTTATGTTAATTAGTACCCATGGAAACTAAAGTTATGACACTTGTTATATTACTTTCTCCAAAATCAACCAAACTCCTTTGACAAAAACAGTGATTTTACCTCACAGAACACGGGAGTTTCTGGTTTACAGCTGCTTCGATCCGTTAGTTTGTTTGTGTTCAGACGTCATATTTTACACGTCTTCCCACGTCTATTTCCTACTTCACAAATTTGCTGCTTTTATTTATTTATTTTATATCATCTTAGATTTAATAGTTTAGGGGTTTTAGACTGTTGGAGGACAAAAGAGGTCATTTGAAAATGTCTGTGGAGCCCATAAAGAAATGTAAAGCTTTTCCTTTAAGCTCCAAATGAAGTGCTGAAGTTTGTCTTTTTGCAGACTTTTTTTGGCGCCATCTCTTCGGTTCTTGGGCCTGTGCACAGCACAACACCTGCCCTTACATAGTGTTTAGTGGGCGTTACCTATGCTAATAACAAATGATTGACCCTTCCTAAGCCCCGCCCCTTGTCACTCTGTGCTCCAGTAACAATTGAGCAAACTACATAATGTTAGCAAAACTCTAGTTAACAGGCTTCCTGATGTTTGCAAAACTCTAGCTAACAAGCTACCGAATGTTTGCAAAACTCGTGCTAACTAGCAACCGAATGTTTGCAAAACTCATGCTAACTAGCTTCCGAATGTTAGCAAAACTAATGCTAAGTAGCTACCTAATGTTAGCAAAACGCTAGCTAACTAGCCACATAATAATAAACAGAGATTAGCCAGCAAGTTAAGTAGCATTTGTCTAACATTAGCTAATTTAAGCTTTTACACAAAAAGTTAACCATGGCACCAAGTTTCCTCAACTATGATTGGAGCACAAAGCAAAAAGGGGTGGGACTTAGGAAGGGACAATTGGCCACACCCCTCCAATGTATCATCGAGTGGGATTAATCATGCAGCTCACCTGGGTAAGGAGGTGACTTTTCTTATTTAGATCTTATATTTTCTTAGAGAACATTTAACAGAGGCCAGTTGTGTGACTAAACTTTTAAAACACTTAAGTCCCACAGTAACACAAACAAACTAAGCAGCAGTAGACCTGCAACTCCTGTGTTCTGTCAGGTAAAATTGTTGGTTTTGTCAGTGGAGTTTGGTTGGTTTGGAGAGAGCGATATTTGATTTACATAACAGTGATTTCCTGTCAGAAAGGGCTGTCAGACAACACAGTAAAGCGGTGAAAATATTCTTAATACAGCGTACACTTGAACTGATTAGTACCTTGTACCACTCCACATGAAATAATCCAAACTATTCCTTTAAAATGATAGTTTGAGCTTGTGACCATCGCTGTCACTAACAAGACTTCAGGTGGAAACTGTCTCGTTCTGTGAACAAAGCAAAACAGACGAGACAGAAAATATGATGATGTTTCTGATGATTATCTGCAGAGATGTGTTACATAAACGACCACCTCGAGCACTTAAAGTAAAGCTCAAATTGTGTGCGAATGTGTGTGTGTGTACGAGAGAGAGAGTGTTGTGTGTGTGTGTACGTTGGTTTAAATGACCAGGTATAAACCCAGACAGGGTCTAGAGACAAAGCACAACTCCGACCAACCAAGAAAAAGTACCACAAGTCGCCTGTTGGTTTCTGCTCTGAACTGAAGCTTCTTCTCTCGCTGTCGATTTTTTTTTCTAAACGTGGACGTTTAAAGAAGCTTTGTGTGCTTTGCGACAAGAATGACAAAGTGTAAAAGATAAATGTTTACAGATGAATATATCAAATTGAGAATGTTGTTCAAACATGACTTCTTCCACCTAAAACTTCAAAGTGCAATATATTTTTGTATTTGTGATTTTTTTGCACTAGTTTTTCATATACTCTGTTGCTGTTTATTCCATTTCTGTGCATTATATATTATTGTCATGATCTTACTGCTGTCATGATCAACTTTTGATAAAATAAAAGTTTATTTTATAAAATAATTACATGCTTGCTGTGTTTTTTTTATAGGCTTGGTCCCAATACCGGTATTGGAAATGCCTTTGATACAGCCCGTATTCATTGATCAAATATCACATAATTTATTTTTTATTTATTATTACTAATTCTTAGCTGCAGCCCATAGACCAATTTTATTTTGTCACCTTTTCCTCTCCATCCCTCCCTAACACACACTTATTTCTTGTCATTTTTAGGGGTGAACAGAGGTTTTTCAGGGCAGATAGCAGGTCAACAACACATGCCACATAGAAGAGGGATATATCATCTAAAAGCTGGGAACCTGAAGATTAATTTGTGTTTTCTTTAGGTGCATATTAGTATCAAGGTATTACAGTATATGAGGGTATTTAGAAGATCCAAAGACATGATTTTCAATACCATAATTATGAAAAGTTATGCAAAACTTACTGTGGAAGTTGCAACCGTTTTTTATTGATGCAAAAAAAAATAATAATTAAATGAAATTAATTTATTAAAACAGGAAACTTTGCCAACAGAATAATTATTTGGAGGTAGAAAAGAAGTAATTGGCTCATCATTTCTGCTCTGTAGATCTCCTAGCTAATCAATTAAAGACTATTTGAGGAATCATGAAAATATTAGCACATATAAGTTTATTTTGAGACGACTTCTTCCATTTACAAAATCATTTTATGATTTTGTTCAAATGATGTCTGTTTAGGCCACTGATGTGTCGTAAAGTGTCATTATTTCATATTTATTCATTATTTTATCTTCCATAAGTAGGGTAATTTCATGTCATACATGCTATAATGACTTCTATCACCAGCAGCTCAGTTTTTATGTTGTCGGTTTGTTTTTTTACACAAAAATTATGTGTGTTAAGCCTTAGACAAATACCAAGATATGAGGTTCCTAAAAGTTGTTTGGTGCTTTATTTATGTAAACTCTCTGAAGAAAATGTTGTTGCTACTGATAGATATTTGACCAAAATTCTGCTAGTAGCAAGAAAGAAGGCTATCGCGAGGAGGACACACAAACTGAGACTGCAAGAAGCACAACTGGACAGAAAATGTGGAAAATGACGACACTGGACTGGAACATTAGTTAACAGATACATTAATCTTCAAGTCTGTAGTTTGTGGTTTGCCATTTTGTCGTTGCAACTGGCATGTCAATGTTGTAAACATAATATCAATAAAGATTTAAATAAAAAAAAAAGAAAAGAACATGATTGAAGTATATGATGGTCCAGGATGTTTCCATGATGCTCTACCATGTCTCATATGTTGTAGCAGCAGTTTTTGGGTTGATCCCATTTATTATACAGATTTGGTGCAAAATGTAACCACCTTTAACCACAAGAAAATTAAAAAACACCACATTTAGATATCCAGACCTTAAAGAACACCGTAGAGAACCTCTGACATTCAGAGGTTTCTGTAAGAAAAGCTCCACGTCTCTAGTTTGTGGTTGTGAAGTTTCATGAGGCTGTGATTATCCCCGAGGTCACAAAGTTTAATAAACGGTCTCACGACAATGAAATGGTTACTATGGAGACTAACATCATCACACATGAATACAGTCTACACGTTTTTAATTTTTCTTCATTATCAAAGTAATCCAGTGGTAGCTGTCTGTGCATCCATGAACACACTGCAGACAGGAGCTCCTCAGAGCTAATTCAGCATACTTATATTGGTGCCACTTTGCTAAAACAAACAAAAATAGGCAAAAAAAAAAAACGGTGGTCAAGTTGTAGCTCACTGTGTTACACAGTCTGCATCAAAAATCACGCTTCTTCCCTGAGTCAGTCGAGTCTAAATTACAGGTATGATTCACTTGTTTTTAGATTCACAGAAAAATGACTCCTTATAATTACAGAACCGGCCTGAGAACCTTCACATTTTTTAAGTTTTCTTCATGATCAAAGTATGTAAGTTTTGTTGGTGGCACTTTGCCAAATCAAACAAATACAGACTGGAAAAAAAAAATGGAGGTCAAGTTGTAGCCCGCGGCGTAACATCACTGAATCCACGGCAACACTATACATCATTGCGTCAGACTTTGCAAATCCCTGGTTTCCACGCCACAGTGTGAGATTTTCCTGCAGCAGCGGCTCCTTCATCCTTTACGTACAGCTGCTGCTTTCCAGGCTGCTGCTGCTGCTGCTGCAGATACAAACCAGATGTAGGACAGACAGCGCTCACGTGAGCTCCTGACCTGATTCCCCACTGCAGCCTGGCAAACAGCAGGCAGGCGAGAAAACAAAAAAAAAAAAAAAAAAAAAAAAAAAAAAAGAATCTGTGAGTAATGCCATTTTCACTCGAGCTATGTCGTAACTTACAGCTAACAGGCCTCAGCAGACGTGTTTCCTTCCTGTTTTCCTTTCCAGTTAAATTCATTCACACATTATATATGAACACCTACACAAGTGTACTCACACACATTACTGGATGAAAGAATTAGACTAATTCTGCAGCCGTGTGTGTGTGTTTGTTTGTGTGTTTATGGGTTAAACAGGGATTTGTTGTATGTGGGGTGAGACTATAGAAATAGTGGACGGAGCTGGAAGTTCTTTATACTGTACCTGCATTCTTTCTAATGGCCAGCAGGGGGCGACTCCACTGGTTGCAAAGAGAATTCAGATTGTATGTAAGGTTATGAGAAAATTATTCTACTTCTCACTTGATTTGTGGCCCCAGTAAACCGTTTCTTAATGAGTTTATGGTCTGAATTTCTAGTTTCAAGTCTTCATTACAACATTAGAGTAAATTAGACCATAACGGAGTATTTATGCAATGATCCCTTGTTCTATACGTGATACCTTAAGTAGAGAAAAGTCTCGAAATGATGTTGTTTTTGGTTTGTAAAAAATGATCTCCCTGAATCAATAAAACTCCCCCATGTGCTCTAAACAACTTAGTGCAGTCCAAGTCCCCCCTCTCCTATAAATCCAGTTGGAATCTTCCACTTCCTGTTTGACAGTGAGGCTAACAATGGAGCACATGGAACCAGGTCAGTGTATCTTTTGGTCATTGGATTTTCCTTTCAGAAACGGGTATTAAATCACAAGAAAAGAGTGATTATTTGGTTTTCACGTTAAAAATACAAACACTGAAATTAAAATACAAGTCGTTCTTTGTCATGGTTGTGTCTGGATGGTAATCCTAGATTTGTGAAACTCTTGCGATATTTGTGCACATATACAAACTAATTATGTTTTGTATTGTGTCAGGTGTTTTGGTTAAGATCTGCTTAGGGTCAAAAACACAAGGTTAGGGTTGGAGAAAGATGGTGATTTGGGTTGAAATGATCAACCTCGCAGGGTCTTTTGCAGGTCTGGGGTTCCCATCTAGACACATCAGTCAAAAAAGCATGATCAGAATTTTAAAAATGGTTTGATTTCCTGTTTGCTATAACAAAGAACCAGTATCACTAGAAAACAGAAAAGAAAAAAGGCCTCTTTCATGTTCTGAGTCACCGGTTTGACCAGTTTTTCACGAGTGACGACTCACGCAGAGATTTCTGCAGCGTCTAAAATCATGTCAGAGTTACGTTCCGAAAACATCTTAGCCTGGACTAAAGCAGCACCGGCTCATTTGTTGCTCTGTCTTGTTTTGTACATGACCTCACCCTGTGTCAGAGCATGAAAAAAAACAGGCTTTTACTTTAGCAAAGTGATTTTATTTGTTTAACAAAATAGAAAATGAAAATCAAACCATTTTTAAAAGTTTAGCTCTTGTTTTTGGACCATGAAAAACATCAACGACTTGTATTCAAATTTAAGTTTTGAAAACACAATTAAAAACCACTCATTTCAGCCGTTTCTGAAAGGAAAACCCAACGACCAGAAGATACACTGACCAAACAAATAAACACGCTGTTGCAAATTTCAACTGTAAATTCAAGCCAGATTATTTTGTTGCCATGCTAATGCTAACTTAGCTTCCAGCCAAGCTACAAAATCTTTTACTTGGTTGTTTCTTCAGTAAAATTCCAGCTGCTCATGCTTTTCCCTCCCATAACCCCTTGCTTGTATCACTCTGTAACATCAGTCCACAGTCCAACTGATCCTCCGGGTTCACACAACCTGCTGGATTTGAACCAGCCATGTGACTGCTGGCACCTTACAGTCACAAACACATCACCACTGCACCACCTAGTGCCTTTCACATTGGAACATGTTCTCTGAGCGCTTTTAACTCTCCAGTTTTGGTCTTGGCCTACAAAATTCTCTGAGTTTATAAGTCTTGAACTCTCAACCTCAGACTTGCCATGCAGTACTCTAGCAGCCTGAGCTACTAGATCAGACAGATGAACTTTGTTTCTTAGAAGGTTTTGAGTCTCTCTCTTGGTATTGCTCTTTAAAAGTAATCACGGATTGTGTGAGGATTGAACCCACAACCTCAAAACTTCTAAACAGCTCTCTTACTCCTTGAGCCACGCAATCCAACACAACCAAACCTTCATCTTTCAAACATTTCAGTCTTTTTCTTCATCGTTAGACTTCAAAAGTCTCATGAGGATTGAACCCTCAACTAAAGACTCCTGAGCAGGATTCAACAGCCAGAGCTACTCAGTCAGACGCTTGAGGTTTGTCTCTTAGAATCTTTAATCTTTCCTCTGGATGTGGGACTTCAAAACAGAACCTTCCTGCTTGGGGATCGAACCCTGGACTTCAAAACTTGAAGTGTCCTCTTACTGACTGAGCCACACAAACAGAGACAATGAAGTTGTCTTTCTTACAGTTTTTTACTCTTTTCTTTGGACCTCAGCCTTCAAAAGGCAGCACAGTTCCCTGAGGATTGAACCCGTGGCCTCAAAGCTTCCAAACAGTTGGCTTACTCCTTGAGCCACCGCATCCAGGACACTGAACCTCTGTTTCTCAAGTTTTTTAGTCTTTTCTTGAGTTTCGAACCCTCTACCAAAAATGCATGAGTGATCTTTTAGCAAACATTGAACTCTTTTTTTCTCCGTTCTAAATCACTGTCCTGCTTGAGGATCAAACCCTGGACTTCAAAACTGCTTCACAGGAGTCTTCTTACTGACTGAGCTGCTCAAATGGAGACGCTGAGATAGTCTCTCTTACAGCTTTTTACATCAGTCTTTAAAAGGAAACAAGCTAGCTTGAGGATCAAATCCGTGGCCTCAAAAGCGCTGAAAAGTTCTCTTACTAGTCAAGCCATCTGTCACAACTTCTCTTCTCCTCAATTTTTTTAAGCTTTTCAGTCTTTTCTCAGACATCAGACTTCAGTGAGTCTCAAACCCTCAACCAAAAACTCATGAGCAAGTTTTCAACAGCCTGAGCTACTCAATCAGACACCTGAACTTGATCTCTTTGAGCTCCTGACTCTTTCCTCTCAGTGTGGGACTTTTAAAAGAACCATCTTGCCCAGTAATCGAACCCTGAATTTCCAAGCCTCTCAGCAGTCTTTTCACTGACTGAGACATTCAAAATAAGATAATGAAGTGGACTTTCTTACAGATTTTTACTCTTTACTTTGGACATCAGCCTTCAAAAGGCAAAAGGCTACACTGCAGACTGAACCCATGGCCTCAAAACTGATGAACCGTTGTGTTACTCCCTGAACCATTCAGTCTACAACATTAAGCTCAATTTTTCAAGCTTTCTTTTAGATGTAAGACTTCAAAATTCAGAATTTAGCCCCAAATTTCATGGTAAGTAGGTTTTCATGTAGCTGGTGGCAATTACAGAGAAACATATTTGAAATTTTTCTGAATCTCCTCGCAAATTAACCCCAAATTTCATGATAAGTACATGATAATTTGCAAATGTTGTTTTCATGCAAGCACCATTTCATATTTTTGAACTCTCGAACTCTCTTTAAAATTAACTGCAACTTTACCCCAGATTTCATGGTAAATTACGACCTACTAAACGAAAGTGGTACTTGCTAATTTTCACATAATTAAGTATGAGATTTGGAGGTAATTTCTAAGAAATTTCAAAGATATTACTACATAATTATCACCTATTCACCATGAAATTGTGAGACCTGGAAATTGAAGAATTACCATATTCTTTTTTTTTTTTTTAAACAGTGATGCCCAAGGCACATACTTCAGTACGGGACCAGGAAACAAGAAAACTCACTGAGCTTTATTTCTATTTCTACTCAGCTGATTCTTCACTTGATAGAAGTCTCTGCTCATATGAGATACCAGCCTTCCCCTCCCGTCTCTTTTTAAGTGTGCTAATCTGTTAAATCAGCTGCTGAAGATGCTCGTCAAGTTCGGAAACCTGCCAGACAAAAGCTTTCGGCGCGTGCGTGTTTTTCCGAGCAGATGCGCTGCAAACGCATTTAGATTAGAAGTCGGGAATACAGACCTGGAACAGCAGCATTAGCTTTGTCATTGCGAGCACGTTAGCATGGCGACATTTGCTTTCAGGTCAAAGAGAATACATAAATCCTCAGTGCACGTGTTGCACGTCCATATAAGAAGGCGTAATAAACATTGTGCAGCCAGGGGCCTCATTCAGAAGAGTTTCACACTCTCTGGAGTTTTTTAAAGTCGAGACCACAAAATGAAGACTTATTATAAAGCAGTTATTCTTGGTGCTTTTGTATTTTAACATTTTAAAATGTTATATTGTAAAGAATTCTTGCACCGCTATATATCCCTGCACAAACATCCGTGCATGTACAATATAGGCCGAGCAGGCAGACAAACCAGATCAGATGCATTATTATCTCTCCACAGCTGGAACTTGTGACTAATCGAGCATCTCGTACACATTTTACATAACGTTCTCCGTGCACATTCAGAACTGGCTCTGCCTGCTGAGGAACGGGGAGCCGCTCAGCACTTCCTCCAACATCAAACTGTATCAGGTTTTTTTTTTAAAAGAGCCGTGTTCCTCTGTTAGTTCTGACTTTTTACCTTGACTCATAATTACACCACGCACTCGCATACCAAGACACACACTCACACGCACGCACATGCAAAAGAACAAGAAAAACTCCCGCACACACCGATGATGAGAGGTCACATGAATAATGTTTTGGCTTCTGCTATACAGGCTGCGTCTGTCCGGCTGATAAACAGAAACTGGTTTAAACTGGATGAAGACACACAGGCTCAGACAGACAGAAGAGTGAATGTTCACCAGCAGACAGACAGACAGACAGACACAGACGGATACACAGACACACACACAGACACACAGACAGACACACACACAGACAGACAGACAGTTGTCACGTTTTTATAAAGACCTGCTCATGTTGCCATGAAGGATAAAGCTTTGTGTGTTTTTGTTACTGCTGACTGGGAAAGGTGTCAGTTTTTTGTCTCAGTATGAAAGATGATCCTCTGGAAGGTGTTTGAACAAAACAGGGAGACACACAACATGGTGGAAACTTTCACTCAAGTACTGCACTTAAGTACAATATTGAGGTACTTGTACTTTACTTGAGTATTTCTTTTTTCTGCTACTTTTCAGAGACAAATATTGCACTTTTTACTGCCCTACATTAGCTTTAATTTAGATCATTAATGCAAAATATAATGAGCTAATAAATTATGATGGATTAATATAGATTGAAGGGATAGTAGGTTTTTTTTAAACAGGGGTTATATGAGGTTCTTATCCATAGTCAGTGTATTATCTACAGTACATATCAGTGGACACGCCCCCAGTTTGGAGAAGCAGCAGGAGTACCAGTGTAGGAAGCTACTGCTGCAAAATGTATTTTACACACCTACAAGACATTAATATTAGTGTATGCTATATTTGGAATATTTTCACCACTTTAGCTCACTGTCAGATAGTTTTCTGACAGGAAACCACTGTTATATAGGTCAAATATTGCTCTCTTCAAACTAACCAAACTCCATTGACAGACACAGTAATTTTACCGTGCAGAACACAGGAGCTGTTGGTCTGCAGCTGCCTTGATTTTTCTTCGTTTGTTTGTGTTGTTGGGTGACTTCAGTGTTTTAAAAGGTTAGTTCAGATTAATTAAGTCACACAATAACACAAAAAACCTACCTGATCGAGGCAGCAGCAGACCAACAACTCCTGTGTTCTCCCAGGTAAAATGACTGATTTTGTCAGTGGAGTTTGGTTGGTTTGGAGAGAGAAATTTATATAAGCGTGGTTTCCCATCAGCAAATGGTGTCTGATGGCACATTCTAGCTTCCCTCTGTTATTCCTTGTGTAATCATTTCTGATCATTCAAATTTTGGTTGAAGTATGTTTATTTTGCCGTCAAAATCATCATTGCTTTTTGCTAATGGCTGAGTGGGAGTTTCCCTTTCATACAAAATGTAATCAACAAATAAATTACGATGTTTTACAATAGATTGTGAACCAGCAGTTTATAAAAAAATAGCCCCACTTTTACCAGCTGTAACTCAACGTGACGAACACATTAATGCATCAGTAGGGAGGACTGGGGACATTTGTAACACATTCAGTTCCTACATCAAACATGCTACAGTAATGACACGGTGAACCACACATCCCAGCGTTTGCACCTTGTTCGTCTCTGTTCACATGTTTTTCTGTTTAAAAAAATGACACATGTCACTAAATTTAAATAAAAATTACTTTTAACTCAGTTCAAATAATTAAAATTTAGTTTCCATTAGAATAGGCACTCAGTCTTCTGCAAAAATAGAAACAGACTTTTTCTTTGAATGCATGCGATGCCTGACATCTAACGGAATTTGAACAAAAAAAATTAAATTTAGAGAGTGTAAGTAATCTTAAGTAGAAGCACTTCTTCCACCTCTGGATACGTGTACTGTATACATCATGTCTGCTGCAGTCATGTGTTCACAGGAGTAGCTGAAGTGTTGCACATGCACCAGATAAACACACACACATATGCATGCACGCACGCACACACACACACAAAAGACACACACACGTGCAAGCAAGATACTTCTGAAGCATGTGGGCTGAGGGACAACTCACACTGTGTCCTCAACGACTTCTAAACACAGAAACACAGCTCAGGCTTGGTGTGTGTGTCGATCAGCTGATTCCAAACCACAAAAAAAAAAAAAAACTTAATTCTAATCAAACCCAAACCATGTGTGTACAAAACATCCTCAAACACACACGTTCAGTTATTGTTCAGTTTTCTTTCCATCTGATAACGTACAGCAAAATGGGAGTGGCTGCTTGAAAACTGCTGGAACCTTCGCCCTTTATTTTGGCATCCTGTCCATGTGCAGACGTCCAGCCAACAATCTATGGACATTACCCAGACTGCCAAAAATAAACACAAGCTGTCTGCATTCATATCAGAGCTGTGGGACATGATTTACGAGACGTTTGTACTTTAAAAACGTGTTCCCCGCGACCCGCAAACATCACAGCTGCTGAAAGAAAACAAGCAGCTGAGTTAAAACACAAAATATTTTAATAAGAACACAAAAATGTGACATCTTGACAAACTGACAGAGGAGCAGAAGGAGGACGGCTCTGTCTCTACAAGTCCTTCAAATCAAACAGCCAATCAAACATCATGTTGAAAATGTAAGTGCTTTATGAGTGGTTAAAGTTTGGTCAGGTTTGGGGAAATGGTTTGGGAGCTACGTCGTCGTGGTTACAGTAAAAACCACTTGGTTTGGGGTTAAAGAATGACTGTGATTAAAACAAAAAAAAACGTGGACGGTCCAGGGCCGGATCAGAACCCCCAGGGGCCCCTGGGCACTGTCAGCCCAGAGGCCCCCCCCCAAAATCCACACCCTTAAGGAGGCCACATTTACACCCGGGCAACTCGAGCCACCACCAGACATGCTGACTACACACACACACACACACACACACACACACACACACACACATTCACACACAGTGTGCTACAGCCAACTTCAATCATGTGAGCATGTCAAATTACACACCTACTGGTCCAAAGCCGAATGACTGGTCCAGCTGAGGATGGAGCAAATCTCTGACCAGTTCATTAAACCAAATATTACCATCTCACTCAAAAATACAAGTGACAACGATAAAAATGAATGAATGAATCCAAAATCACAAACCATCCCACACCAACGCTTCCAAAGCTCAATCACAGAGTCATAACACACCTTGCACTGTCACAGACAATAACAAATGACCCAGATCGCCCACTCGACCCACACTTCACACTGCTGCCATCAGGATGCACATACAGGACTCTGCCTGATTCAGCAAGAGATTTGTCCCCTCTACAATCACTGTAACCTGTTATACAGAACCCCTACAGTGTGTGTGTGATATTTATGTTTTTGGTGGTGTACACGGTGTATATTGTGTGTTGCCTGATTGTGTGATCTGGCCAACCAAATACACCAATAAACAGTTCTTACCTTCAGTAGTTCTTCTTTCTTGACTTTTTTCATTGCAAACTCCGAGATCAAGTCCTCAAAGTCCAGCTCCCTCACCAGGTCCGACTCCATGTCCATCAGGGACAGTGGTGTCAGTCTCTTCTGACCCATGCTTGTCCTGAGTTCATTTTTTTTATTCGTTTCAGTTTTGAAAATGTCCTCTCACCTTCACAGGTGGACACAGGAAGTGTGAGGGAGGGTCTGGAGTCCATTCAGTGCTGAGGCTCACTGTTGTCTGCTGATGCTTCAGAGCTGACGTCTTCTTCCTCTTCATTATTCAGAGCTTCTTTGAAAAAGCTACCTTTTTTTTTTTTTGGCTTCTTTTTCCTCCTTCTTTCACGCTGGTTTAAAATTATTTCCCCTGCTCTCCTCGAACATGCAATATATCTGATCACGGATCGGTTACACACATACACTGCGTTGTTCATTCGCTGAACAACTGATCTCGGATCGGTAATGTTTTATCGGCCCCGCCCCGATTTATTTTTAGCCAATCAACAGTGTCTTGTGATCTGCTGCCAATCATTACCTGTGAAATCATCAAAATGACGTATACGACAGACAATCATGAGACGTCATTTATTGTAAACAACTTTTGTTTTATTCTGATTGGATAGTAGGTGAAGTTGGGCGGGAGCACAGAGTGCTGTGTTCAGGGGCTGTCGGAGAAGTGCCAAATCATAGACTGTATATAGAAGTGGGCGGAGCTTCCGGCTCTGAAAAATGAAGCCAATGCGGAAGTGCAGTAACGCTGTATTCTCACCGAAATCCAGCAGGGGGCGTGCGAGCTGGTTGCAAAAAGAAGCCCGGTTCCATTGACACCCGTTCTAAAATGCTGAACTTTACAGCTGAAATAAACATATTTATAGCCCGTGTCAAAAAACGATTTTGGTCTCTATCGCTAATATCCCCCACCATGTTCACTGAACCAGACTTGAATTTTCATATAAGTCATTCGTTGATTTTATATTAAGGCTTAAAGTTCTGTATAATTAGGGGCGTGGTTTCGTGATTGACAGGCGTAGTGCCCTATGGTAGTGCCACTCACTCGCTCCCTTAGACTATACCGTCTATGCTCGCCCCCCACCACCTCACCCACCTCCCCGCTTGTTACTTTTAGATCTCGGTTGTCCGTTTCACGGAGCCAAGTTGACGTGCAGTGATGGCCTCGCCTGACCTCGTCTATGCCTCGCCCACACAGTCTATGGTCCCGCGTATGGTCCCGCCCTGCTCCACCGTCTCGACCAATCATATTCACATCCGGTTTCAAAACTGTCAAAATGGCGCTGGCCAAATCTGAAACTCGAGGCTTCAAAACGGGTGTTCAGAAACCAATGGGTGACGTCACGAAGGCTCCGTCCACTTCTATATACAGTCTATGGTTTAAATTGAGTCATGAGGAAAAAATATATATATACCCAATGGCAAAGGGCCCCTCTTGGCTCAAGGGCCCCTGGGCAAATGCCCAGATTGCCCATATGGTAGATCCGGGCTTGGGACGGTTAGTGGCGCTAAAAGCACAATATGTACGCTCTGCCGCCGGGGGTCTCTCACGTTAAAACAAAAGACTTGGTTTGATGTCGTGAGGCGCCGTGGGATCATGGGAGCGGCCGTCTTCACTTTTAAACAGTGACTCAGTCAGAAATCATGTTGATGGATGGCGAAACATTTGACTTTTATTGTTTAGTCACGTTCGCAAGATTGACGCCAAAGGCCAAGCGGCCTCGCCCCTCAAATGATGAAACCCGAGGCCTGGCTCCACTTTTACCTGCGTCTCCGTCTTCTGTCTGTACTTTTAGACGTTTGATCGTCTGGACTCGAGGAACAATAGAGTGATATTTAATTTTGGCAGCGGTGATTCACTTGTTGGCAAGTTTATGTGCTTTTGGCGCCTGAGTTCTGAGTGATGATAACTTTTTGCATGATGAATTAAAGTCACAGACGTCTAAACAGACTGGAACCCAACTGCGCTGTTGGTTCTGGTCGATCATGTTTTTTGGTCTTGTCCCTCCGTTCAGACTTTCTGGAGGGAAGTGGCAAAAATCATCTTGAAAGTTCTGTGTCTTAATATTTGTACGACATTCACAACCCTTTATCTTGGAAAATATCCCAGATGGACGCTTGGCAGCCAGCAAAAATACCATCACAGAACACTGGCTCCAGAAAAACTGCCTCACTGCAGGTACTTTCAGTAATATCGTTAAACTTTTACATGTTTTAGAACAAATGATCTACACCCAATTATTCATTATTGTTTGCTTCTTCTGTGTTTTTTTCTGTCCTTTATTTGTTTTTTGTTTTGTTCTTATTGGGTTCTGCACGTTAAACTTGAAAAAATTTTATAAATAAAAGTTTTTAAAAAAGAAGAAAAAAAAAGAAAACTGCAAGTCAGAAAAAAATGTAACTGTTGCTATTTAGAGAAAAATCGTGCACGTCAGAAGCTGGTTGTTCATTTTTAGATCAATTCGTCAAGATAAACGTTGTTCCAACAAATCCAGATGTTTTAACCTGCTGTGAGCTTCACCAGCAGGTGGCAGGTTTGTAACACAGTGAAGAAATGAAGAAAATAAGTTTATGAACATTCGTCCGTCATCTCTAATCATTTGTCCTTTGCAGGATCAACAGCTGATCAGTAACTGGAGACAATTCACAACAAAAATCTTTGTGAATCTTGTTGATGATTGATTCAATGACTGACAAAATTAATCAACAACTATTTTGACCATTTATTATTAAGTTTAAGTAAGTGTGAAGTTATTTTTCAGGTAAAAATCCCGAACATCTTAAAGTCATTGGGTCTGATTTACTTAAAAAGCTCTTATTGGTCTTTTTACCTCCTAACATCAGTTCAATACTTTAATGTGGACTCTTATCAAACTCAGTCCAGTGACTGTGTCACGCTGCAGGTGTCTGTTGTTTTTACTGAATTTGGAAAATCCAGTTTTTCATATTTTGCACCTGCAGCGTGGAACAACATGCAGAACAATCCACAGGGCAATTTAAATCTTTAACTGTGTCACATTTTACTTCCAGGTCTTCCTGTTTTAACTTATCAATATGTCTTAAATTTGAACTGTTTTTATTTATTCTTGAAATATTATTGTGGCTTTTATTTTAACTCCTTGTTGCCACTTTTATGTAAGTTTGTCTTCAGTGTTTACTGTGTCCAGGAGCTTTTATTTCATTGTTTTACTCAACTACTGTATATTGTAAATGAGGTCTCTAAGAAAATCTCCTTTGGCTTTGCACTTTTGTTTGAACTAAACACATTAGAAGACGTCATCTTGGATGTTTTCATATGCACTTCCCACAAGTCTGAGATTTTTTAGATTTAATGATTGATCAGTTCATCGAGAGAAAAGAGGCAGATCCGTTAATCATGAATGTAATAATTATTTGCTGACCTGTAATGTTTTTATAAATCATTGGATGTTCTGTTTGAATGTGAGGCTCCTTGTGTTTCAGGAGTTAACAGACTGTGGCGCCCCCTGGCTCTTTCAGCGTGTCATTACAACAGACATCATGATGAGTGGAATCATGGCTGTAGTTTGGTGTTTAAAAGAAATCTACAAACTCATTTAACTACATTTTGAAGTAGCTTGCTGCTTGTTCAGCTTCGTTCATTTCTTCACAGTGATTCAAGTGGTTTTTCTGGTCATTAATTTGAAATGAACAAATAAAATGTTTTGTTTGGCACCTGTTCACGTTTTAAAAGTTTAGAGTCTGTGATGGCTGTGATATGCACTATGATATGATTTGCACAATTAGAGGGAATGATAATATTTACATTTCATTATTCTCATTTTCATTAAAAAAAACATATTAAGAGGGTTCCCAGCAAACTGTTCTCATTGACTCCTTTGTTCTACTTGTTCCAAAATATTTCAGACAATTTCTTTGATAAGGAAGCCAAATCTCTGCTAACAAGTCTTTTATTTTTGTCTAAAAGTGCATCTTGCCGCGATGTTCTCTGCAGCTGACATGTACATATCACAGATATCAGCTGTGAATCCTTTGGAGAAACTGATCTATGATGACAATAATAAATCAGACAGATTCTGGCAACTTTTTCCTTCAGAAACTCTGACTTGCTTTGTCCTGAAAGGCAGAAACTGCTCCACCTGCTGATGTCAGTGTCACACTGCAGTACAAGTTTTCTTTTTTTTTAATTCATTTATTATTCATATTGTGCAGCGTTCAGTCTTTGTGGGTGAGACTCTTCTGTTTTGTTTGTATATTTTAAGTTTAACATTTTTTTTGTGTGTTGTTTATGTTGGGTGGATTTGTTTGTTTATATTTGTATGTTTTATTTAAAAAAATCCAATTAAAATCCAATTCAGTAAAAAGAAAAGCTAAGGCAGAATATGATGTGTATGCCAGGACAGATCTCTATTCAAAGCAGCACTTTGATTTTGTAAGTTGCAGTAGGCCATATAATGATTTTGGTAAAATTTTGACCGATCGTTGAGCCGTAGGTTGAAGAACATGTTGGTGGTTCCTGTGCTCCATCATGTCTCATAAGCTGCTGCAGCAGGTTTGGGGTTGAGTCCATTTATCGCACAGATTTGGGGTAAAATTCAACCATTTCTGACCAGCTGATAAAAGGACTGAAAACATGCTGATGCTTTCAGTCCTATTGAGAACATGGAGTAGTTGTGCACTGCAGCCTCTTGTGGCTGAAACGAGTATTACAACAACAAACACTTCACAAAATGATCCAGACAAAATAAATAAATATATAATAATCACCTACCAAAACTTTTTTTTCTCATAACTTCTTGAAAAAACTATCCTGGCAAAACCGTTCTTATGTCATAAACAAATGGAAGACCAGAATTTTTTTTTCTCTCACTTGCCTCTCGGGACTTTTGTGAATTTCAGCAAATGAACAGACTTTAAAGTCCTTGGCTTCCCTGCAGAATATGTGTAGATTATTATATATGAAAGGAAAACTATGTGCAAAAAAATCTCATATTAAGCTGAAGAAGCAAAGACAACAAACCACACACACACGTTTGTAACAGAGCCTGTATATTTTTGTATAATTTTTCTGCAAAATACAAATACTACCACATTTCTGAGTGAGGGGATTGCTGTACATGATCTCTGGCTGCGACAACAGAGGTGCACTTTGTTTTTTTCTTCTGAGAAACATTGTCCCCAAGTGGCGACAAAGGCCAGCTTATGCCGCTAACAATCTCTTAGAATATTTAATGGTGGTTATTAGAAGCATTAGTGCAGTAAAATTGGGGAAAATAACAGCCCAGAATGTACATTTACAGTACAGAGGACATTCACCGATGTCGCCAAATAAAAACAAATAAAATCATTTCATCGTCGGGGCGTTTGAGGTACAAGTAGATGACAGATTTGACAAAGTTCAGGCAGTTACTGATTAAAGAATCAAACCAAAAAAGAAAAAAAAAAACACAAATAAAGAGAGTTTTTCACACTTTGGTTAGTTTACACTCCACCTGCACACCGTCGACTCCACCCGGAGCCTGAGGACGAGCTCCTGGCTCTCCTGTCCCTCAGAGGCAAACCGACCCGGAGACAACACGGTCATCATAAAAGAAAAGGAGTGCAGCAGAAAACAGATGTGGGCTCTGCCCTTTTTTTATTTTAAAACAGCTACAGGGGTTTTAACGAGTGAATTTAGTCTGTGGACGGGGCACAAACAGACGCAGAGGACTGTGGCTGAAGGTCTGAGCTCCAAATATACAGTTTTTAAACCAAAATATTCAAAATGTGACGACCCTCAGCCACCTCTCCGTGTCTCTAAAGTAAAAACAAACTGTGGATATCAGATTTAAATACTCTGTTCACGCTCTTATTGTGGCGGGTGTCAGACCCAGCTGAGGTACAAGGCACAAATTACTCAAAGTGTCCAAGATGATGCTGATGCCCTTGTAGAGATACAGCACAAATATTAACAGTGGTGGAAAGTAACTAAGTACTGTTACTCATTTACTCAAGTCCTGTACTTAAGTACAACCATGGGGTACTTGGCTATTTCCATTTTATGTGACTTCTAAATCTCAAAGGGACATATTGTGCTTTTTTACTTTACTTTTTACTTTTACATTAAATAAACATAATCATTTAAATTTAAACTAGTCCACTCGTCTGAAAGTAAGAAAACTCTCAGGGGAGGGAAAAAATCTCATACTGGTTTGCTGAGCACAGCTAATGTTAGCGGTGCTATCAGCAGCAGCCTGCTCTCCTTGCAGGTTAGCGTCCACATGTCTGTGCTAAACGTGGATCAAAATACTGACAAACCACGCTCACTGAGGGTTAAATTTTACTTTCATAGATTTGCATTGTATTCTGGTTACTTTAAAAGATTGAAAATAACTAAATATTACACATTTTTTGCAAACAAATGCCTGCGGAAAGTGCAGATGAACTGGAATTGACACTTCTCAACTTTAAAATACAACTGGGACAACAGCATTTAGCCGTACCCAGTGCAATTTTAAATATGATTGCAATAACAGAGAAAATTAATATTTTACCAATGTTTTTATAAGGGTTGAGTATTTCTTTCTCTTAGTTCTCTCCAGGTGCGTGCAGCTCTATTTCACATGCATGCCAGGAAATTCCATTTGGTGTATTTTTATTCGGATGGAGAGAGAGGACTTTTAGAGTCGTAGAAACAATAACCAAAATTAAAGGAAGGAGCAAAAATTTGGTAGAAATCTGGAGAAATAGAGGACGATTGTGTTTGAGGAAACTGTGAGAGGGCGATAAAAAAACAGGAGTGTCCCAGGAAAAATCGGGAAGGTTGGCTTAACCAGCGTTGCACATTAAAAAAATATTAATAATCAGTTTAACCGACTTGCATTTCTGTGCCGACGCTGTTTAAATCAACTAGACGATTAATTGTTCTCAGTTCCATCAAAGAGATTCTGAAATTCTCTCTGATTCCCAAAGAAGTAAAAAAAAAAAAAACAAACAAACAATATTTCTCAAAAATGCAAAGATTAGACAAAAGTCCAGAAACTGAAAACTTTGTTTTTTCTTCTTTCCTCATTAATTAATCATCTGACGGCCCCTCAGATTTATCTGGTGACCCTTTGGAGGGGCCCGATCCCGAGGTTGAGAACCACTGGACTATCTAAGTTTAGTGTTCAAACATTGATGCATCAGCATGAACAAGGACTTTTATCACTGATACTTAAAGTACATGATACTTATGTACTTTTACTTGAGTAGTATTTTGAATGAAGGACTTGTAATGGAGTATTTTTCATTGTATTGGCACTTTTACTTGAGTAAATGAGCTGAGTACTTGCTCCACCACAGTAAATACTGTATATTTCAGTAATGACTCGTGCATGTTGTGCCGGAGTTAAACAGCAGGTTGTCTCTGTGATAAAACGTCGAGTCTGACACCAACTGAACTTTAAAGGTGAAACTTTTACTTTTTATTTGACTTAAAATCTCCCTGAATATTCGATAGAAAACGTCGTGCTCCTCTTCTGCTTTTTTTTTTTAAAATTATATTACTGTTTATCTTATTAAATAGAGCTGCAGACATCCAAGAATATCAATTTGATATAATAAGGAATTCAAAAACATAATAATAACACTATAAACTCTGTGCAGCAAAGCATTACTGTCCTGTCGGATATGGCTTTTTAGGAGTGCAATCCTCACTCTGACGGCTAAATCCTGCAAAGCTATCAGCACACGCTAACGCTCTCCGTGCATTACAAGGCCATGAGGGACGTTTATTGATCACTCAAGTCTGAATGTGACGAATCTCTGCTGTTTGACGTGATTGGTTTGTTTGTTCTGTAGGAAAATGTTTGGTATGGAAGCAAATTAAGGCCAAAATAATCTGAACTTGTGAATCAAATTGTGAAACGTAAACACGACTGAATAAGAGAAATATTCTGATTTAAAAATCTAAATTCAAACGTAAACTAGAATATTTCCATTTCTTGAAGAAAATGTTTGTGATTCTTTCTCATTTTATTCTATTTTTACTTATATTTCTCTGTTTTTCTTGTTGTGTTTCGTTGCATTTCTTTTGTCTTGTAAAGAGCTCTATAAATAAACCTGCCCTGGATTTTCTTTTGCTTCTTTTTCTTTGTTCGGGTTTTGTTCCATTTATTTATTTATGATGAATCTACTATAATGCTGTTTATGCTGACTTGACATCTTTGTTTTAATTTTCTCCTGCTCAGGCTTTTGTTCATATTTAATTCATCTTTAACTATTAATTTCTCTATATATTCATGTGAACTGGGTGTCGACCAATTATTGATTAGATTAGATTATTAACATAATGTTGGAAAGTTCTTTTTTAATTACACACATGCTTAAAGGAATTTCAGTACAAAAGTTTCATCTATTTTTGTCATTTAATTTTTAAAACCTTGGGGCAACATTTTGTTTATTTATTTATTAAACTTTTCAGTTAACTTTAAGAGCTGTTGGCAGCTCCCTGTGCTTTTTCTTCCAAGATTATGTTGAAAAGTTCTTTTTTTAAATAAACGTGCTTACAAATGTAAGTTTTACTACTTTTGTTTATGTTTTTTTTTTAACTTTATAAAGCTTTGTTGTTAATCTGTTTACAAAAAAAAGCAACTCCCTGCACTTTTTGTTTTAAGATTCTAGCTTAAACCTTAAAGGCATTTCAACAAAGTTTTGTTTCTGCTACTCTAAATTTTGACACCACAATTTTCATTTTTACTGCAAATGTCTGTTGGTTACAGATATTTGTTATCAGCTTCCCTGATTATTGATAAACAATATCAGTCCTGAAAACAAAACAAAAACATATCATCCAACCCTGAACATAAATGTCTTTGTCAACATATCACATCTTTTATAATGGTTACATTTTTATATATAAATAAATACGTATAAATAAACTGTAAAAAGTATTCAGTTGTGGTTGTTTTTATTATTTTTTAGTTATTCAGTAACAGATTGAGATACTCTCGGCCCTTTCTTTGCTTCCATACGTGCGTCCGTTTGTGTGTCTGGATTGCATTCGCTGAAAATCACATTTTTTTTTCTAACACAGCTCTGAAAATAACTCACTAACTCTGATACGCGTCTTCACATCAAGTGAAAATTGTCCGAAGCTTCGTCTCTATGCAACCTGTTGCAAAATAACTTTCCGATCGCTCAAACTCAAAACCTCCTCAGTCATCTTTTCTCTCTCTCTTCTCTCACCGGAGCTTCATCCCTCCTCCTCCTCCTCCTCCTCACCGGACTTCCTCTCTCTTTCTACCTGTCTTTATCTGCCGCACTTAAACCTTCCATACAATCATATTTAAATGTGCTTTTATGTTTAAATGTGCGCAAATATGTTGAACCTGCAACACGGCGTGGGCTGCCTCTGCACGCCATGAAACACACGTTTCTACACTCATCGCTCAGAGTACCAGACTTCTTCACTTTGACCTCTTTTTTTTGTTAGTTTGCATACGTGTGCACATACGTGAATGTGCATGTAACATATTTATTGTGTATTTTCACCCCCCTCCCGCCCCCCCCGAACACACACACAACACAAGCAGTACATGTACACAGACTGCAGACTGTCCAGCTGCTTCAGTACATGTTTGTCGCACAGATCATTTATCAAACTGCTAAAATCTAAACGGACTTCAGTGAAAGACGAATGTAAGGATCCTTCACTTTGACTCCGACTCACAGACGTCACAATAAAAGTGATTTATCAGAAGCTTCTGAGACAAGTTGCACAAAACATCAGAAGTTAAACTGTAGAGCGGGGTAGTTTCTTTTTCATTCATTAAAGGTGCAACAAGACTAGAGCTGGCAGTGATTTTAATTGCTATCACATCTTTATTGTGCATCTAATTTCCTGATTTCTTGGCTGTACGTCCTCTATCAGCAGAATTTCTTCTTCTGCTGCAGCTTCTTTTCATTTCCATTTCAGCCCGTTTCTTTATTACAGTGGAAACCTCGTACAGTGACCGGGGGCACCGGGTTTAGCTGCTCCCACATCATCCACAGCGACCCCGTCAGCTGATGAATGTGGTTTTAATGTGGCTTGCTGTGTTTCTCTATCGTTGACGACGTTGTCATGGCGACGTTAACTGCTGGACAGAGTGTTCGGCTCCTAAATCTTCTAGAACTAATGTAAATGCATTTCTAAGAAGGTCTGACTCAGGAATAAATGGACATCGTCTGAGCGTGACGTTAATGAACTGCTTGTTGAATGAATGTTTTTTTGACCTCTGACCTTGACTAAAAGTCAGCTGCAAACCTTTGAGTAAATAGTTTACAAACCTGGCTTACAGTGTTCATTTTGAGTATTTGGAAAACAATTTTAAAACTTTTTTAGTTTTTTTTTTTTTACTTAACTCCCATGATACTTTGCCTTGCGTTATTCTGTTGGCTTCTGGTTGCTGCCTGAGGCTGCTGCTGCTGCAAACTGAAATCATGACAGGAAAAAGAAAGTCATCAGTGCAGAAATTGTCGTAAATGCAACGCAGAAATTTCTGGAGGGTTAATTTAGCTTTTTAAGATGATGGTGTAGCAGCTTACATTAGCTTTAGCACAGCTAGCTCCAGAGCGCTAAAAGGAGCAGTTTGCTTCATGTCCACTCAAGCTGGTATTTTACTTTCCAGGAGTGTGTGAGGCTCCACCACAGTCTGGGTGACGTAGATTTCATGATCAGGGATCGTACGTGTAGGCTCTGGCGCTGCTACACTGATCCTGCAGACGCCAATCTAGTGTGCATGGTTGGAGCATATCCTTTAAACTGACTGCAGAAAGTTGTATCTGCAGCCGGCCGTGCATGAATTCATTTGGGAGTATAATCCAGGCTTCACACAATGCCTGTGTTTGGGCTCCTTCATTACACAAGTTTTTTGAGGAGGTTCACCTGTAGAGGGGAGCTTTTCATATCAAGTCCAGATATATTGTTTCATGAAGGTTTTATCGCCACCTACTGGACTGGAGGAGCACAACGACAGGCTGTGGTCAGAGTATAAACAGAAAGAAATGCTTTTATTAAAGTGATCAATTTGACCCGAACAGATGTGATCATGTGATCTGTAAGTGGTTTCCACTGTATTTATTTAATGTCATTTAAATATTACAAATACAACAGACTGATGCTTTTTTCATGTGTGAACTGCTACTGAAGAAGTTAAAACAAAATTAAATAACGTATGTTTTTGCAGAATAAAATAAAACTTTTTTTTTTTAAAGAATGTGTCAGAAGTAGGGCAAGTCCTCGTCTCTGATTGGCTGTTCCATACATGTGATTAATATTTTGCTGTGAGTCGAAGGAAGTCGGCTGATAATAAAATTTTTGATTCCTCATTTTTCTGTGAAGAACTTCTTTAGTGCGACAGTTAGAAGTTTGATAAATATCTGTTTCCTCTAGTGTACGAGTCCAGCTACAGTACATGTTGTAAATACAGCAGAGCATCACTGTATCCATGGAAACTGTCTGACTCTGCCTCCCTCACGTACATGTTACCATTACACATATAGCACACCCACTCAGTACAAGAAGAATATGATAATAATAATAATAATAATAATAATAATAATAATAACACTACAAGGTAACTTTACTAACGCCCCGCCCCGTCAGGCTGCAGACCGCCTCGCATCATGTCGCCCACCCCTCTGATAGCCTCATCCGTTTCACTGACGGGCTGTGGTGCTCCTCCTGACTGGACAGGGGTCGCAGGAGGAAGTTGTCGTTGCCGTGGTGATCCTCACGCTCCTCGCTGCCCTCGTACGAGCTCCCGCAGCTGGACGCGCTGTCGGCGGGGGAGCGGCCCGACTCGTTGGGACCCCGGCCGGCGATGGAATATCCGGCCGTGGTCACGCCTCCTCCAAGCCCGGCGCCGATCATGCCGACGCTCCGGTCTCTGGGAGGGGAGGCGGGCTCGGACTTGATGTGCAGGTGCTGATGGGAGGATGGGAGGTTCAGGTTCGAGTTCTGACACATGTTCCTGGAAGACGAGAGAAAGAAAAAGACCTTTAGAACCTCAGAGCTGCTTTGTTTAATGACTCCTGTTGCTCTACTAAAATAATAAGTAAGTACTTTTATTGAAGTACTGTACTGAGCTTGTAAAGAAGCTCAAAGTAAGGAGAGGTTTATTTTAACATGTTAGCCAGGAAACAAAACACTTGTGCAGGACAGGAAAAGACTGAATAAGCTGGTTAAGCGGGTCAGCTCAGTCCTGGACTGTCTCCTGGATTCCAGTGAGGAGGATGTTAACCAAGCCGACATCAATCACGGACAACACCCTGCATGAGACTTTTCACTGGATACTGATCTCTCTGATCTCTGAGTTGTCTCCAACTACAAGCACATCCTGTTTTTGGCTATTAGGAAATCAAACGTTTGAAAACTGTTGTACCATCACGGATTTTCACAGCAGGGTGAAGATGATGAGACTCTGAACCTCCGACAGGATCTTGATCTAGACAATCTAGGGATCTATGAAATGTGTCTGAGTCCGTTCGATGTGCAGCTGCAGAGAGACAGAAATCTGAACACGCTCTGAAAGACGATACCCGGCGCGCACACAGATGCTCACCCCATGTGTCCGAGAGCTGAGTGCTGCAGATTCTGAATCTGCTGCTGCTGCCAGTTTGTTACTGATCCAAGACCAGAACCTCCAAACCCAGACAGAGAGGACAGGTCGCCGCCGAGGGAGAACTCTGAAGAGAAAAACACACAAACATCGTGAGTCAGGTCCTACAGGTGCTCTGAGCCTCCAGGCTGTGGTTCTGCTGTAATCACCTGTTCCATATGAAGAGGAGAGCGTGGACGGATACCCGCCCATCCCCTGTCCAGGTAGAGTCTGAGCGGCGATGGACACGGCCGGAGTGGACAACGTCTGAGCACTCTGAGAGTGATTTATTCTCTGGTTCTGCAGAGAAAACACACAGATATCAGACTTTATACAGATACACACAATGATACTCAAGTAAAAGTACTGTGAAAGTACTCGTGTACAACTACAAGTCCTGCATTCATGAAGTATTATCAGCAAAATGTCCTCAGTTACATTCCAGCAGTGGACAAATGGAACAAACACCGACTGTTTGTGTTCAGATCAGCTGCTGCAGGATTTAAACTGATACAGTGTGCGGCTGCAGTTTTCTGCGCTGTGATTGGCTGATGGACGTTCCCTCAGTGAGGTATCGGGTCACTCTGCTCTGTTTACATTCACCACATTCCAACAGTTGTGCAGCTCTGCACAGTTTCAGCTGCTCCAGAGAACAAACCAGGACAGAGAGGGTCAACTCTACTACTCACTACATCTAGTACAAGTATTTTAATTCTATGCCACGTTTTGTTTCTACTACACCACATTTCAGAGGCAAATATTGTATTTTTTATTTCACTACATGTATCTGACAGTTTTAGTTACTAAACAAACTAAAATTTAAAGGGAAACTTTGGTATTTTTCAACCTTTTCAACCCTGAAACTGATCCAGTATTGAAGGAGACGCCGCAGCTGTCAGCCGTGGAGCAGGCTGCAAGATGAACCTCCAGAACAGGGCTGAATGATTTGGAAAAAATATCTAATTGCGATTATTTTGACTGATATTGCAATTACAATATGATTTGCGATATTGCAGGAATCTCTACCAAATAAAGATGTTTTTTTTTTTAAGTCTGTAGAATCTAATGTGTAGGACAGGATATCTCTGCCTCATCTTAAACAAATATTGCACCTCCTGCAATTTGAAAATTGTCTAATAATTAATCTGTGACCTTGCCTGAACCGCAGCGTTCGTGTTATCTTAATAAATGAATGTTCATCAGTCAGCTGTCAGGCCGCTTCAGTCTCCTTCCTTCCAAGTGGATCAATGAGCCGACACAGTGATCAGGCACCGCTAATGCTGAATTACCAGGTGTCATTAGGCTTATTAATGTCTTCAAATAACAAAACTAGTCAACAGACAACTGTTGGTCTCAGCTAGGCTGAGATTTATTCAGAGTCGACAGTCTGAAGCTGCTGTGCTGTGAGTCCAGGTTGAAAAATACTCAAGTTACCCTTTAAGTAATACTTCATCCACCACTGGCAGTGACCCCACTTAAGACCAGCTCTGGTTCTCTTGATTGACATCTAATACTGTATGATCATATTTGCATCTTTACCATAATGAGCAGTGCCCTTTATTCTTTTTTATTAATTAATTAATTGATAAAAATTTAATTAAAATGGTCCTTGTTCACTGCTCGTGTCTGATAGTCTCACTCTGCTGTTTTGTTGTTGTCTTCTTGTGTGTTTTACTCACCAACATCAGATCAAAATCCTCACACTGCAGGGCAGCATTAAAGCACACACTACAGTGAGTCTCCACGCATGAGGAAGGACTTTGCAGTTTAAAATCAGATCAAATGAGACAAATGATGATGGTGATGAAACAGATGAAGGCACTCACAATAGTGGGCATGTTGTTGCACTTGTTGGAGGGCGGCATCAGCGTGCGGAGGTCAGGTTTACGGCTCATGCTCATTGAAGGAGGACTCTTCTCCTGCATGTTCTTGGAGACTCCTCCTGAAGACAGCAGCCCGGGGGAGGTGCAGTGGTTACTGTAGCTGCCGTTTACTGGAGACAAACACAGGCTGATGTTAAAATGTAGTTTTGTGTTTCGTTTTTGTTGGAATATCAGGATACACAGTGTTATTATCTCTGGGAGGGGATCACGTTTGTTTGTCTGTTTTTCATTGGCTGCAGCAGTTTTCAAAGCTACATACTGAAGATTCTGCTTTCCTATGAAAACAGAAAACCTAAATAATCCAGTGGTTCTGACCACGCCAAGCCAGTTTGTAAGTAAGGCAGCTACATAACGCTCCAAAGTTAGGCTAAATTTTGGTGAGTGAAAAGCTTGCATGACCGTTTCCAAAGGGGTCCACTGACCTCTGACCTCAAGATATCTGGTTCTATACCTGGGGCAGCAGGACCGGAGGGTGGCCTGTTACAGATCAGCTTGGATCAGCATTTGTATGTGTGCATACATGCCTATGTGTGTGTAAAATAATTACAAATGGTGTGAAGAAAATGAATAAAGGACATTCTTCCACCCTGTTACAGACAAGCCCTCTTCAAGATTTAAGATTCAATAATTTTTACCATCTCAGTGAAGCACTGATTGGAATTCGTCTTGGTGTGTGCTCAAACAACTACACAAAGACACATGGAAATACCAAAAAATTACCCAGCAAGATAAGATAAACAAACAGCATAAAATCCTCCCATAAGGGAACTGGAGAAGAGCTACTCATCCATGGTCAATTACAGTATGTATATAAATAAGTAAGACTGAAGTACAGTCTGATATCTTCAGCTTAAATCAGTTGTTACAGTTGTCAAGACTCCATCTATCTACGCTGACATGGCACTGCTGATCTCTAATAAACTTTTTAACACAAAACATCCTTTTGTTTTCTCCTGTTAATGGGCCGATTATCTTGTTATCTTGAGAAAACGAGATAATTTAATTACTAATGGCACTAAAAAATTTGCAAGCATGACCATCCTCTGCTTCAGCGACCTCCTCGATCTGCACCCCTCACATACATCTTTTTATATTTCATATTTCTTATCAGTTTTTTGTGGTTAGTGTGCATGTGGCTCAGAGGATCCGTCCTCTGTTGCTCTCCTCTCCATTTTTACCCTGGTAAAAAGTTTTCTGGGGGAGTTTTTCCTGACTTTTTTCAGGCTCTAAAGGAAGAGGGTGCTGTACACTACTACAGATTGGAAATCAGATTGGATCTTGGGCTATATAAATAAAGTCTGACTTAAATTTTTTCAACTTGACCTTCCTACAAGCCTTCCGATTGGCTGCAACAACAGAAATATAAATAGCAGTCGTACCCACAGTGGAGACCACAGAGTTCGGCAGCTCTGAACCCATCAGACCTGCAGACACAGAACACACACACGGTCAGATAACAGAGGATAAATGTTGGGATTATGCAGTTTATGTTCTTGTATACTTTATACGTGCCTGCGTTTCCAGTGCTGGAGGGCCTCTGAGGGGACATGCTGTTCCTCTGCAGGTGTGTGTGTGACATGGGCAGCAGGTTGTGGTTACTGAGGCCGCAGTTGATTCCAGGGTGGGAGTAGAGCAGACGCCGGTGTTACTGCCGGGGATGGACACTCCCATGTCGTAGTTGGAGGGAGGCAGACTCTGCTGGAGAACCAGAGAACCAGCTGGTTAACATCACAGAGGAGAACACACGAAACCGACCACAGGAGAAAGAAACTATAACGACAACTTACACAGATTCTCTGTCTGTTGATCATCAGGTCGATGTCCTCGTTGATTTTGCGGTATTTGTCGTCAGACTCGGGGCTCTGGCCGGCAGAGTCGTCGGCCTCGATGTCGGGCTGTCGCAGCCGTTTAAACCTTTCTTACGCAGCGTCTGAGGGAAAAAGACAAGACACGTCAAGTTGGGTTGGTAAAACATCAAATCAAACACTCATTTTCATTCATAAATGCATGTATATCTGTAACTTATATGGTCCAAAATGTATTAAAAGGCTTTAAAGCTGAAACTATAAGTCTGTTATGATAAAGATTTGCTGGTTCCAGCTTTTCCAAAGTGAAGATTTTGTATATTTCTTCCTCGTATGTGACAGTAAATTTAAATCTCTTTGAGTTCTCGGCTGGACATTTCATTCTATACGGTGATATGTTTGGCAGACAGTAGAAGAGGCAATTGAGCAATCCCAAAGAGGCATTGAGAGCCATCTAGTCTCATTATATTGGAGAGAATGCAGACATGTCTACATCATATCTCTAAAACTCTGCAACTCACACCAAAAAAATAGATAAATGGTGTGGATAAATGATGGATAAATAGCAAGTAAGATACAATACAAGTAAGAGAGGAAATATGTATTTTTGATTTCAGGGTGAACTGTCCCTTTAAGTAAAGGATCTAAATACTCCAGAAGAGAAGAAGAGATGTTGCTCACTCAGAGAAGCAGTAATGTTTATTTCAAACCACACGAGGGCGCCATCTGAGCATTATCCAACAGTGACACTTCACAGTATCATCACCCATGAACAGCAGTGAGTAATGAACACAACCATAATCAGACATGACACACTTGTTTCAGAAGAGTTTCAAAGACAACAGCACAACTTCAAGACTTGAAGGCATGAAAATTACTTCAACTTTTTGTAGTTTTTCTGTGTGTAAACTTAACATTAAAGTGTGGAAGTGCTTGAAGCTGCATATTTTTTAACCTGGGCCCTTAAAAAAGTAAAAATTACAAGATTTAATTTTAAACTGTAGTGGAGTAAAAATATAAAGTGACAGAAAATATAAATACTCAAGTAAAGTTAAGCACAAGTACCTCAAATTTTGGTTTAAGGGTAATTCTGGTATTTTTATTTTTATTGTTGTGACCTTTTGCTAGGTGTTTCCGCAGACGCTACACCCCAAAACCACCCAAAGTACGTAAAATTTGACATAACGTTTTTCCTTCAATGAGAGTTCTGGTGGCCTTTGTGTATGGTGAGAGCAAAGTAAATTGCATAATGGAGAATGCATGAGAAGGAAAAACGCAGGGACAGGGCCAGCCACGAAACGCATTTTAGTCACCTAAAAATGAAATAAATGGGAAACTGGTATTGTATGAGCCAAATATTGCTGTATGCAAACCCACCAAACTCCATTGAGAAAAATAGTAGTTTTATCTTGTAGAACACAGGAGTTGCTGGTTTGTTTGTGTTATTGTGCAACTTTGGTGTTTTAATATGTTAGTGTAGATTCAAAAACACACACAATAACGCACTCAAACTGACAGATCGATGTAACGGGAGACCAGTAACTCCTGCATTCTGTGAGGTAAAATTAACCATTTTTTAAATGGAGTTTGGTGGCTTTGAGGAGAGCGATACAACAGCCGTTTCTGCTCAAACAAAAAGGATCTTACTCTTAAACAAGAAGCTCTATCTCCATTTTAATGTCGTCAGACACTTACCAGACCTGTCAGTTGCAAGAACAAGCACTTTTAGTGGACAAACTTTGAAGGGCGCAATTGCCCTTGAGTATTATTACAATATGTTGCAGCATGTTTTGCAGCTTCTGGCTGAGGTTATCAGCTGGACCAATTCCAAAACATTTTGTGCATATTCATCATTTAGACCCCAAACTATGAAAAAAATAACAAATAAAATACTGAAATAACCCTTAAAGTAAAATGCTGAGGTATTTCTACTTAAGTATTTCCATTTTCTGCTATTTTACACTTTTATTCCACTACAATTTAGAAGGAGATATTCTTGTTTTTTAGTTCTTGTTCAATACTTCTTCCACCAATCTGTGTGTGTGTGTGTGTGTGGTGTGTGTTGTACAGTATGTGGTTTGGCTCTGAGTGTCCTGCTTCAGCACTTCACAGCCCATTAGTCCAGTCTGTCATTGGATGATTGCAACACACACACGCAGACACACACACACACACAGGGCTCAGTGGTTGGCCCAGTGCAGATATCCCACTCATCCCAGTCATGTCCACCTGTTTGGCTTCACAGAGAGGGAGGGGCAGGGTGTGGGGTGAGAGGAGGGAGGGGGGAGGAAGGGGAAGGAGGAGGAGGAAGAGGGTGAGGCAGCCGCCACCAATACTAGCGTGGCTGCTGGAGGGATGGCCGTAGAAGGCTATTTTTTGCTCCTGCGCTCCTGTGCAGCGTTTCTCGTCACTCCCATCCCTCCCTCACAATCTGTCAATCTGGCTCGTCTATTAAAACATAAAACCAGAGACTCCAGTAGCCCACTTTCCCCTCCTCACACACACACGCACACACACAGTGCACTCCACTCTACCACTACACACCCACGCTTTCCTTTTTCAATAAAAAGGAGCTGGTGTGGGTAACCTCGATGCAGCCAGGAACAGAGCTGGAGGAAGTATTTAGATCATTCCTGCAAACCTGAAATAACTGATGTTTCTTTTTTTTCCCCAGCAGAAACAAGCTGTGAATACAACATTAATATATCACCACCTTATGACGTTCACATGTTGAACTTGTTAGTAATCAGCTGATTATTTCCACATCCAGCAGTTATGGAGCGACGTGATCATTCGTCATGTTAGTGATGAATTTAAGCCCAATATTCACTTTCTTTTAGCTTGTTTTTGGTCTCCACCACCTCCTGAGGGAAATTTCTGGTTTCCTACCTCCTAAATGTCGCACTATTTTCACCACCTAGTTTCTAACCTTGTCTGTTTGCTATGGAGCAGATAGTGTACAGTGGGGTTTAGCGCTGCAACTAATGATTATTTTCATAGTCAATTAATAGGTTGATATTTTCTCGATTATTCGATTAATAGTTGTTTGTTTCAAAATGTCTTAAGGAGTCTACTGTCAGAGAGGAGTAACAAAACCAAAAAATATTCACATTTAAGAAGCTGAAATTAGAGAATTTTGACTTTTTTTCTTAAAAAATTACTCAAACGATTAATCTATTTCCAAAATAGCTGATTAATTTAATGCTCAGCCAATAATCGATTATTCAATTAATCATTGCAGCTCTAGTGGGGTTTTAAAGCCTTTTTTCTGAAAGCCAGTGATTCAAAACCTTTTTGGTAAATGTTGCCTCTGATCACAGTGTTGTCCCTTCTATCAGAATCATATGCCTCTGAGCTTTTCAACTTCTTTTATTGATGCCAGCATGTTTTTTTTCTGACAGTTTTGCAAAGCAGTGATGTTAAACTTCTTCTTTCTTTCTTATTTTACCAAGAAAACCTAATCAGAAAATGCCTCCGATGCAGCCTAAAATGCTGGAATCGTACCGGTGAGAATGCGAGTCTATGCACAATCCGATACAACATAATTTATTAACCCTAAAACAGGACTACTGCTACTTCACAGCAGCGTCCCATACACCACTTTTCCCCCAGGATGGTGAAGTCATGTTTGATGGAATTCATTCTCTGTATTTGTTCATGTTTTACAAACATTTAACCTGAGCATCAATGCAGACTAAGGGGTTTAATATTTTAGAAAATAATTTAATTCACAAACATGAAATTGGTCAGCAGATAAGACAGATTTCTCCTTTAATTTCTCAGCTGTACTGTCAGATAAATGTTGTGGAGTACAAGGTAGAGTATTTGTATCTGAAATGTGGTGGGAAAAGTAGCATAAAATGGAAATAACTCATAACTGTATCTGAGTAAACACTCTTGCTTGCTACCACTGACCAGGCAGGAATGTGTGTGTCGGGGTGTGTGTGTGTGGTGGCAGGTGGTTTGAACAGCTTCCTGGAGGTACTTGAGACAGCTGAGGAGGGAGGGAGGATGCCATAATATCATACCATCCCCTCTCCCCCCTCCCTTCCCCCCTTCTCCTCCCCCCCAAATCCATCCACACCTCCACCCTCACTGCTTTTCTTTCCCATCGATTTTGTTTTTTCTTTTTTCAGTTTGAGCTCCTTCCACTGGACTCTTTTTTCGTGGGTGGTCTCCTCCTCCACCACTTCAGATGATGCTACCAATACATGTGTACAGTGTACTTCAAGTACTCACAGTGCAGTACAATGTTCCCTCTCTATGTTTTATACTATATCTGATGTTTTTACTCTTGTATTAATGTGTATGTTGCATTTCTCTTCGATAGATGTTTACGTTTGAGCTCATTTTAACTACTTTGTGTAGTGTTGGATGGTTTAATCTACAGCAATGTATCATGGTCTCTAAGATCATCATATGTTTGAAGTGTGGCTGTCCTGTGAGATCCTAAAATCTCTAAAAAGTCGGAAATACAGCCTGTTTCAGCTTTGTGACGATGCATTTTCCAGCTGATCAAAGAGGGTTTTTTTTAGCTGAAGGAGGAGAATTTTCTCAACACGTGAAGGAACACTTCATCCTTCAGTTTACACAAACATCAACACATGTGGAGATACGTGGTTTTCGAGTAAAAAGTACAATATATTTGCCTCTGAGATGCAGCAGAGTCGAAGAAGAAAGTGGCATAAAAACGGAAATACTCAAGTAAAGTATAAGTACCTCAATAGGTAAGACTCCAGAGGCAAAAACAAAAATAGGCCAGGAGGAGCAAGGAAAGAGGAACTAATCAACAAAATCTGAGCAAGTAAACATAATCAGGCGGGCAAAATGCTCCGCTGCTGAAATGCTCCTAAAATGCTGCTGGTTGGGGCCTGCAGCTGTGTGGAGAACGGATCAGAACCGTGGCACAGACGTGCCGTGCTTGGTGGAATCAACCGGTTAAACGTCGACACAGTACTAATATAAAAAACAATTGATACTTGATACCTCTTTCGATACCACGACAAAAAAGTCCTCCGCTCACAAAACAAATAGTGAACGTCAATGCCAAGCTAGTTGTTATTGTTTATATCCTGGATTCTCAAACTGTGGCATGTGTACTACTGGTGTTACAAGAGTTCCTTCTGGTGGTATGTGGTGGAATATCAGAAATATTTTCTAAAAATTAAATAAATTATTTCAAAAATATGTACCACTATCAAAATGCAGCAAAATTTAGGATGAAATTTGTGATCACTGAAATGTAAGTTTGAATAAGGTTTTGATGCAAGTAGCTCATGCATATGTTATCCATGATTACCAGCAGTTATGAGCTAAACTACAAAGCAGCAATAAAATGAAGGTCTAAAAATAAATGCTTCAAAAATGCTGCAATCGTGGCTCCAAACAGGAAATATTAGGTAGAGAAGTGCAGATCAGGAGGGAAATATTTCGAGCTGCCAGGCTGAAAATAAAGTGGACGACAGTGAACTGAGTGCAAGCGGCAACTTAGGAAGCGCCAGTGAAGTCTCCACAGCACCTGCCACCACCAAATGGCACAAAACGGTTTGGTGGTGAGCTCAACATTTTCTATTAAAAAACTACAGATAACTTGACAATGGCAGTGACAAACTGTGGAACTGGACATACGAAGTCATTCCAGTGAGTAATCACCATCAAGTTTGACTGACTCGTGACTCCGTCCACTCTGGAGGACGTCTTTTTAAAACAGCTAGCACGGACTTCTCAACTTGCTCCATCTACTGGCAGCCACGGGAAACGCATTTAATTTATTCAGTCTGACCAGAAGCAGGATGACACAATAAAAAAAATGAATGACCACAGGGGGGATATCAGCGCCAAGATCAGCATGTTAACTTTGCTGAAATTAACATTTAGCTTCCTTGTGCCTCACAGAGCTGCTAGCAAGGCAAATGATAAACAAATAATAAAGAAATTTACATTAACCGCATCAGCACTGAAAGCACCTCCTTGGTCCACAATCTGAACTGCAATAATAAGTGATAATCTTAACTTTTTACTATAATGCAGTCCTTTTATTGTGTGTACAAGTAAATGACTTACCTCAACTGTTTTATTGTCATGTATGTGACTGAGCAATGTGTTTTTGTATTGGACACCTACAACATGAACATTACTGATCTTGTTTATACACACTAGACACACTGAACTCATTTTTTTAAAAATAACGTGTATTAAAAGTGTTGCCTTAAAACAGCTCTGCTCCTCAAAATACATCCACTCCTCCAGGAATGACGAGATATAAACTGGGCCGGTCGGAGGAGAAAACGGAAGGAGAAGAAGAAGAAGAAGAAGAAGAAGAAGAAGAAGAAGAAGAAGAAGGAGAGAGAGGAGGAGGAGGAGGAGGTTGTGGGGAACTAAGACCTGGTTACTCAGACGTAAGTTGCTTCTCTTCCTCCTCTTTATTTTCCTCCAGTGGCTCACACAGATCTTCGCACACACACACACACACACACACACTCACTCATCCACAGGCAAACCACAGTCACACACACTCACAGCCCCGTCACGGCTATTCTTAGCTGTGTACCGGGCTATTTTTAGACCACTACCGGTTTCCAGCCATTTAGCTGGGAGGGATCGCGGCCAACACAAAGGAACTGGACTTACTCTGCGAGCATATGTGAGCCTCAGTGTGTGTGTGTGTGTGTGAGTGAGTGTGTGCATGACTTTATTGAAAAGTTCATCTGTTTCTAATCTGAAACAGCACACACACACAGAAGGAGCAGGCCAAAGCAAAATAAGGTTAACAGAGTAAAAGTGAGGAATGCAGAACTCCTCCGAGTTATAAATAGCATCAAGGTTCCCAGGCTAAATGAACACAATACAATAAGCTGATAGTTATCTCGCATGTAGCCTGTACACACACACACACACACACACACACACACGAAGGCAACATGCCAACCCGCCACATGAGGGGAAAAAAAAAGATGACCAAAACAAAGGAGCCTCTCTTCTACTAAATTCCTGTCTGGCAGATATTTCATTGGTGCAGAGCCTTTTCACAGCTCTGTGGCCTCACTATCATACAGGCCTCACACTCCAAACACCCATCCAGCTCTGCCACAAGTGAATAAAAACTCAGTTTATTAATCGATTAGGTCATCTGACAGAACATAAACTGGCAGCTATTTAACAGTTTTATAGCTGTTTAAGCTTTTAAGTCACTTTAAAGCAAAAATATCAAATATTTCCTTGTTCCATCTTCTCAATTTACTCTTCACAAGGGTTGGGTACCGAACTCTACTTGGTACTTTTAAGAGTACCGACTGAATTACGTTGGTACTACTGAGTACTGATTCATGTTAAATCAATCAAAATCAAAATCAATGCAGACAACACTCACTTGTAACGTGAAATGCAAAGCTGATGAGGGCAACATGTCTAATTAAACACAAAACACAGTTTATCTAAAAGATGAAGCGTGTTTGAGATGCACTGATACCGATATCAGTATCAGGTATCTGTATACTTGCTCATGTACTCCTCTTGTGGCAAGGTCCGAAATTTACACCCGCCAAGCACCAAATGCAGGCAGATTTTTATTTGGCGTGTAAATTTCAGACGTCACCCTACGCCTCTGTACTTTCAAAGGTATCGACCAAATCTTGCAGATGCTACCAAGTACCAGTTAACGTTAAATCAATCGGTGCCAAATTTCGATACCTGGGGGTGCATTTGGGTGACAGAGTATCACACACATAGTATAGAGAAAAAGAGAAAGTGGGAGAGCGTTGTTAGGGCGAGCAGCAGCAGCTGCTTGTTCAGTCATCGAGCAGAGTAAATGAGTCAGAGCAAACTGAAAGTGGTCACAAGTGTGGTTAAACTTATCAAACCTCAACACAGTGAAAACCTGCTGCAGTTAATGTAACGTGAAATGCAAACGTCTAACAAACTCAGAAAACAGAATAACTAAAGGGCTAAAAGAACAAATCATTTTCATCGCCTGAAAGTTAACCCCCCCGTCCCCACAGCACCTGCAGCCAACGTTAGAACCAGGGATGTGCGAGATTATACGATAAACATCGTCACCCTCTGCACCAGAAATACTAGTCTGTTGAACTATTTATCAATATTTTATTTTTGCACAATGCCAGTTGCCTCTAAGGTGTCATGCAGCCACCTGGCTAGCCCAGCGCGTATGCCCCGATGGCCCACCAACCCCGGATGTTGTTATCAGCAAAGCTGGTCGGATGACAGCGCAGGTTGTCAGTGTTTTGATTTAGAAAATGAAAATAAGGTTGAGTGCAGGCTGTGAAGGAATGAAGTGATATATAACCCGTCATCTGGAGTGATGTGGAACCACATTCATCACAGACACGGACCTTAACCTGCAAGCAGAGCAGCTGCTGCTGCTAACACTGCTAACGTTAGCCACACTGTGTGCCAGCTAACGTCAGCTCCGGGTAAACGATTTTCAATTTTATCTGCTTTCCGAGTGTTTTCTTACTGTTAGACTAGTCAACTAGTCTAAATTAAAACTTGCGTTTTGTCGACAGGAACGTCCCTAGTTAGCACGCCTGCAGCCAGAGTCTCAACAGTGTAACCGACCCCATAATGGACAGCAAAACTTTACGTGATCGACAACTTCATCAACATCAGCATCATCATAATCAACCCTTTTACAGGGTTGAAACATTAAAAAGTCAGCTGGCGACGGACATCTTTGCTGACTCAAGGAGTTAGCATTAGCATTAGCTTACAGTACATTAGCCAGGTACGTAACAAAATCCAGTCAGCTAGAAATGAGAAGCCGCTTTTGTTTACTTCTCTATGGAAGTGTTTCAACAATTGCTCACAATTTAAATGTTAAATCTGTCATCATTATCATCATAAATGTGCAAGAATGAAAAGTTTGACAGACGCAGCAACAGTAACTAAGGAGGGCGGGACTTAGCGAAGGGTCAAATGTTGAGCTTTAGAGGTGCTGGCAGGCGTATTTCTGAACTCTGGACAGAGCCGAACTAGCTGTTTTCCTCCCAGTTTCCAGTGTTTATCCTAAGCTAAGATAACATCACCCTGACAAAATGTTTTTAAAAATATTTTTAGCCTTTATTGGACAGAACAGCCAGGGAGGGAGGAGAAGGGAGAAGGGAGGCAGCAAAGGGCTGCAGGCTGGAATCAAACCCGTGCCGCTCCCGAGGACTCAGCTTCTGTACACGGGTTGCATGCTCTACCAGGTGAGCTACCAGGGCGCCGGTATTCAGGTAAGACCTCGTTCGACTTACTCTGGCTCAGCGAGCGTGACCTTGGCATGGCCGCCTCAGCACCATGTTGTGCCATGTGTTGTTGTTGTTGTCGTCTTACCCTTACACATGCCTCTCAAAGACTTCTATCCCTCTCATCATCCAATCAGAGAGCAGCCAGATTAAGTGTGGCGTGTTGGAAAAGTATCAAACACAGGAACCACTATGGAACCATGTGAATGAACAACACCAGCCTGACTCTTGTAGGGAGTCCAATAAAACTAAATAAAACGCACGTCTCTTGAACAGTGTTTGCTTTATTCCCCAGATGGTTGCAGCCATTTTGCCTTCATATGGGTCATAATGAACTTGTTTTGGGTTTGTTTACATATATCAGTCATGTGACCTTACAGCAGGCCTACAGTAAATAACAGAGATACATAAGGACTGCTGTTACGATGCATGTTTCTACTGGTACAGTGGTATAGAAGAAGTGTCACAAATTTGATGACTTTAGACTCAACTTGACAAAATCAAAAAAGACTTTGCAACTTGACTTGGACTCCTAACAACAATGACCCATGACTCAAGTTGGAGTGGAGTCTTTTGACTTGAAAATACTTGATTAAAAACACTATTTAAAAGTGTGGATCCATGAATGAATTAATTTCCTGAATCAACTAATGTGAACATTATTCATTCTCAGCAAGTCAGCTCTTAATTCACCAGATCCACTTTGTTTGAACCAATCAGGAGGCAGAGGGCCATGAAGAACTGATGTTACATTACTGAGCTCCAGTAGAACTACGAGGTGGTCAACAAAAAACAAATTACAGCTTGCAAAACGTGCAGGTTGAAAATTACAGACTGAGACAAAACAACTTCCAACCTTGCTCAACATTTGAATTTGACAAAGGACGGTAAGTTGAGGCTCTGATGTTAAAATGCCACTACATTAGGTGCAAGAGTGCATTATGACTTGTTAAAGGCTCAAAACTCAAAGGTTAGGACTTGGGACTTAAGTGCAAAGACTTGAAAAACAAAACAATGACTTGGCCCCACATCTCTTATATAGTGAGTACAACAGAGGTGCGAGAACACAACCCTGTGGGGCTCCAGTGTGGTGGCTATGGTGAACCCCTCCAGCTCAGCTACCAGACTTCATCATATCTTTCAGTAAAATGTAAGAACAGTAGCTCCTGGTTTTACACTGTATCCAGGCCTGGAGTGGCTAATCTGTAGAAACAGGAAGATTCCCAGTGGGCCGGACTTGTTGTTGGGTCACAAGGGCCAGAGACAGGTTCGACGAACACAACCATTTCATGAACAGATCATGGAAGCTACACTTGCAGAAGCCCAGGAGGCTACGATTGGTCACCTTTCGAGCTCCAACCCTTTTTGCTCTGTGTTCCAATTTCAGTTGAGCAAGCTCAGTACCTCAGTGAACTTTCTCCTTTTCCAGTTCTTGGATATTCTGTGTGCTCAGCTCGTCTATGTTGAAAACACAACCAAATTCTGAAGATGCTTAAAAGGGGTTGCTGGGGAACCTGTCAAAGGCACATACAGTTACATCTTAAGTTAGCTCATGTTAGCAAAATGCTAGCTAACTGGCTAGCTAGTCTACATCAATCATTAGCTATTTGGTTAGCATTTTGCTAATATTAGCTAACTTAACATGCTATATTAGCTAACTTTTACAAAAAAGTGGTCCAGTGTGAGGCTGAGAATGAGACCCACTGCAGCCCTGACTGGACCTGCACCTTTTAGCGGAACATAAGTGGTGTGTTTTTATGTGACACACAGCACCAACATACACCAGTGAAGTAAGAATGACTGATTTAATGATTCATATACCAGTGGAACAGCAGGACCATGTGACATATCACTAAGAATTAACATATGATACAAGAGCCGTTTACGACCTGTACATGACAGTCGACACGGTGAAACAGGAGTAACATGCTGCTTATAACAGCAGCAGTTTGTCATAATGTTGGTGGACAGTTTTATCCTCAGTGGAACATGAGTAACACACTCTTTATAAGTGCCATAAGCCAGCATACCAACAGACTTTAACTGTATGGATAATTGATTCATCATTTCATTCATTTTTCAAGCACAAATGTCAAACTTCCTCTCTGGTTCCAAGTGTGTTCTGTCACATATGGGAGTAAACTTAATATATTTGAGTTTTGGACTGTTGGTTGGTTGTTTGGTTCTGGTGATATATAACAGGCATTTTTCACTATTTTCTGTTGATACAGAATTGACACAGGGTTCCCACATCTTTTCCAAAGTTAAATTCAAGCATTTTTCAGAAATATTAAAGGTGCATTTTCAAGCTCTTCCAGCACCTTACAGCTGTGATAAATTAAATATTTATATACAAAAGGATTATTTCACTTTTATATCACATTAAATCAGAAGCTATTAACCAAAATTATGTTTTGTGATCACATTCTACAGAAGAATGACAAATTAAATTTTACAGCCAATTTAATATTTAAGAGTCAGAAATTGTGTCAACAGAAACAAGATTAGGGTAGGAAGTGTTTAGGTTGGGAGGAAGTGTGTATCAGGGGATAAAAATAGGGCTGTAAGTAATGTTTATTTTAATTATTGATTAATGCGCTGATTTTTATGGATGGAATTGAATCATTCCATCCATAAAAATGCTCATCACAATTTCCTGAAGTGTCGTCTTAAAATGTCTTCCTTTTGTCCAGCCAACAGTCCAAAACCCAAAGACTCTTCATTTACTGTCATTAATGACAAAGAAAAGTAGCAAATCTTCACATTTAAGAAGCTGCAACTTGCAAATATTTGATGTTTTTGCTTGAAAAATACCGAAATTATTAATCAATAATCAAAATAGCTGGCAACTAATTTCCTTTTCATTGTCTACTTGATTAAGCGACTAAATCATTGCAGCTTGAGATAAAAATTCACTAAGAAATAGAGAACCGGTGAAAGTAATAGAGTATATATTCTACTTAACCAAAAGCACCAGAACACCCCACTCTCTGTCCTCAGTTTGGACTCAGGTGAAGGCAGAAGGATGAAACAAAAGGCAGGAAAAGGAAGCTGGAGGGCAGCAGAGAGGAAATGTCATACAGGGGTAAGAGTGAGCAGCAGCAGCAGCAGCAGTAAATAAGCCGGCTGGTTCACACTGGTGTAAACGCTGCAGAGATGAAGAGGCTGCCTGGACAGATTAGAGTAACGAGCTAAACTGGATTGTGGTAGATTACAGAGGATTACCGAGCATGTAAGCCTGGTCCTGACGGGGCCGGCCAAGGGGCCATGTGAAGGGCCGCGTGGAGCGAAAAGATCAGGTACAACCACACACACAGTGTGTACATGTGCAAACAATCAACACACACACACACTCTACTCAACATGAGGCCCTGAACAAACTTTTTCTTTTATTTTGAAGGAGTTCACAAGTTTATAACTGTGTGACTGTGATATTAATAAAAAGTGCAGCCCCAATCTCATCAAATTAGGAATTACAACAACCCTGTGTGCAAAGTGTCACTCTACAATCAGTTATAATGCTTTGGACCATTTTTATTATTTTATTTACACACCAATATTTTTGAAAGATGCCTCATGACTCAGTCCAAGATATTCAGATTACAATCAAGAAACACAAAGAAAATCAGCAATTATTTACATTTATTATTCATATTTAGTTGTTTTGTCTATAACAAAGCTTGAAAATGGTGAAAAATGTTCAACAGTAATGGTTGCCAGGTTGACTGGCAACCATTTTGCAAAAATGGCAAAAAATTCTCGGCTTTCAGTAGTCATCTGTGGCAGCCACATTTCAACATAAAGAGCAGGGACAGCAAACAGCACAAAGTACAACCCAAAACAAATAAATCTTTAATATCTGCTGCATTAGTGATAATTAGACATTGCTAAAGCAGTCAGAACTGGAACGCTGACAATTTCCTGATTGCCCAGGGCAAGAATAATACCAATACAGGCTCGTAAATTTAGCATCTAACTTGCCAGAACAGCAGCTAAGGAGTGAGTCATCTCGCTTTCTTCTCACCTCTGATGGGAGCAGCACATGTGCAGTACCAATCGGGCACTCATGAGAAAATGGTAAAGATAAAGTTTATGAGCTGAGGCACAAGTGAGCATTTCAGTTATTCTGGAGAGTTTAGTTGGATGGTGTTAGAGCGTGTGGGCCAACCTCCAACTATGTATTGTGCAATTCAAGAGCAAAGTGGATAAAACCGGGTTGTTTTAAAGCCACGTCAGGTTTCCAAAAAATGTTGCTGAAGAGCAGTAATAAGAATCTCGCCTGCTGACCCTTCCTATGGATGCGTGCTTGTTCAAAACAGCTGTTCACTGCATACAACAGTGAAATTGCTCTTCATTTGACCTGGGTACACCTGCTCAAGTCGAACCCACACCCGCCCAAAACCGTGAATATAAGCCCTGCAACCCGGCCCGCGCCCGTGATTCAACACACATACACAGTCACTCAATCGTGTCCTGAACTGGCGCATCGTCTGTGCTCCTGCAGCTGTTGAAGTGTTTCCATGGTGACGACGAGGCTCACTTTTTCCAAGCAGCAAAGTCACCAAAATCGCACCGAAAGCACACCAAAATCCTCTCAAACATCCGACTTGGCCTTTGACCATGCATTGTCCACAATTTGGTATCCGCTGGTTAATTTTACCTTCATTCAGTCAGCAGCTAGCCTTCATCGCTGTCAGATCTAACAGTGATGTCGCATTGTTTGGTAGGATGTGGGGTCAAAGGTTGTGTCGCAGACTTTCACTGTAAAATCCTGCAGGCTGATTCGGCATGATATTACTGTATTAGCGGATATAAATGTTAAAAATACTGCACAATCATTTTCATCTTTGATTTCACAAGGGGAAAAGCATATTATTGTATTGTATGTGATATATTAAGGCTTTTGCCTGCTGCCTGCCTGCAATTATTTAATTTTTTACCGTGTCTGCACCCATGAATACACATATAAATATAGTTTTTACCCTTTAAACAATGTTTTTGCGGGTCACCCATTGGGTACACGACCTGAAGTACCGTACAACACCAACATGGCATGCCAAAAGTATTATTTGGTTAATAACTTTGCTATGAGATAAAACTGTCTGTACAGGGGCAAATAAAAACTGACTCTGGTGAATTTCTGACCCACCTGTCTGACCTGGCAAGTAAAAAAAAAACAAACATCAACACTGAACCCTGATGTGTTTTAGAGACAATGGCGACACAATTTAAGTTGTTTGACCGTCAGCGTCACAAACAAATTAATTCAACTAACAAAGAACCAGATGAACGTGAACAAAAAGGGGAACTCGTGTCTTAGGAGAATTATCCTGGCATCTTTGAGCTCTGCAGAGCACATCCTAGAGAACCACAGGCTACCGTTATAAAGCTTTTCAACATTCTTTTATGTCACATTTTCATTCTTAAGCTGACGTATGACTTCATAGTATCTTAATTACTCAGAACACAAGGTGTGTTGAGCCCTGCAGGAGGACGTGTGACAGCTCCTTCCTGCTCTCACTGCATCTGACTCCTGCCTGACCTTTGACTTTTAACTGCTTAAGTTGGACCTCAGTGACACGGCGTGCTTAGCCAATATCCACAGTGTGTGTGAGTGTGTGTGAGAGTGTGTGTGTGCATGCGTGTCCACAGAGGTTTACACTGTGTATTGTGTTCTCCTAACACGATTACATAAGTCAGGGCAGAGCAAGGTTCAGTCTTGTACGTACTGTGTTGCTCTGTGCTGGTGCAGAGCTGTAAACACACACACTCACACACACACACACACACACACACACACACTCACACACACACACACATTCACAAACCCACACACACACACACAGGGTCCACAAGTGGGTCTGAATAACACAATTACTAGTTTTATGATCATTATAGATTTTAGGATGTTTAGATTTTTTTTCCATCCTTTTCATCATGGATTAATCTGCTGATTCACTTTTTGAGAAATCAATTTGGCCTATTGATCTAATCGACAAAATGTCTGAAAATATACAAAAAAATTAAACCAGAAAATATTCACATTTGAGGAGCTGAAATCAGAGAATTTAGATTTTTTTTTACTTTAAAAATGACTCAAAACGATCGATCAACACCGGATCAAATACTTGCCACTTAATTTAATAGTTGACTTTATCGACTAATCAACAAAAAGCTCTAATATTTAATTGTTTTATCAGTAAAAATGTGATAAATGTCCATAATAATTTCCCAGAGCCCGAGGTGATGTCTTCAAATGTCTCGTTTTATCCGACCAACAGTCAAAACCAGCAAATATTCACTTTACTATCATAGAAGAACCAGAAAACCAGCAAATATTCACATTTAAGAAACTGGAACTGGTACATTTTTACTCATTCTGCTTAGAAATGATTTTATCATCAGATTTGTTACCAACTGAACTGACTAATGGTTTCAGCTCCGATGCCTGTGTGTGCTTATATCTGTGTGTGTATCTGTGACTCACGTCCACGATGTCTGAGTTGGTCCTGCTCTCGTGCGGCTCGTTGTATTCGGTGTATTTGAGCAGAACTTTGTCCATGTCCGTGCTGGCGTACTGAAACAGCTTGTTGGTGCTGTTGAAGATGATGAGGGCGATCTCACAGTCACACAGCACGCTCAGCTCGTACGCCTTCTTCATCAGGCCAAACTTACGCTTGGTGAATGTCACCTGGAGGAAAGGTAAAGAAAAGAAACCGTCTTTATTGGTGGATATAGAGGCTGTTTGTCTGTGTCAGTCATATATAGATGTGCTCTGTGATGCATTATAAGTTGTTAGCTGATTAAAAAGTTAAAAGTTTTTTTTTTTAGGTTTTCTTGTGTTTTTTGAGTTTATTTCACAGCAAAATCACGGTTAAGCTTAGGCTAAGGACAGCTGATTTGGTAGTTGCCTAGCAACTAGACTTGGGTGGTATCTATTTTTTCATACCTTCATACGTTCCTGGCATTTCACTGGGGCATACGGTATATGATATTTATTTTTTATTTGCATTTATTTGAAAAAACAAATCGTTTAAAGCTGGTGACAGAAGTCATTACAGCATATGACGCTGTCTAGCTTGCAATGGTTTATGTCTAATATGCAATTAGCCTACTTAGACAAGTCTTGGCGGGTTCAAAAAAGTAGAATAAATGAATTTATAGGAAATAAGCACCCTTATTCCATAGACTCTTGCTAAAGGACCCAATGACACTTGTTGTCGTGGATATCAGCACATCATTTGGCTGAATGGACACAATTTACAGATGTGTCATGTGCTTGTAGACTGCTTTTGTAGTTGAAAGAATAATTTCAAAATAAAGTTATATGTGGCAATATTTTAATGATTCCATATGTTAATTAATTAGCTGGGAGACCTAGGCTACCAAGCACAAAATGACCAACCAATTATTTATTTTCTACCTCCAGATAATTCTTCTGTTGGCTCAGTTCCCCATCTTAATTTATTTTCCATTAATTAAAAAACAACAGCAACTTCTGTGTTTCAAGATTTCTAAATATCCTGGCATACCGTAATACCTTGATACCTCCCAAGCATAGCAACAATAAAAAACGCACTGCACAAAACAAAACAAAAAACACAACAGCCTCACCTAAAAAGACAGTGCGGTGTGCTCTCTCTGATCGGACCCTAAGGGCTCTCCTTTCCTTAAAGTTCAGTGTATTTTGTCAGCCTTTCCAGGCATCCATTTGTCTCCATTAATTTCAGGACAATACCAGGTGATGCAGCGCAGACTGTTAAAATCAATCTGCACTCAAACAGCACTACCACATAAATAATGTAACTAAAGGCAGACTTGATGTTCACACAACTCATGCACTCAGTTTCAAGAGCCTGCTCATCGATTTTAACTGAAAAGAACGGAGATCAATGGCTGCCTGAAAACTGGAGGAAAAAAAAAACAGGAAACGGACAGCAGCGACCGTGAATTACAACTGGGGTTTTATTTTGGTATCATAAGGAACTCACCGCGTTCATGTCTGAGAACTCAGAGCTAAAAATAGGTTCAAGAAACACAAGCAGACGGGTTGTAAACAAACTGATTTCCATTTTTATTTGGAGGTCAAACTGAAAAGGAGTTCACCTGAGATGTCTGTAATTGCACAGGAAAACTGTGTGCACACTACTGCAAACACAGGAGGTCAAAGTTCAAGCAGGACGTCGGTCTGTGACGGATGTTTCCAACGAACAGTTTGGGTAATATTTTTACTTTTGACCGTTATTTCCCTTTTTAAATAAATTTAATTTGTTTCTAACATGTCTCATTGTCTAACTGCTCATGTTCGTTGCCCTGCTGCACCTATTTTTAGCAATGCTGCCACCTTCCCAGCCCTTAACTTGTTAAATTTAATGTTGTAATAACCTTTCAAAATAAAAGTCAAGCTGTAGTAAACTGTAGTTTTCCTTTAATCGTACCAAGACTGAACAAAGGAGCTAAAACTTATAAACAAACTGGTGTGTTTCTTTAAAGATAAAGCAGCACAACACACACACAAACACACACGCACATACACACACAGTGTACCATCATACAGTCCAGGAGAGGATTGTGGCGGGGTCAGTCCTGCCCTGCTACGGGGGTCAGGAAGCACATGTGCCTGCATTTCCTGTCATAACAGGAAGAGAGGAACCGCTCCCCCAGAAAAGACCAGTGTGCGTGTGTGTGTGTGTGTTTGTGCATGTTTGTGGTGTGTCGTGTGTGTGTGTGTGTGTGTGTGTGTGTTGTGTGTGGTGTGTGTGTGTGTGTGTGTGTGTGTGTGTGTGTGAGCCCCATTGACAACAAGCTCTCAGTTGTCATATCTTTTGCATGGAGCTCACAGGCTTCGTTGACTCACATACAATCACACAGTCGCAGCTTGTGAGGGTCACATGACACGATTTCACCAGTTTAAGGAACTATAATTTGAAGAATGACATGAATGAGGCTGCATCACTGATGGATTTGTGAACTTAATTTGCAGTAAGACACATTAGCTCGCTGTTCTCTCGCCTGAATTCCCAAATGAAAGTGATTTTTTATTAGACGTTAGACACTGAAGATTGCCGTCTGATTTGCGACATTTAACACTGCACAAGCAAAGAATGACAGAACACTAAAGGGTAACATCACTATTTTTCAACCTGGACCTCATTTTCTCATGTTTTTGTATCTAAGTGACTAACTCCACTCTAGTTTAATCACACAGATTCTCCTTCACTTTACCCAGCAACTGTTGAGCAAAACACAGAAACTTTTTTGAAAGTTTTCTGCAGTGTTTTTTGTGGGAAAACTGTACATTTACTGCCACGAGACAACTTCACTGCTAAACTTTGATCCCTCTGCTCTGATCTCCGACACCTGTCTGCTCTAAGCGCAGCCACTAGCACTTCCTTTCTCTCTTTTGTTCATCCATATCTCAACTGCGCACACACACACTGCCATGTTTACACCACAATCATATGCATTGTGTTACATTATCAAAAGAAAACTGCAGACTGCACAGAAAGTTTGGCTGCTCATCTGCTGCTGATGCTTTGAAGTGTGCAGATAAGAGGGATCCTAAATGGGCAGACGCTTCAGTGTGGCGTGTGTGATGTTTGCGGCCTAGACAAAGGGTTAGATTAACAATCTGGTGTGTGTTGCACCAACTGGTCATTACTAAGCCTGGTCCTAACTGCTTGGTTGGTCTTAGTTAAGACAAGTCTTTAGACTGGACTTAACACTGGTTGCACCAGCCAGACTTTAGCTTAGTCTTAACTAGCGATGCACGTTCAGGTGAATGCCCACAAGGCTATGGCTGTTGCTTAGCAGCGTATGTTGCTAGGATACATTCTTAACAATATTCCGCTGTCTTGTTGACTTGTAGCTCATCATTTCTGATTTGTGGCAACTTTATGGGTGATCAAAGAACAGACGCAGTAGACTTGAGGAGAAATAACTAAAGACATAAATGATTGTTGGGATAAAATAGATGGACAGATGTTAGCAAGCACACTGATTTCAACATTAAACTAGAAACCGCAATATCCAAAAACTTACTAAAAGAAATAGTGCAATTTTGAGTTGTTGAGAGAGGAGAAACTTAAACTTTGTGAAATGCTGTCTACGACAAATTCTTAATGATTTGGGCCTTCTTGTAAATTCTGCAAATGTTATTTAATTCTTACGTCTGACTGAATATGATGTTATGTCCTGACTAGGCAGTTAAGTTAAGACCTACTTAGGAAGTCCTGTTGGTGCAACCGACCTCTGTCAGCGGCAACAAGCACATTTCGCAGATGCACTTTGCTGGTGCACAGTTGCCCATGAGGTTTACATTGCAGCCTGTTTCATGGGTGATGGCTGCAGGGTTCTCGCTCAATACTGGACCAATTTTAAAAGTTGTTGTCCCCATTAGTCACTTAGGCACAAAAACAGGGGGAAATAGGGTCCAGGTTGAAAAGTCCAGAAGTTACCCTTTAATCTTTGTAACACTGTGCTGCAGCCCACATGTTAGTCTGACATTCATGTAAAACTATCAACACCTTTACATAAAGAGGTTCATGTCTGAAGGATGTTTAGATCTTCTGTCTACTCACATGTCGGTTCCGTTCGTCCATAATCCGTGCTATCTGAATCTTTTTTCTCCCCATCTTGGCTCTTTTAGTTTGTTTTTCCTCTTTGTCACAAACGTCTTCTTCTTTGATCGACTTTCAGGTCCTCACGGTTTTTTCACTTTCTGATCCAAAACTGCTGGCTCCTGCAAAACACACATAATCATTAAGGGTTAAAAAATATTAGAAAACACATCAGTCACACACTCCAGCACACACATGCACACACGCCCGCACATGGACGGCAGGAGGAGGATAAACTGGTTTTAGGATTCTGTGACACATCTGCACAGTAATGAAAACGACAAAACAAAAGTCAAAGAGAAACATGTATGAACACCACTTTTAATTACCAACACTGGATTGCGTGTGGGTATCATGTCATGCTATAATACAGAGTGCAACCGCCGTTTAACCGCCATGCACGCACAGACAGGCACCATATTATCTGTTTGCATGCTCGTCCATTCACTGCGGCTGTATCCCCCTGACACACCCAGAGAACCCAGCTTCCTCAGGGGGTTACCGTACCCTCAGGAGGAAGTGAAACAGCCGGGCACGTCAGCATGCAAATAATAAAGAGTGATGAGTTTGGCGCTATCATACACTATATATATATTTTAAAAAAAAAACATCTGGAGGGTTTTTAGAAACCACATTTGCAGACAGGATCTCGTCTTTACCGCTTGCAAGAAAACTTCCTCTCTGGGTGGAGCAGAGACGGGGTGAGAAGGCGGGAAACACCTCAGAGATTCATACCATTAATAATAACAAAACTTTATTTGTGTGGCACACTGGATACAAAAACATGCAACATAACGAGCTGTACAAAAGATGAAAAAGTCCATAAAGACATATGGACTATACACAAAATTAAAAATAATTAGTAAAAGTAAATAAAATAAAATAAGTAAGTAAAATAATAAAAAGTTTTATTATTTCTCCAACTAAAATGTGCGTCATAGCCCATACTGGCCAACCTTGAGTCCTCAAAAATCGGGAGCATTTCTAAATCAAAACAGGGGAGAAAATGAGAGTTTCCTGCATTCTGGTGACTTTTAAAGAATGAAAATAACATAAAAAGTAATGTACACATTTTTGCAAATAGATGTTTGCAGATGACTTATAAATGACAATCACTAGCATTCAGCCTAGTAGTCCAATTTCAAATCCGATTACAATAACACAGAAAATAAATATTTTGCAAAAGTTTTGCAAAGGATATATGAATTTTAGGCTTTCCATGAGAAAAAAAAAAGGTGTGAAAATCTGTCATGAGAATTGTGATCCCTGGAGGAAACCGGGAGATCATCGCCTATGGCTACGAGTCAGCAACTATTTCCTGTAAATTTTGCTGGTGGCTAGTCTTCAGTCTCTCCAGGCTATAGCTATGGATGCCAAATCCCACCCAAATAGTCCCAGTGGATTATAGAGAATCTAATAGTCGCTGCTCCTGACTTTTTTCCTTTTTGTCCAAAAATGGCTCTTTTGATAGTAAAGGCTGCAGACCCCTGCTCCAGTGGGTCAGCAGGTCTATTAGATGCTTTGGTGTGAGACCGGCCTCCCACCGTTCTGGTGTGATGCTACCAGAACTGAAGATTTCCAAAACAGCCAGAATTTCCCTTTACAGCGTTTCCACATTGGCTTCTGTCATGGTGCTGGCTGCTCAGATATCATGTGTGTATGACTAATGATGAATTTTTGACCATATGAAGACAAAAGAACACAAAAACACTTTGTTTTGAGACAAAAAGCCCCTCGAGTTTGACCCTTTAACCTCAAAACTCCATTTAAACTTCCTCCGACGTCTCATTCAGGCTGGTCACATTAAGACACTCAGCCTTTTATTTCTGTGAGGAGGAGAAGTTTAAGAAAAGACGCCTCCATCCTCTTGGGAGGAATGTGATATTCTCTATTAACAGTCAATAAATCTTTTGTTAATCAGCCACAGGCCATGAAACACAGGACGAGAGGAGCACACTGAAATATGTGTTGTACTGATTAAAGATGGACCTGTGCAGGACTAACAGAGCGTGCAGTGTGTGTGTGTGTGTGTGTGTGTGTGTGTGTGTGTGCGCCATGTGACCCGTGTGTTGCTCCTGAAGTGGAGCTTAAGCGCTCGGGTCGCCGAGTTAACTGGATGTTCACACACGCTGAGACAGACGCACACAAACACAAACACACACGACAGGTTTTCTTGGCAGCTTTTCTGCCGCCGTCACAGCGGGCGAAGAAAGAAAAGGCGTGCTCGCTTTCAGGAGGTGGCAGCCCTCGGGCTCACAGGATGAAATGGAGAATGAAATTGGGACTCGTGAAGACGTAAGAAGATGACGCAGGTGTGCTTTTGAACAAAAAGGGAAGAGAATGACTCATTTTAAGTCAGATAATGTTCTTTTGTTTTATCTCCCTCATAATCATTATTAAAGTTATTAAGATTTTCATTATATAAGACGAGGGTGAAAACAATTTTATTTATTATCATGAATCAGACAATTTTTTGGTTGATGAAATGTCTGAAAACTGAGAAATGTTCATCACAGCCCAAGCATGACTGTTTTGTTCGACTATCAGTCCAAAACCAAAGAATACTCGGTTTACTATGATGTAAAACAAGAAAATAAAGGCAAATATTCACATTTGAGAGGCTGAACCATCAGATTTTTTTGCCCGTTTTTGCTTGAAAAATGATTGATTAATTGATCTTCTGTCAATGGATCGATTAATCTGCAAATCGTTTCAGCTCTATAACAAACCCAAGTCCTAATCTGTGTTATCGAAATTTTTTCAGCCACAGCCATGAAATTTATTTATAAGGCCCTACATGGCTCTGTTAAATACTCAATTGTGATTGGGTCAATTACAGCATTCTAAGATTTGTTATTTCTGTATAACAGACCGTTGCTATGGATGCATTTATGTTCAAAGACTCATTCAGAGGAACAATAAAATCATTTTTAAGTCACTAAAGTAATTTTGTTAATTGATATTTTGTGTCAAATTATTATTTTTTTAGTAATTAGCTGTGTAATAAACAAGATAATGCACAGCAAGTGGGTCATTATTGTGAAATAAACCCCTTCAGGATGATTCAAGACCTCCTGCACCAACCTGTTGGGGTTTATTTCACAATAATGACCTGCTCACTGTACATTATCACATATTTACATTCTGTAACTGTCTCTCTATATACTGTAGTGCATTTAATTGTAGCTGGATGAAATGATAGTTCCCTTGCAGGATTCAAATTGTGTAGACAAGTTAGCAGGTTCTACAAAAAGTAGCCTTTGCAAGAACGAGAGGTTACGGCTCAACTGAGGAGGACGGCGTTAATGTTTATGTCCCGCACTGTCATGACCACGAGCTTCTTGTCCATGAGTAGATGCACGCTTCTTTCTGCATAATACCGTTAGTTCTTACATGAAACTGCTCACAACAAGGTCTGTGGAGTTTTTCTAATGATTTTTTTTGGCAGACCAAACTGTCCCTTTAAAGAATAAGTCTGCTGATATTCTAGATTTTTCTCATTGTCATTAAATGCCATGAAAAGATCAAAGTCAACAATGAATGTATTCTACAAAGGCCTCCCTGTTGATGATGGTATGTGGTATCTTCACTTTCTCTTCCTCCTCCTTTGAAAATCACACCAGTAACCAGAAACTATTGTGTTTTTAACGACAAGAAGAACAAGGAAGCAAATACAAGACAACAACAACATGTGCGTGCTGTACAATGCCCACTGTGAAAGTTTCAACAAAGACACAGCACAAATGTGGCTTTTCCTGCTTCGCCTTTCCATTTCTCCACAACATCCACGGCCGGGTCAGAGAGCAACGGCAGCTCGAGCGAGGACGAGAGCATGGGTGGGAATCTCTGGGTACCTCACGATTCAGATTCTGATTCAGAGGGCTATGATTCGATGATAAAACAATCCTCGATGCATCAAAATTTTTAGCTTTTTCTGAAGTAAACATGATGCACATGTTACATTTAGGGGTGTTAATCTTTTTGTCAGATTTGATTCTATTCTTTCCTGAATGATTATGAAAGGGGGAAGCATTTCCAGTCACTTTTGTGTTGTGGACAAAACGAGACATTTGAAGACGTCATCTTGGGCATTTTTTTTACCATTTTCTAACATTTCATAGACCAAACAACTAAATGATTATTTGAGAAAATTATCCAACAGCAACTGCGACTAACAATTATTTTAAAAGTTGTTTAATCAGTTGATTATTTTCTTGATTAATCGATTAATAGTTGTTTGCCTATAAAATGCCAGGAAATTGTGAAAAATGTCGATCAGTGATTCTAAAATCCCAAGATGACGTCCTAAAATGTCTTGTTTTACCCAAATATATTCAGTGTACTGTTATAGATTACTGCAGAAACCAGAAAATAATCACATTTAAGAAGCTGGAATCAGAGAATATTGACATTTTTCTTTAAAAAAAAAAATTACTCAACCTGATTAATTGATTATCAGAATAGTTGGTGATTAATTTAATAATTGCTTACTTGACTAATTGTTGCAGCTCTAATCAAAATAATTCTTAGTTGCAGCCCTAAAAGACTGTAGGTTTGAGGAAACTCCCCGTTTGATTGATAAAAATTGTTTAAGTAATTAATCAAACCAAAAATTTCTCCTTCCAGCTCCTCAGACGTGAGATTTTGAACCTTTTCTCTCTTTTATACGACCATAAACGAAACCATCTTGGCTTCATACTGATGGCCGGACAAAACAAAGAATTTGACGACGTCACTTTCGGCTCTGGAAACTTGTGATAAACTAATCAGTTACCCCAGAAAATACACAACAGATCAATAGTGACTGGAGCTGCAACTAACGATTAATCAATGGATCATTTTCTGGATTAAATGATTAGCTGTTTGGTTCATAAAATGTCAGAAAAGGGTGAAAAATGTCGATCAGTTTTTCCTAAAGCTCAAGATGACGTCCTCAAACATCTTGTTTTGTCCACAACACAAAGATATTCAGTTTACTGTCAGAGAGGAGGAAAGAAACCAGAAAATATTCACATTTAAATAATTGCCACTTAATAAAATTGTTGTATAAAAATCGTTGTGGCTCTGATACTGACAATAATCAGCAGTCGCAGCCTTTCAGTAATAAACTGCTCTGTGTATTTCCACCTCTCCTGTCTCAGTCTGCTCCTTGTTTCCTACAGTCACATAACGGATGAATATGAACCGACAGCTCCTGTCATGAAGTCATAATTGATGTGTTTTTGCCACAACAACACAAACACTTTGATAAAGCGGAGCGAGCGCCGTGATACAATCAGCATCGTCTGCAGCGAGCAGCAACATGCCGGCAGCCGGGGAGCGTTACATGAATATCTGCTGTCTGAGTCACGCTGCCTGTGAGCCTACCTCACTTCAGGAAAAACGGCACAAGGATCAACACGGTTTAAATTTAGAGCGCTCACAGACGAGCACACTCAGCATGTTGTCGTAAAAAGGGAATTTTAGGCCAAACTGAGACGTGAGATGTTGAGGGAAGATTGTGTAAAACAATCAGAGCGGGCGTGTGGGTGTATGTGTGCGCTGTTGTCTGTAGGTGTGATTTAATGCAGAGTTTGATCTTTTCCAGGATGACAGCAAAATCTCCACCCAACTCACCCTCCGCACGCCCACGCGCACAAATCTCCCCGCTATTTATAGCCTCAGTGTAAAGCAGAAGGACTCCAAAAATAAAAGAATGAACTTTTTACCCCCAAACAACAATACGACTGGTTTCTGGCTCGCAGACACAGAGAGCGACTGTTGAGCAGAGGAAGAGATGGAAATCAGCCATCTCACGCAGTCCTCAGCTGCTCCCTCGCTTTTCTTTTTTCGCCACCTCGCCAATTATTTTCCAACACGGCAAAAAACCTCAGAGCGTTGAGTTTGACTACACGAGCGCCTGTTTGCATATGTGCTGTACGATTTACACAGCACGCAGCAGAGAGGAATAGTTAATGGGTGACATGTGGCGGTGCCCTTGTATTCCTTGGCAGGACACTCTGCATGTCTCGGTGTCGGACAGCCGGGGAGGGTGGGTGGTCGGTGGAGGGTGACGGGTCAGCGGTGGAAGGGGAGGGTGTCAGGCTCCCCTGCGCTGGGCTGACAGACAGGAGGTGGATGGACATTTGTGAAGCTCAGGAGCTCAGGAAGCTCAGTGTTTAGTCTTTCTTAGAGCTGGAGCTGAGCTCTGAATCGATTAAAGCAGCGGAGGAGGCAAAACAAGCTTCTTTCTATGTAGCTATTAAAAGTCATGAAGCTAAAAAAAGAACAGAATAATTAAAAGGGAAAGTTTAACAGAGAATTAGATGAGAAGATTGATGGTACGTATGAAGCCACCACCAGCAGCTATACAACTTAGCTTAGCATAAAGACTGCAAACAGAGGGAAATATCATTTTTGATTATCTGTTTATTTTCTCAATTAACTGAGTAGTTCTTTGGGCTGTAAAATGTAAACAAAATTATGAAAAATGTCAAGATGATGTCCTCAGATGTCTTTTGTCCACAACCCAAATATATCAAGTTTATTGTCAGAAAGTAAATCCAAAGAACAATACTGTGTCTTTGTTTTCACGTCTTCTACATGAGGAGGGTGTTTTACCTCAGAACCGTTAGCCTGTTGTTAGCCTCAAGCATAATAATTCTACAATAATTGCTCGTTCCAGACAACTCGGACCAATTGTAAATGGTAAAACCTGTTCTGCATGTAAGTTGATGTCAAAATATGTCAACAATATTATTACTTGCCTCACCTCACCCGCCCCGGGTGAGGTGAGGCAAGTGTGTAGGAAAACCTACAGGGACACCTATTGATTTTCACTAATACATACAGGAACTTTTCCATATTGCGCCTTTTCACACATGGCCCGACAATACCAGAACAGATGGTGCAAGGGGCAAGTCCGGCAGTTACGGATGCCAACCATCACAAAACTCAACAGAAGGCGGCGAAGCGAGGCTGGACGGGCGTGTACGTGGTGTAAGATTATTTTCAGGGACATGCTGGATGAGGAGCTGTTTTTCAGTCCCTCCAGGAAGTTCACACAAATTCAACCAATTCCGTGAATTCTGCATGAGTCTGCAATTTTGTCCAAACTCTGCAACTTTTCTGCAAATTGAACATTCCTTGCTTCCTGCAACTTCTACCAATAATAGCAGTCCCCCATGCAAACATCATAAATGTACGTCTCAGTGAAGCGAGTCAATGTTTAGTTTCATTAGTCACTATTTTTCGCATTCATTTTTTTTTTTTAAATCACAGGTACTGAAAAGAACACAAGGTTTGTCACTGTTATTGATATTTATCAATGCACCGCCCACTTTTATTTTATAATTTTGTGCTTGTTGTTTTAACAGAGTTATGTGGAATACACCCCAGGTGCACTTCTTCTCTGCAAATAAAACATATTTTGTTTGTAATCATGAGCCCTTTTGGTGAAGTTAATTCAAACTTTTAATGAATTATACAAACAAATCGCAACTTTATTTTGCAATTTTCACTTGCTACCACAATTTAATAGCAGAAAAATGCCTGAAAGCATTGCAACATGCATTGCAATTTTATAGAAAAGCTGGCATGAAATCAGAAATTTTGGGCTGCAACAATCCCAAAGACAGCCTGTGAAATCCTGGAGGGACTGGTTTTTGTCTGGTTCTGTCATCAGAGTGACTCTTTTGACACATTAGAAGTAACATTTAAAGAGCCTGGATGTCTTGACATGCTTGTATCTGCAACGTTACTGCTCTCATTTACAAAACAGTCATTTTCCCTGAAATGTTTTGAGGAACTGAGGCGGGAAATCGGCGGTACAGATTTCCCAGAATATCAACTCCCTTTCACACATGACCCTGTGCAGGAAATTCAGGGTAAGACTGCATGAGTCCTGTGTACAGTGAACTTTTAAAGGTAGCAGTTGCAAATAAACTGATTTTTATTCACTATATATGAATACAGATAATGATAAACAGGCGCAGGTGCAAAACTGAACTCTTTATGGCTGTATGGCAATCATTGTTTTTCAAGTCAGCATGAGCTCTTGAATACAGGCTGCCAGTGTTTTGTCAGAGAGCTGCACTGGGTTGCAGAAGTGCAGAGCGTGTATTAGTCATGTTTGGAAGTATGATATGACGCAGAGCAATGTGTCAACCGAGTTCAAAGTGTCTCATCAACTTAAAAAAACAAAAACAAACAGACTAAATTACTGCTAAAAGTCCCTTTTAAGGTCTCGGATGTTGAGACAGGAAACTTGATCTAATAAATGTGGTTTGGTGAGGGATGCCCCTCTATAAGCAGTCAGTGAGTCACTTTGTGGCACAGACACACACCACATGCTCAGCATACATGAATGATATCACAGTGACATCTGCAAAGTCTTTATAGGACTACAGCATCTCTCTTTATACTGATGAACTCGAGACCTGAGGTGTGCATTCACAATGTCTGTAGTTCAAGAACTTCAATTTTTTTTTCATTTACACTTTAATTCTTGCCATTTTTGTTGATGCTTTCAAGGGGAACTTACCCATTTTTTGTTTCTAAATGACTAATGGGGAACATTTTTTGAAATTGGTCCGGTATTGAGGGAGAGCACTGCAGCCATCAGCTGCAAAATGAGCTGCCATGTAATCCTTCAGGGCAACTGCACCCTTCAAAGTACGTCCCTTAAAAGTTCTTGTTTTTGCCACTGACAGGCTCAGATTGTTATTCTAAGTGTCTGACAACATTGTGGAAAATATCCCTATAGAGATCGACCTTTTTGCTTGAGACTAAGATACTTTTTTTTTTAACCAGACACAGATGATTTACCAGTTTCTCCAGGATTTCGCAGATTTTGGGGGGGATTTTTGAGGCCTAAAATGCCTGATTTCAGTGCAGCTTTTCGAAATTATTCTGATGCATGTTGCAATGTTTTTAGGCCTTTTTCTGCAGTGACCCAGTGTTCGTCTCCAAACATGCCAGAAAAAGAACTGCAAAACCATCTTGGTTTGTCTTTCCACTGGTACAACAATCGCCAACTCTAGTTTGGTTGAAATAAACTCTTAAGTTTAGTTAAATGTTAAAAAGTGTTAGATGTGAAAACATTCACTTTATTTGGACTGCTCTGCTCATTATTGCACGCTCAATGGCTACATAATTCTCCTTTAATTAGTAAGTAAACATCATCCGTTCTGTTGCTAAATCGGTGGTGGGCAACAATTTTTGGAGCAAAAATTCCATAATAACCTTTCAGGATACTGTAAATCAAGTGGTTTGAGACAGAACTAGACTTCTGCACCTCCTCCTGGCTCAGTTTTCAGGCTCTAGGAAATCTGGCCTGTATTGGTAGATTTAAACCAAACACAGGTCAGCTCAGAGACCGGGCGTTCCTATTGGCTGTTCGAATAGTGCAGCAGCTCGTGCACGCTCCGTCCATGGAGAGCTTGAATCAACGGCGGAAACTCCTGCAGGAAACGTCGCTATAAGACAGAATTATTAGAGGGACAATCTGAAAGAGTCCAGCTAATGAGCAACATGAAGTTTCACTGCTCGGTTACTTTTGACTTTTACCTTCAGTTGTGTTTATTCGTGTCTATCGCGGGGTTTTTGCCGAGTGGACTGGGACGGGAGTCTAACACAAAGCCGACAGACAGCTGCTGTGACCTGGGGAGCTCTGTGGAGAGGGCCTGTGACAGACCAGAGCTTCTGAGGGAAGAAACACCGGAGTCACACTGATTTTGTTCTGATGCCAAAGAGAGAAGAGTTTATGTTTCAAATTTTGGGGATTAAAAAACTCGCTTCTCAACCTGCACGACCGATAGCACTCAGTACAGTGAGCTAATTAGTCTTTCTGTCTGTGTTGACTGCTGACTGGAGGAGTAATGTATTTGACATATACTTCTTGAATGAACGAGGTGCTGAATTTTCACGCGATTCATACACTGCAGGAAGGAATTCATTGTCACTTCCTGTCTCCACTAGGTGGCACTATGACTCCTGATTGTCATGTAGATGTGTTCAGGGCAGGACTATTATCAAAAATGTGAAGTTTGGTGCAGATCGGATCATTGATACCAAAGTTATAGCAATTCCGTGTTTCATGGCGAGACATCAAAGTTCGACGCCACGCCACGGCCACACCCTTCAAAGACAGCTAAATCTTTTAATATATTTTGCTTGTAAACTAGTCTAGATGGCACAAGGCAATCTGATCAGATCTGTCGGAGGAGCTCATTAAAATACAATGCATGGAAATCACCAAAATTGACCATGAAATTAAAAATGGCTGACTTCCTGTTGGGTTCAGGTGATGCGTCCAAGAGACTTTTTTGTGTGTCTCAATGTAATGTATGAGCATACGGATGTTCAAGGCAAAACGTGCTGCAGGGTTGCTGTTTAGGGTTTGTGGCCACGCCCACCGCCAAACCCTATATCAGACAAAGTTTTTCACCATGACTTATAGTGTACATATACCAAGTTTCAAGCGCCATCGAGCACATTTAGCCTCTCAAAAAAGCGATTGAAGAGGACGAAAATAAAGGAAAAATAAAACAATCCAACAGGGTTCTCGCACTGTTTGGTGCTCAGGCCCTAATAATACAGCCCAAACCCGACACAAGCCCATCAAATATGTGAGACCCGACCCGACCCGAACCCGTTGGGTTCCATCGGGCACAGATCTCAAGCTCTACTTTGAGCACCACAAGCTGAGTGCCATCTATTTCCATTACACAACTAACATCTCCAAAACTTGGGCCCCCAAATCACTGAGTCCGGCCCTGACTGGCAGAAGCGCCCACAACTCTTTGCACACTGTGCATGTCAATATGAGCAGGACACTGAGCGTCAAAGCAAAAAACACTGGGACGAACCGGTGAAAACTTTAATAATCCTAATAAAGTGCCCTCCCCAAAAAACAAGCATCTTTTACTAACTTTCTCCACCTTTAACACGAGTTTTCTCAGTTTAGTTCAGGTTCTCTTACCGAGTGTTGCTGTAGAAAAGTAACTTTAACTCCTCACATGTTCCGACAGAAAACTTCCAGACTGTTTCCACCTCCAGTCTCCGTCGTCCGTCCGTCCTCCGTCCGCGCACAAACCCCGTTAACCGAGCTGCAGCTCCGGGCTCCAAACTGGAACAACCTGACCGCCGAACACACCGAGCCGAGAACCATAAAGTTCTCCAGAGACGGAACCTGACAAATGTTCCTCTTCTTCTACTTCTTGTTCTGCTGAGAGGACAGAACAGATCCACACTGAGGAGGAGACGCAGGAGGAGACGCAGGAGGAGGAGGAGGATGAGGAGGAGGAGGAGGATGAGGAGGAGGAGGAGGATGATCCCGCTCCTGTTTGTTTCCTGTTGTTGATCAGTCAGATGGCGTGTGAAGCCCGCACCGCACGCCCCGCATCTCACACACGCGACACACACACACACACACACTGGAGACACAGCTTACCTCCTCTCAGCTCCGCATGTCCTCCGTGTCTGTCTCTGTCCTCTCTGCGTGTCTCCGTCCAGCGGTTCAGTCCATCGGTGATCCTCCTCCTGGAGCACGCGCTTCTCAGGCTTGTCAGCACCTGGACGTCAGGAGGCGGCATCATCACACGCACGCGCACACAGACACGCGCAGAAACACACAGAGGAAATAAAGATAAAGATGAGAAACAGTTTATGTGAGACATTAAAACCTGATGAAACTAAAACAATAACAAAGTTAACGAATAAAATAGTTTTTTAATACGTGTATTTAATAAATAATTCGTGTTTTCAACAGGTTCAAACTATGAGAATACACTTTAACATTTATTATAAAGAGCCGACATGTCTGATCAGGTTAAATAGCGCCTCCCAGTGGACACTATTCAAACTGCAGCTTCACTGTTTCATGTTCAGCTGTTTCAGTTCGGCTGCAACTAACGATTAATTTAGAAAATTATGAAAAATGTGGACAAAGTTGCTCAGGGAGGGCTGAACGATTCTGAAGAAACATCTAATTGCAGTTATTTTGACTGATATTACTCTTACGATATGATTTTTACATCATTGTTCTCTTTTTCGTTGAAAAACACATTAAAATGATTATGGTGTGTTATTTTTCTCCAGGATCTGTACTAAATAAAGATGTTTTCTGAAGTCTAGAGAATGTTGTGTTGGCCAGGACATTTCTACAGCACCACAATATTTATTTTAAAATAGTATTTTGACTCACATTTTGCCTTTAACAAATATTGCACATCCTGTGATTTGAAAATTGCAGTAGACCGTATTGAATTTTGATAAAATTCGATTAACTGTTCAGCTGTAGTCCAGGGTGATGTTTTCAAGTGCAAATATTCACATTTGGAACCAAAACTAAAGCTGTAGCCACTGATTTTTGGTATTTCTGCTCATAAAATGATTATTGTTTGATATTTTGTATAAAGAATGTTGAAAAAAGTAAAAATTTGGTGATGTCTTCAAATGTTTGTTTTTGTCCAACCATCAGTCCAAAACTCAAAGAAATTTAGTTCATTGTTGTAGAAGACTTAAAAAACTAGGAAATTTTCATAGTTGTAGTTTAACTACTAGAGTTTTGGTGTTTCTGCTTACAATCTTTAGTTGGGATGCAACCAAGGATTAACTTCATTATCGATGAATGTGCACATGATTATCTTGGTTAATCATTTGGTCTAATGCATGTCAGAGAATTATAAAAAATGTGCAGACAGTTTCTCAGAGTCTAGGGTGGAAGACTAAGAAAGCTAGCAAACATTCACATTTGGAATAACAACTGAAGGTGTAGCCACTGATCTTTTTGTTTATGCTCGTAAAATGACTAACTGATTAATAGTTTGGCACAAAATATGTCAGCATATCATAAAAATTTTGAAAAAAGCTTCAGGCGATATCTTTCAGTTTCTGTTTTTATCTAACCATCAGTCCAAAACTCAAAGAAATTCAGTTTATTATTGTAGAACACTAAAAAAACAGCAAATATTCACATTTGTAACTAAACACTGAGGGTGTATCCACCAAATATTTGGTGTTATTACTTATAAAAGGACTTATTCATCAATCATTTTACCTAAAATATGCCAGAAAATAGTGAAAAATGTGAAAAAGTTTCAGGGAACATCTGTTAGTTAGAAATAAAATATAAAAATATTGATTAATGCAGCTTAAATCCTCCTTTAATGACCACCTGTATACCAATACTGCAGGATTTTCCACTTCCTTAATCCATGAGTGTACTTATATAATATACTAATAGAAGCTTAAGGGCATTTTGTTGCAATAAAGCTCATTAACTTCAGTTGTCATTTCTAAACTTTGAAAAGCTGATTTCTCAAGTTTCAACAAACATTCTTAAGGTGATTAATCCACCAGTAAGGCTTATTTTCCATTAGTCTATGGGCTGTTAACGATCCCATCAATATCCCATCTTCTCCTCTGCTCACAGGGTTCATTTCCTACATTATTAGCCAAAAACATCATCTTGAAATGTATGTATTTGAATTTAATGTGTAACATGAACGTTAAGCATTAAGAGTGACAAACACCTTTAAAAACTGATGCACATGGTAATATTAGTTTTAACTGAAGTCAAAATCACAAACATAAAACAGCTGTGACAGTTGTAAAAGCTAAGAGCTGCCTATTTGTATTAATATTACAGTTATATTTAGATTTCTTTTAAATTGCATCTGAATCTTGGACATTTGCTTTAAATTCTCTTGAAGGCAATTTCAATTTAAAAATCGCTGTTATTTGTCTGAATGTCTGATTTATTACATAAACTGTGATCTACAATTCAACCCAGAGAAAAACTTTTTGTTTGTAGAAATTAATGCTGAAAGTTAATGCCAAATATGATCAATCTCATTGGTTCTCGATATAAAATAAAATATATTGTTGGACGACCAAGCTGAATATGTAAAAAAACAAGATATTTACACCTTTAGTAAAAAGACACACCCATATTTTTTTTAGTTTCATCTACAGTTGGTTGTTATTTGTAAGAGCCTTGATGTTGCCACAAATAAATAACCTTTGTTATTTCGAGATGATCAAACTATGATCTTGAGAAAACAGAAACACGTATAGGCAGCATCTTGACAGCTGCAGCAACTTATTTAACCTGAAAAACTTTTATTATTCCAGTTAAACACCCGCTAATCTGGGCAGTTTTTTTCCAGTTCCTGTTTGCCAACAAAGGTCTTTTGGCTGCTGCAGACTCAACAGTAACATCTGCTTTAAGCTGACCCACTGAAAGCTTTTCCCCGACAACAATTAGTCATAATGTAAATACCCTCATATCAAATCACCGGGGAAAACATCCATACAGCAAATGGCAGCCACAAGTTCATAAAAAAATCCTGTGGTTTGATTTGAAACTCCCAAACAAACCCCACAGAGCAGTTTGTGTACGTCACGGTCCTCTCTTGTGAGTGTTATGAAGTAATTTTCTTTTGATAAATTATGTCCATATCAAGAAATCGGCCTTTTGTTTTTTGGAGAGAATAAGACAAATTAACCTGTTGTCACGAGAAACCAAGCTTTGTTATCTTGAGCAAAACAAAATAGTTAAGGTGTGATCTCAAAAATAACACATGCAGGCCGTTCTGTTCTGTTTTTTGTTTTTTGTCTTGTTTTGTTTCAGTTTATTATTAAAAGCTCAAATTCAGACATGGGCGGCACGATGGCGCAGTGGTTAGCGCTGCTGCCGCACAGCAAGAAGGTCCTGGGTTCCTCCCAGTCCAAAGACATGCAGCAGGTTAATTGGTGACTCTAAATTGCCCGTAGGTGTGAATGTGAGAGTGAGTGGTTGTTTGTCTCTGTGTGTCAGCCCTGCGATGAACTGGCGGCTTAAAATTAAAAACTTGTAGCACAACTTTTACTGCACAACCAAACCACTGACCTACTTAGAATTTCAATCACTAACTATGACTGCCAGAAGTAAATACACATCAACCAGTAAATCCACCATACCACCAGCTACTGCCTCACAAAAGAAACAATTAATATCAGTAAAGGACCAACAAAGGGTCGCCCATAATGATGACAAACCCAGAGAATTAGAAGGGCACTAGGAGAGCGCAGACCTCCGCAAAGGCCAAGCGACTTATGTCACAAAGAAAGTAAAAGAATAATTTGCGTATCCACACTGTGATTCAGAGCAGCTCCAAAATTTACTGGGTTCTTCCTTAGCCCATGCTACACCCTTCCACCATGTTTCATAAAAATCAGACCAGTAGTTTTTCTGTAACCCTGCAGACAAACAGACAAACAAACAGCACAGAAAACAGCGGAGCTAACAACCACCAAAACTGTGGTTCTACAGAGCGTTTTATCATCTTTTAGTCCATTGTTTTGGGTTCATTTTCCATACAAGCTTATCTCAGATGTAGCAGTATCTACAGCAGTAATACTCAACAACAACTTGCAGTCGGTGGGTCAAATGTGGCCCCTACAATAATTCATCCTGTCCCTGGTAAGAGCAGTTTATGCTGCTGTTTTATCTTTATAAGTTTGAGTTATCGTATGATGGAAAAGGTTCCAGGTGAACCAACTAAACTAAAAAAAAAATCTGATTTATGGGTCATATAGGCACAGTGTCAATCCTTGTACCAAGGTAAATAAGTTAAATTAATAAGTCAGTTTATTTGAAAACAATAGATGAATTATCTGCCCTTTTTTAAAATTATTTGATTCATTTTATCAAATACTGAAAAATATTATAGATTTTTTTTTTCTTTTCAATTAATTGACCCTTGGCCTTCTATCATTTTTGCAAAAATGGCAAAACAAGTTTGTCCTCCAGGGATCCTTATCAAAAATGCTTGTTTATGTTATGTGTTTTTCTGTATAAAAAAAATTAACTGATACATCCTAAATATCAATACTGGTATTGGTTCATCAGCAAACAGCAGACAAACACAGTTAGAGATGAGCTGGTGAATGTAATGGAGGTGGTGGAGACCAAAAATGGACTCCAAGGGGTGGAAGCGTTTAAGGTCATAAAATGAGTAAAAATCACAATATTTATGACTAAATACCTCAATATAACGCTATCCAAAAACTATCACGATAGCTACTCTCATGTCACGATACAATATAATACCGATATATTTTCCAGCCCTAATTTATTTTTTATTGAATGACCAGAAAAATGCTAATATTGCTCTGTTGCTAACACATTAGCCATTCCAGTGTTCTAAGATCACATTTTTGTTTTGTTTCTGCTGCCCCAAGTGGTCAAAAAAGGAAAATGCAAAACAGCTATTACAACATTCAGTTTCTATGTCCAACATAAAGACTTTTTTGATGTCTTAAAAACATATTTTCCTTCTGTCCTGCAACAAAATTTCGCAATAATCCAATTTTCTTTAAGTTTCCTGAAGATCTAACTCTCAGAAATCATCCACCATCCACAGCTCACTCACCGCTGCTTTTTGTTCTGTCTTCACCTGGAAGTTTTCCCCAGCAGCTCCAGCTGTGGGTGTGTGCTCAGTCAATCCTTGTGTCAAACAAGAAGAGATTTTTTTTTTTTTAAAAAGAAAGAAAAGTGAAAGAAGAAGTGATATTAAGCCAGACCAGCTGGCTTAGAGAAGAGGGCGACCCAGAACTGGGCTGCGTTTGGATCTGAGCTCAGACCGCACTGAGCCGAGCTAGTCTACACCCATCAGACCCTGACGCTCAAACGCCACCCCCTCCGCCCCGACAACACACACACACACACTCATACCCTGTGACCTCCTGTGTCCGAGCTGGCCAGTCTGTGGAGGAGCTCGGTCACCTGTCGCTGTCACTCGCGGTATATTTAGCTCTGAGGTGTCAGTGATGCTGCATGTGTGTGTGCATGTGTGTGCTTCAGTATGTGTGTGTGTGTGGGAGAGAAAAATGTGTTGCTGACACTCAGGGCCTCCATGGGCCTTGGTGCAAGAGCCCAGGATTACTGCTCCAAAGACCGGCGGCTCGACACATTACATCCAGAGAGAGACAGAGATCAAACTTGCGAGTGTGTCCCAGATTTCAGCACACTGAGCATCTGCTGGGCGGAGGATTACCCTCAGCTGTCCACTCCTGTCAGAGGGGGGGATAAGAAACCAGCAGGGTCCTTTGACTTCAGTGATCTATGAATCAATCGAATATCGGTGCAGAAACATGGCTGACTTGGCTGAAGACAAAATTTAGCTGCGTGTCTTCACAAATATGGCACATAATTGATGGACGACTGTAGATGATGAGCTAATCACCAGAGGTTGGACCAAGTCATTGTTTTGTAAGTCTCCAGTAAGTCTCAAGTCTTTGCACTCAGGCCCCAAGTCAAGACAGACAAGTCCAAAGTCCTTAAATTTGAGTTTCAAGTCTGTCTACTCTTCAAAGTTTTTCATTAAAACACATGCTAGAAGTGACAGTAGATTACTGACGAATCCAGGAATTCGTGGGCTGTTTTGGGGATTATTGCTGCCTAAAATACCTGATTGTTTGATTTGTAATGTATATTGCAATGTTTTAAGGTATTTCTTGTGAGATCACAAGATTACAATCCATCCGTTTGTGTCCGCACTAAAAGTGGTGCAAGCCGATCAGCGTCCATGGAGGGACTACTGGCAGCCACAGGCGTGGTTTTAGGTGCGCCTACAGCAAGAAGCGTCCATGGAAACGACCCGTCTCAAACAAACAATGGCGGCTCCTGAAGAGGGTAGTGTAGATACTGTGATAGCATCAGTTATCTGGCCTCTCAGATGGTTCTGTGTAACAAACCATCTGGCGTGTCATGTTAGGAAGCTGTGATAATTGCTCAAATTTGAGAAAAAGTTGAGAAAAAGAAAAAGTTGATTGGTAGCCCCCCCCACCTCTCGCTGGACGCCTGTTGCCTCACTCACACAAAACAAGCGCTCCCCGCTCCCTCTCCTGTCTCTCCTCTTCATTTCCTCAAAACAAAACAGAAACACTGCTGCAAATCATTTATGCAAAATGTGTCGGACAGCAGAGTCCAGAGCCACGAGTCTCCCGACCCACAGAGACGTCATGTCTCTGGGAGAGCAGGTAACATGTAGCATCACTGTTCCTCCACACCCCACTTCCTCTACACGGTCAAATTCAATCATAACCACAGCACTCTTCATATGAAACAGAGCAGCAGATTATCCCCCAAAAATGCATTTTAAACAGTTTTTCACTGTTTTAAACAGTTGTTCACAGACTCTCATTTAGGCTACAGTATCTCATTTACACATGAGATTCCTCTCTGTCTCTCCTGTTATTGGATTTAGTAAAATTATCAGGATTTCTTCTTCCAACTAATAATACCCTACAAATATAGCATTAAAAAAATCAAAATTAAAGATTCAGACATTGCATTGAATCATATTGTATTGTGACAGGGCTGAATCATATCGTACCGAATCCTGTGCAGGTGATTTTCCTCTGATACTAAAAGCAGCTAACAGGAACCACCGCACTGTAGGTCAGTGAGTTTCAGTGAGTGAGGACCTGGTGATGGAAAGGAAACAGCTGAAGCGTAAACGATAATTCCACCTGAAAATAAATGTCGAGCATGAGTTCCCTCCTACAACACACAGAGACCAAGACGGAGGGCAGGTTGTTGGCGTTCAGGCTCGAAGGAATGTTTAAAACGTTCTGGTGGGTTAAATTTACGTGTTTTAATTTCCCCACCGTTGGTTTGCATCCATCCTTCACCTCCTCCTGAAAAAGAAATATGCTGTTCATTTAGACACCTTCTCTCCCCCCGCCAACGAGCTGTTTAGACTCCTGTCTGCACCATTTAGACCAGAGGAAAGGGGGAGGAAATGAAAAGAGGTGGGAAGGCTAACAGTGATTGTTTGTACTTCAGCCTGTCTTCAGGAAGCCGCTGAAACACGGGGCTGAAATTGAATTATGGCAGATTTAAGCTGTCAGGGAAGTCATTGTAGCTCAGGTCCGTTTAGAGGCTGAAACAAACCTTCGTCTCTTTCACAGCACAAACGGTCCATCACAGGACATCCATTTTTACTGAAACATGTTGACAAATTGAGTGCAGGGAGGAGTCATTCCCAAAGTACAAGACGTCCAATAAAGAGAGAGATTTTACTGCACCTAGTTTCTGAATCATTACAGATTTCTCACCTAATAAACATCATCATCCACATAAACAGAGGAAGGAAGAAAGTCATCTCTGTTGGTATGAAAATTGGGAAGTAATGAACGTTCTTTATTTTTGCAAACCTTCCTTAAGCCTTTAATACAAGTGACCTGCTGTTACTGTAATTTTTATCAGGTGGTAAAGTCAAGTTGGGCAGTAGTAAAAAAAACAAACTCCCAAAAAGGCTTTAGTTTATCGAGATACTCCTACCCAACGTAGAACAAAGCATAACCATGTTTTTTCATAAATTTAATGTCTAGTTTTTTAAATGAATGGTTGTATAAAAGCATTTTGCAGCTTTTTTTTCAGTTGATATTTGGATTCTCCTCAAAACTAAAAAAAAGGCAAAAATTTAAGCTTTCCCAAAGGGAACAGCGTCTGCTTTTCACATGTTCCTCTGGAAATATTGATCAGAATGACACCAAATTTGGACTGGATGTTAACAGACAGTTATTACATCAAATAAAGAAAAAAAAATCATCACAAGCTTTTTCTATCTTTGAAATTTATGCATCTAGACACCCGTTAATTATAGGCGGAAATTAAGTAGGAAATTTAAAATCCAAAAGTTATGAATATAAATGTCTGTCATTATTAAGTAAGGAGACCAATCAACAAAAATTGTGATTTATATGTACCAAAGACTGTTATCTTGTCACAAAAGTAGTTTTTTTATTCACTTTACCTTCAGACATCACCAGAAAATGTGAAGGACAAAATCCATATGGTTTACATTTAATGCAAGCAGGTTCAAAAGGCATTTCTTCACAGTTTTAGACACTCTTTGTATATATTTTAATAAAAATATTAATTTAGTCCAAATTTGGTGTCATTCTGATCAGTATTTCCAGAGATACACATTCTTTTTGGATTTGGAGAAGATCCAAATATCAACCAAAACCCAAAACCTTTGCAATAAAATATTTTTATACAACCCTCCATTTCACAAACTAGACACATTAAACTTGGCCTTGGTTCCAGTACGACAGATTGTGTGTTTTGGCATCGAATTACTACTTTGTTAAGGCTGGGAACGATCGTGGTCATGGTTAAAAGAAACCAACGGCAGTCGGTAGGAAACAGGAAACCAACCATCCAGCAACCACGACCAGCAACCTTCCTATGTGACTTTGTGGCTCTACAGTAACAACACCTCTCGTCCTCCTTTGCTCCCAACAGACAAAATGCATAATTACCACCACCGCTACACGCCACTTTAATGTAAACAGTTTAAACTTTGTGCATCTGCAAGAGCTCAAGAATCTGATCAGGTTGCTGATTTATAATTGTTTTAACTTCCATAAATATCATTTATGTCATTATTTGGTGTGTTTTTGTTACATATATATATTTTAACATTATTTATTTTCATGAATATTGATTTGTTTTGTATTTACACTGTGTAGGAATCATGTTCAGTGCTATGTTGTGTTGTTGAAGATTTATTTTTTGTTCAAGTGGACTCATTCCCTCTTGACTGTGTGCAACCAGCGAGGTATTTTAATTATGTGTGTTGTGTCTCACTGTGCATATGAATGTGTGCTTATTTGCACATTATATTTGAACAGTTCAACAGTGGATTTGATGACCGTGATGTTGCCTGAACTGCAGTTAAGATCGTTAAATCCATCAGTAACAGAAAAACGAGGGTGTAGTCTATTCCCTGGAGGGCCTGACCATGAGCTAGCACGTAATGCCATCCATCAGAGTACATCCATGTTGTGGAGGTCGGACTGAAGCAATATGTCCGGCCCCGTGTCCATGTTGCCATTTTACAAAAAGTGCATCACATGGGCTTTGTTTCTATGACAACAATATCCTGAAAGTTCCTCTGACCACCATTGTTGCGCAGTCTAACATCATTTATTCGTATCTATTTGTTTGACATTTTTTTATGTGCTGCCTTACTGGTTGATTCCACGAGGCACGGCACGTCTGCACCGCGGTTTTGACCCGTCCTCCACACGTCTGCAGCCCCCAGCAGGAGCGAACTTAGCCTCAGGATAATTACGACGGCGTGCTTACACTTGATTTATTAAAGATACTGAGCATGAAAAACTTGCCTGCCTTACAATCCAGCAACGTCTTCTTATATAATGCAGCACAAATGAGGATTTAGAGAGGACCAAAAGACAAAAGCAAACTTTTTGGAGGACACATCTGAGACTGAAGATAAAGAACACATATTATTCTGTGGACTAAATAGTGGGTTGACAAATGAAGGCAAACACGTTGTTGTATAATGAAATTAAAAATGAATGAACAAATAAGAGCAAAAAACAAATTAACGTCTAATTAAAAGCTATTTTTATAAAAATGAGCTTTTAAAAGATGACTCTGAGATTGCTTGTCTGATTCTACGATCTATTATGTCAGATAGGACGTTAAAGTTGAAGTTAACATCTATTTTTAAGTAAACTTTTTAAAAGAACACTAACGTATACTATGTTTTGTTTTACCTGCGTGTTATCTGAATGTTAAACACATATTAAACACCAGAAGCAGTAGCCAACAAGTCCTGCATGTCGTATAGTTTCAGGGCTTCAGTCTTGTCTCAGCTCAGTAAAATGATGCGTGCATGTACAGTATGTACAGTGTGTGTGTGTGTGTGTGTGTGTGTGTGTGTGTGTGGAGTCCATATGTAATGTATAACCGTGTGCTCATGTTTGCCTGTGTGCATCCATGCTTACTGTGTGTGTAGGCAGACAGTGTATGAGTTGGATGAAGGTGTTGGAGGAACATAAACAAGCGATGACAGAAGCAATAAGCTCAGTGTGAAGAGAACCAGATGTGTGCAGAGAGAAATATTATTACTGGAAGTCTTCGCACATTCTCCTTCATCCACCTCTTCTTCGACTGATGGTTCATTATGACGTCAAAACCCAGCGATTCCCTTCAGAAAAGTCACCCGAGGAGGACTTTACCCCAAACTGCGACAGTGTGAGTCCTTCCGAGAAGACTTCGATGTCTCTCAGTTTACTGAGCGGGGGATCAGGTCCGCTGCAGAGGGCTGTGGGCTGGATGAAGTTGGGATGTCGGAGAGATAAAGTTACCGCGAAAGCCATGAGCGTGTGTAAACTAATCCATCCTCACCCAACTGCCAGGCATAGTCCACGATCCACAGCATGTCTCGAGGCATTCTCTCCTCATGTCTGTGTCCGCTCCCCTTGTACACACACTCCATGAAGGAAGTCCAGAGTCTCTGTAAGTGTACATAACACAGTTTATGTAACGATTCAGTACAAAAAACAGTTATATTGTTATTGTACACTCAGAAAGAACAAGCTATGTTTACATGACTTCTACAGTTTATGTTGTAAGACCTTAACAGTTATATTTTAGGTAAATTTAACAAAGAAATGTACTGTGAAGTACAAACACCACCTCCCAAAAAGTTGGGACGCTGTGCAAAATTTAAATAAAAACAGAAATTAATGATTTGCAAATCCATTTCAACTAGTATTCAACTGAGTACAGTACAAAGACAAGAAACTTAATGTTCAAACTGATAAAAAAAAATGGCCAAAAGTTTAAGTACAACTTTTCTTAACACAAAACTGCAGGAATTTAGAGATTTCACCATCTACAATCTATAATATCATGAAAAGATTCAGAGATTCCAGAGAAATCTCTGCACATAAGGGGCAAGGCTGAAAACCAACACTGAATGTCAGTGACCTTTGACCCCTCGGGCAGCACTGCATTAAAAACTGCATTAAAAACCCACAACATTGTATAAAGGATACTACATGGGCTCAGGAACACTTTGGAAAACCGTTGTCAGTAAACACAGTTTGTCTCTGCAGCTACAAATACAAGTTAAGACTCAACCATGCAAAGAGAAAGACATATATCAACAACATCCAGAAACACTGCAGACTTCTCTGGGCCCGAGCTCATCTGAGATGGACTGACGCAAAGTGGGAGAGTGAGCTGTGGTCTGACGAGTCCACATTTCAGACTGTTTTCACAAATCATGGACGTCGTGTCCTCCGGGCTAAAGAGGAAAAGGACCATCCAGATTGTTACCAGAGCTAACTTCAGTGTTAGTGTCCGTGGCATCATGGGTAACTGTCACATCTGTGAAGGCCCCATTAAAGTTGAAAGGTTTTGGAGCAACATATGCTGCCATCCAGATGTCTTTTTCTTGTATTTAATAGACTGACCTGCCTGCAGTCCAGACCTGTCTCCCATTGAAAATGTGTGGTGCATTATGAAGCACAAAATACGACAACAGAGACCAAACAGGACTGTTGAGCAGCTGAAGTCGTACATCAAGCAAGAATGAGAAAGAATTTCACTTTAAAACTTCAACAACTAGTGTCCTCAGTTCACAAACACTGACTGAGTGTTTTTAAAAGAAAAGGTGATGTATCACAGTGGTAAATATGCTCCTGTTCCAGAATTAAATTCAGAAAAAGTGTATATTTACATCAGTTCCCAGAGCACAGATGACAACTTTAAAAGTCTTGTTTTGTCTGTTTTAAAGTTCAAAACACAAAAATGTTCAATTTACAATGACAGAAAATAGAAATAGAAATAGCAAATTATCACTTCTGAGAAGCTGGAACTAGTAAATGTTTTTTTCTTCATTTTCTCTTAAGAACTGACAGAATTAAATAATTGGTTGTGGATAAATTTTATGCCATCTGGCAAATCAATTGACAGATTCTGTCAGCTGCAACTGTTGATTATAACTATTTTTTAATTTACTGGTCCATAATGGTGGACCAAAATAGTGACAAATGTCCATCAGAGCCCAAAATCCAAAGAGGACATATTAAACCAGTAAAAACATTTAAAAAGCTGGAACGAGTGACTTTTTATCATTTTTGCTTAAAAAACAACTTAGTTTATTAATGGCCAATAATCTATTATCATTCAAAAAATTACTTCTTTAGAGTTTTAATGGAATGAATAAACACATAACTGCCTCTGATGCTTTTGTTTTATGAATTGTGAATTTTTGATGACTGTTGCTGTTTATATTCTTATTATTGTAAAATATACATTAAAAATACCACAGGAGGTTTTTCAAAGTAAAAAAGTCACTTTTATTCCAATATGATCTAAAAAGTGAAGAATGAATAAAGAAAAAAGAAAACAATACATAATTTAAAGATTTTCATTTTACATTCAGAGCACTGATGAGCTCTTTAACATGCCGATCATTTCACAGCGGCGCTCCGGCCGCGGTGGCCGTCCAGGTTGAGGTCACTCTTACGAGAAGGGTCAAAGGTCACGGCCTCCCACCTGGACACTGGTGTCACACTCCTGACACACGTCATAAACACTCTGCGTCATCCTGAACACTAACATCTTCTTTTTTTTATCATTATTTACACTTAAAGGAATTTTAATCTGATTGTTTCTACATGAACTGACGTCTGTGGGTCAGTTTGAGTCGGTTTATTGTCGTCACAGGTCGATCCAGACCCGCCAGTAAACAGTCCAGCAGTGTTTTCCGCCCGTGGTCCCTGGTGTCACTGAGGGTCGGAGGGTAAGTGCTGTCACATGGTCGGCATAACTCGTCTAATGACTGACAGGTGGACACAAGAGCTGAACTCTGGTTACCACGGAGACGGTTCAGAGGCGCCCACTGTGCAAACAGACGGACACATAACAGGGATTTTCTTCACACCTTCACACACAAAAAAACATAAATACACTTTAAAAGATTAGACTGTGGACAGTTATTTCATCTGATTCTTACTACAAATGTTTTACCACCTCATCCTAGTAAGGACTTTATGAAAATTGTAATATTTAAAAAAAAAATACCCTTAAAAAAGACCCCGCATGCCCAGTACAGGCACAAAAAGTGGTATTTTTCAGTTAGCAATGTTACTTTACCTGAGTATTTCCATTTTCTGCTATTTTATAATTCTAGTTCACTACATCCCAAAGATAAATACTGCCCTTTTTACTGCACTACATTTAGTTGATATAATTAAAAAATGCTGTTATATAAGCCAAAAAATGCACTTTCCAAAGTCACTGCACTGCTGTTTTGAAAATCTATATTTTATTAATGAATTTCTTTTGTTTTTCCACAAACAGAAATGATAAAGTAGAACAAAATGAAACAAACAGCCAGTTCACAGAAAAGGTGCACATATTCATGTCGATCTGTACGATGACTGAAATGTCATTTCAAATGTCCTCAAAGTACATTGAGGGTGAGACTCCATTTTACTACGATCAAGACCAAGGAGCATCAAAGCACAATACAATAAAATACAGAACAGTACCATTCAGTCCAATATAATTAGTTCCCAGGTTGACACCTCTCCCTCCTAACATAATCAATAAAGTGTCCCCAGACTTTGAGAAAATTTCTTCAAAATATAGACAAGAGCCACCAGACTCATTTAGCAAAAATGGTCAGTAATTTCACCTTTCAGAACACAGGAGCTGCTGGTCTACCGCTGCCTCGATCGGTCAATCTGTAGTTTATTTGTGTTACTGTGTGACTTTTGTGAATCCGAACTAACCCTTTAAAACACCAAAGTCACACAATAACACAAACAAACTAACAGATCAAGGCAGCAGCAGACCAGCAACTCCTGTGTTCTGTGAGGTAAAATTGCTGTTTTTGTCAGTGGAGTTTGGTTGGTGGTTAGAGAGTGTCCATAATTTGGCTTATATAACGGCAGTTTCCCGTCAGAAAAGTCTGTCTGACAGCAAGGTGAGGCAGTGAAAATATTCTAAATATAGCGTACACTTAAACTGATATTTTTTTAGGTGTCTAAAATATATTTTGCTGCTGACCCTGTCTACAGCAACACACTGGTTCCTACACCAGTAGCTTCTAAAGTGCTACTAAAAACATATATACATATATTTCAAGTTTCATATCTATCAGGACATAATATTTTGTTAAATTATAATAAAGCCTCTTGTCAAAAATTTTATTAGGATCTGATCTTCCAAACAGTGTGCTTGTCTGTTTGGTCCCAAAAAATAAAATGAAAAAGACTTGAATTCATTTGTTTTGTTTTGTTTTTTGTTTTTGTTTTGTTTTTTTGTTTGTTTGTTTGTATTTGGCCTGATTTTGAACATTTATTGGGCTGGAAAACATCAAACCAGTCTGGCAACACTGCTTATTGATATGAATCTACAAGGCGGTCTGGTACAGTGTTTGACTAAATGTTCTTTAGGTACTTTCCACCTGCGGTTGTTTCTCAGTTGTCCCCGCAGCTGTGAAAGTTTTGAAGGCTGGTAAACAGAATTCTTGAAGTCAGAACGAGTCCAGAGTAAAACATCGGCTCTCGTCTCATTAGTCTCGAATCTAAATGTGGATCTTCAGCTAACCGACGCTGTTCCCTCGAACCAAAGGCCAATCAGACCCTGGCGGGGTCCGCCACACTGACGTATTTTTAGAAGTTTCATCAACACAGATGATTACAAGTAATACAAAAGAGTGTGTGTGTGTGTGTGTGTGTGTGTGTGTGTGTGTGTGTGTGAGTGTGTATCATATGCAGAGTGTAAACCACCGGGGGGCGACTGTGAGGTTGTAACTGGGGAGGAACTGGGTTGGTTTATTTCTGGAGTGTGGGGACCAACAGCTGAGCATGTGCCAGAGCAAGGACAAGTCTGTCTGTCCCCTCCTGTCCTGCAGGACGGACCAGATGTAGGTTCTGATAATCAACATCGCTGCTGCTGACCTTCACACACACACACACACACACACACACACACACACACACACCACACACACACACACCAAAATCTGCAACACAATCCCTGCAGTGTGTGTGTGTGTGTGTGTGTGTGTTTTACACTCTTAGAAATAAAAGTGCTAATGAGAACCATTAAGTGTTCTTTGGACTGTCCCCATAGGAAAACTTTTTTTGGTTCCAAGTAAAACCTTTTACAAAGGTTTCTCTTGGAGTTCTACCTCGAACCCAGCATAATGGGTTTCACCTAGAACCATCTGTAAAATGTTCCATCCAGAACCCCTTATGAGATTCTACAGAGAAGTCTTCTATGGTGTAATGTTCCACCCAGAACCGTCTCTAGTGGGTTCTTTGGCTTGTCCCCATAGAAGAACAATTTTTGGTTCCTGGTAGAACCTTTTATAAAAGTTCCACTGGAAACCTTTTCAGGAGTTTCTACCTAGAGCCCAACATAAAGGGGTTGTATCAGGTTCCAGCCAAAACCCCCTATGAGAGATTCTACAGAGAACCCCTCTGATGTAATGATTCCACCCAGAACTCTCTCTGGGGGTTCTATCCAGGAGCTTTCAACCTTCTAAAGGTGCTAACAGGAATCCATCCAGGGTATTTTGCCGAGAACCCTTTAATATTCCAAGGGTTTCATCTAGAACTCTCCCAGGGTGTTCTACCGAGAGCCCTTTTATATTCCAAGGGTTTCATCTAGATTCTAGAACTTACCCAGGAGTTTGCTACTGAGAACCCTTACATGTTCAAAGGATTTCATCTAGAACCCTCCCAGGGTGTTCTACCGAGAGTCCTTTTTTATTCCAAGGGTTTCATCTAGAACTCTCCCAGGACATTCTACTTTTCTCAAAAAAGGGTGCTTCAGAAGCAAATGGTTCTGGGTAGAACTTCAGAAAGAAGCCTTTTGGAACCTTTATTTCTAAGAGTGTGTGACTGCATCACTTTCATTTGTGTCCCCTCAGAAACGTCTCTTACACACACGAGAAAACCGCCGCGGCGTCCTCCACTCTGTCATTGTGTGATTGGCTCAAGTTATTACTAAAGCAAACTGGGTTAGTTAACCACAGTCCTCTTCATCATGTGAGCAGCAGCAGCAGACGGACTCTGAGGCCGATGAAAAGTGTTTTCATCTTCTAAATCAACATGTAGAGGTCTGCGGGAGACAAATAACAGGGAGCTCACGAGGAGACGCCTAAACTCTCTGTGGTTTCGTGGTCGGTTTTCTGTGACAGCAGCTTTTACAAACGGCCCTTTATTATTACAACACATGTATCATCGGCATCAGATGGGATTTCACGGCGTTATTCTAACGTACACTGTGAGGATCTGACTCACTCGTGGTTTTAAACATCAGCCACTCAAGTGAAAACTTTCCCCCTTTATCTACGCTGTTGTTAATGTAGCACCACTTATTAATTAACTTATTAAGCCTTTAATCTAAATTATAAAATGAGATGAGTGAAGCTGGAATTTATCCAACAAAAGAAAAATCTCTGCTTTGATTTGTGGGCATTATGATGCAAGTTGATAAAAAAAATCAAGTTTTTTGTTATAAAATTCAAAAAATTTGAAGAATTGTCTTTTAGAAATAAACTTTTTTAGGGTTCACTTTAGGGTGCGTTCCCTAAAACCAACACTGTCCCATAATGTTAAAGAAGGAAAAAAAAAGTTATTGTTTAAAATGTGAATAAAAATTATTACAAAACTAATGGAAAATATTCAATAAACATTCACCAGAGAGAGAGACATACAGGACTTTGCATCCATTTGTTGTGTTGCTGCTATCTTTGGCTAAATGCGAGTTAAAATAAAATGAAATAGTTATCAATGCATTTTACACCTTATCTTATATTGATTGATTGGTATATGAACCTAAATACCAAGTATGTCATGGTGGAGTTCATAATGATACGATGTTACTTAAAGGTAACATTTACATTTTAACAGTTTTCCATCACTTAATTATCAAATAAACAATTAAAAATTAAACTCTACTCATCTATAAATGTGAATCAAAATCTTCCAGATTAAAAATTTTTCAGATGACTTGTTAAAGGTGCTGCAAAAAGTAGGTTTGTTACTCCTAAAAGAAGAAGATAAATAGTTTATGGTGAGAATGATCCTCTGATCAGCTGTTCAGTGTCACTAAACTGCACATTTATACTTGAAGGAGACTCATGAATGAGTGGCTCCCTCTGGTGAAAAGCTGAGGTACTGCAGGAAGGAGGTCTGGTGCAAAAAGTATTAAACGGGACATAAAATGCATGGATGGAAATATGAAGGACATGTCAAGACTCCATGTCCTGAGGAGGACGAGTTTTAAAACCTAGCCTGGAATGCGTACATTAATTACCATTAAGAAGAAATACACGTATTTGATTTAAAATATTATATTACAGGCCCGGGCCACAACCTTTGTATTCTGACAGGCAGTGGTGGCCAAAAGGTTAGAGAAAAATCAGAAAAAGACTTGTTGGCAAACATTTATTTTGTACAAAATAAATAGCACACTCAAACATTTACATGTGAACTGCAAAAACAGTCAGTCAGACATGGTCATCTACAATATGAGAATATAATTTTTTTTCTCCTAAATATAAACACAAACAATCAAAGAGTCACTTCGGGAATGAACAATAAAATTTATTATCTGGTGTGAAAGAGATCGACTCATCAAGTAGACTAACAACATCAAACTGAGATGTTCTTTGTGACACTTTGGAGGTGAATTTACAGCACGTTTTATTAAGACACAAACATGTAAAAGTCCACAACACGCACAGTAATTATGAATAAAATATCAACAGATTTATCGTCAGGACAGACTGACTCGGGCAACATGGCAGACAGTCCGCTCCTTTAATGAATCAAGTATAATCCACAAGGCCAACGAGAACTTCAAGTCCACTTCAGAACCTCCAGAGGACACTTGTTGATCACTCGGCTTCCATCAATCCGAAACTCTTCATCAGGAGTCTCCGGTCATGATGGAGAGGAACTCCTCCTGATTTACTGGAAAATAAAAAACAAGTTCAGTCAATGATAAAATTCCTGCCAACCTTGAAGAAAGTCTTGCATCATTCATTCCTTTTACTGTCGTATTCCTATTGTCAAAAATATCAATTAGCTGAACACATTTCTCCTCAAAATCTTACGCCAGCATTTTATTCTGGGGATAAAATACCTAGTGTTGCCATTTATGTTGTGATCTTCCTACTTTTAATTCACAACATTTGGCAATACGTAAACATTGCTCTGGAAATGCATATTATCTGATGTTCAGTTGTTACCTGCTGATCTTTACTGACTGTTGTCACTGTCAGTACTGCAGATGCACAGTCCACATGGTGGCGAAGTCTTTGCAGGAACTGCAGAGGCACGCCCAAATTTCCTGATAACTTTCTAGGAATTTCTGCAGCACGTTCACTTGCTTTTTTTCAACCAGCGTTGCCGTGAGCTGTTTCTCTCATTACGACGTAACAACACATTACTCTCGCGATATTTTCACACGTGCATCCATTAAGAGATATACGAAGTCTCGCGGTACATCGACACCATGTTTACATGCTACCTGCTACATGCTGCAGTTGACATTTTGGCTAAAAACATGGTGTAAATGGTGTCTTTTGTGGTTCAATTTTTAATGTAGCAGCTCACGGACGCTTGGATTACACCACACGAGCAGGATGGAGACATTTTGTTTGTTTTGGTTTTTTTTTTTTTTTTTTACATTTACATAGTTCTCCAATCACTGCCATTGGCTGCAACCCTGTTTTCTGCTGAAACTCCAGGATTGTTTTGTGAACTGAAACTCACCCATCATCATATCAGCATAGGGGTGAGTACATACTGAGTGGACTATTATTCTGCGGTGGAATATTGCTTTAAACACAACACCACATTAACCACTGCCATGAATCTTTGCATGTATCACGATATCATGTTACAGTGCTTTTGAGAATCAACAGAATATCACAAAACATAATATTGCGATACTCAAGAGTATCTAAATTTTCTTACACCCCTAATAGTTGTCTTCAGGTTTTGGCTCCCTCTAGTGAAAAGATTTGAGAGAGATCTGATGAAGGAACTCAGCAGTGATCACTTACTTTCACCGTCGCCGTCAGTGTCAAACTCGTCTATCATACTGCGCAGCTCCTCGTCGCTGATGTTCTCCCCGAGTTCTCGAGCGAACTCGTCTCAGGTTCCTCAGGCTGATCTTTCCTGACTCATCGTCGTCAAACAGCTTGAAGGCCTTCATGATCTCTTCCTTCGGGTCTCGCTCCAGGATCCGATCAGTCACTGCAGAAAGATATGAACACATTGAACGTTTACTACAGAACTTCGGTCAGAGTAACAGATGTATTCATACTTCATGATTCATCCCTCCCCTCCTGTCAGCCACTGACACTCTGACTCTCTGCAGAGAAATTCAACTGAACTGAAGCAAACTTACCAACTTCATTGAAATCCTCAAATGTTATTTTGCCGTTTCCCTCTCTGTCGTAGTCTTTAAGAATCTTCAAAACATCCACTTTCTTCACTTCAAAGCCGAGTGCACGCATCGCCACCTGTTGGCATTTTTAAATAAACATAATCAGTCAGGGTGTTTACATGCTTGTTTAGCATCCTGGTTTTGATCTTTTTCAGGCATTTACATGGAATATGGAAGAAACTAGTTATTTATCCCCTGATTCATAAAGTATTCTGGTTTCTGATTATCTGTGCAGGAATGTCTGTTTCTGTTCTCTCAACAAGTGACTTGTTTCTGTTTGTTCTCATTAAGCATTAAATCCTGCTGGATTTAATTTCTCCATCTGATCATTGTTAATGAAATATATAAGCAGAAATACAATTTATTCTAAGCATTACAGACGGGACTGAGTATCAGTAACCTGTACCAAGTAGTTTCAAAACTTCTCCAGTCAAATGATACCTGCATTCAATCCTTTTCTGGCAAAATATCAAATCATCTTAAATCATATTTAGCTGTAAATATTATTACAAAATGAACACTTTAAACAGTCAGTATGTTTGAGTGTTGCTGACTGTAAAACAACCTCTTTTGCTTCTCAGCAGTCCTTCATTGCTCACCTTTAACTCATGGTAGTCGATTTCCTTTATCTTTGTCGGTGTCAAACAAGTCAAACGCTTCTTTGATTTCATGTTTCTGATCCTCGGTCAGCTCTCTCCTCTTCTTGCGCTTGTTTTTGTCTGCTGCGAGGTCCGTTCTGCAAATACAGATGCCAGGATTACACCAAATTATGTGACGCAATCAGGAATTTTTGGTGATATTACCACTGCAAATCTTTCTCTTACCCTTTACCAACACGTCATGTTATGGCAGCTGTTACCAAAGATGGAACCATCATAGTATTACAGATAAATGTGATACCACAAACACAAGTGTGCAGTTTTACCATTCGAGACATTCGAGTTGAGCGCAACAGGTCTTCCTCTTTGTTTGACTAGTCCTGTGGTGCCCACAGCACCAAAAATATATTTTAAAAATTCAAATCCAGTGTCTCTTTCTTTCTTTTTAACAGAAAGAAAGAACGTCTGATAGATTCTGCTGCAGAAACAAAAGTAGTTCCTACATCAAACTGCTCACAAGGAGGTGTGAATTATCTTGAGTAACTGGGTCATGATTTCTGCAAAGAGACGCTGGATTTGAAGCTTTCAAATGTTTTTTTTTTTTTTTTGGTGCTTTGAGCACCACAAGCCGAGTGCCATTAGTGCCATTATACTGGAGAGAAGGCATGTCTAGACATCTCTATGGCTAATTTATAAAACTCTGCAACTCACAGCAAAACTGTCCAGATGGATAAATAGCACTACAGGCCAGGAGGAAAATATAAATTTTTTATTTTGGGATGAACTGTCCCTTTAAAGACCATCTGAAAAGCCACAATCATGATGAATGTCAATGAAGAAGTTCAAACAATGTTATGCTTTGTTAATCATGATTACAACACTTCATTTCTACAGAATTTATGTGCACTGATGACTTAAACGAATAACTTAAAATGAAATATTTTAATTGTTGCTTTGATTAACGCAGTGTTTCTCAATCCTGGTCCTCAGGCCCCCCTGCCCTGCATGTTTTAGATGTTTCCCTGCTACAACACATCTGATTCAAATGATCAGGTCATTATCAGGCTTCTGTGGAGGCTTGATGATGAGCTGATCATTTGAATCAGATGTGTTGGAGCAGGGAAACACCTAAAACATGCAGGGCAGGGGGGCCCTGAGGACCAGGATTGAGAAGCACTGGATTAACGTGAAGCAAGAAGAAAAATTCACTTTCTGTCTACCAGCCACGTGGCTGCTGAATGTTCAGCTTGTGCTCATTCTGACCCGGACGTGCAGTCACGACAGTTCGTGTAACAGCAGCCTTAGTTACCATAAAGTGTTAACAATTGTTTTTTTTAACAAAACTGTGTGCTAAGCTACATTTCTGAGTTTAACGAGGAAATCAATAAGCTACAGGAGCAGTTAGCTGATAGCTAAGTTATAAACGGCAGCGGAACTAGTTAAAACATCAAACACTGATGCTAACAGGCAGACATGCTAACGCTAGTTAAGGTGACTGAGCTAGCTTTAGCTTTGCGGCTACATGTTTTCTGCATTAAATAAAGTGTTCTGAAGACGTGAGGAGACGGAGTGTTTTACCTCAGAGACAGACTCATTGTAGGAGGATTTTAATGTCTTAAAAACACAAGTTATTGCCGCTGTGGTTACAGAAATCACCGCAACACAACACAACAACAAATCCGTTTATGCGCGCTCACACTGACGCTTCCTATTGGTCGCTGGTCACCAGGCAGCAGTGAAGTCTTCTCTGATTGGCTCGCGTCTCCCTCTTCTTCTTCTGTGAGGTTTAACGGCAGCCGGTAGTCTCAGTGTTGTATTAGTGCCATCCTGTGGCGTTAGTTCACTCCTACAGGGTCCAGTTTGTCCTGTTTTCTTCAAGAATCTGACCAAACATTTTCTGCTTTGTTGACCCAAACCAGACTGCAGTTTCATCTTTAATCCTGCCTTTATTGTCCCTATAATATTAGATAAAATAAGCTTTGTTGTACCCAAATCCACTTGTTTCAGTAGCCCTAGGATCAAAAGTAGAGGTTGAAAAGAGTGAATGATAAATAAAAAATAAAATAAAATAATAAATATACAAACTATATACATAATATACACTTATACAGATGATGTTCAGGATTATTGCACACATGTTGTAGTACACACATGGTGTGTAGCATTACACAAGGGAAAAAATATTGTAAAATGGATAATTGCACAGAGATTTGATTGCACCATAGATTTACAGGTCAGTTGCACAGAATGTATAGATTATAAATCACAATAGGAAAAAAAGGATTTTCTGCATGTACAGTACATATAAATATGGGCGTCCACATGGACAATAAACTGGGCTGGACCAAAAACACAGATGCCATGTACAAGAGTGGTCAGAAACGCCTGTTTTTTCTCAGGAGACTCAGAAATTTCCAGATCTGCAGATGAGCAGGTGGTAGCCAGCGTCATCTTCTAGCTGTAGTGTTCTGGGGCAGCTGACGCTAACAGACTCAATGAGCTCATCAGGAAAGCTGGTTCTGTCCTGGGAGTGGACCTGGAGTCTTAAGTGGAGGTGTCAGAGAGGAGGATGCTGAGGTAATCATGGACAGCACCTCTCACCCCCTGCACGCCACACTGGAGTCCTATCAGAGCGCCTTCAGCCTGAGACTGAGGAGCACCACAGTTCTCCAGAGGAAATCTTTTCTACCAATGCAATGCTAATTTTCTATTATGTTTCATATACATTTTTTAAACTGCGTGCAATATTACTTTGCAGTATCATGGGCTATATGTGCAATAACATTTTCATTCTATGACATTTAATAAAATTACAGCGACTGATATTTCAGAGCTGTGGTCGGGGCTATATAGATTCTAACTTGCACAAACTTTGCATGCCTTTTCTCCCCTAGGCTCTGATGTATTTTGTCTATCTCTGACTGCCTTGAACTTGAATGTATGTTGCTTAAAAGTTATACGTGAGTTGATTAAATGTATTTAAGTTATTGCTATTTGTTCTGAACCTCTGAGCTTGATTAAAAATCAGATGCAAACCTTTGAGTAAGTTTGAAAACCCCTGTCCTACATACTTGGAATCGGAGGGTGAGATCACAGTAATTTGCATGTCTTAATCTGGTATATGTCATCCTTTTCTGGTGCAGTTATTTAATCTTCCAAAGTAAACGGAACCCTCTGCTCATCTGCAGTATTTTCCATCCTTCTGTAAGAACATTATGAGTAAAAGAGTTATTTCAGAAATGACTGGTTGTTTCTCCCTCTGAGGAAACTTCAGTTCAGACTAACTGAGCGGAACGGAGCCACACACATCAATACTTCCACCAAACCTCCACACAGTCACAAAAGACTAAACAGAGACACAGAGCGGAGTTTTTCTGACTGAGTTCACACCAACAGTCTCCTGTGGAACAACACACAGAGAGCTCTTGTGCTGCCGTCTGAGTCGCCTCAGGACGAACTTCAGCAGGGAGATAGAAGGGGGGAGACTGCTGAGTTGTTGCAAAGATACAATCATGAAAAGACCGAGGACAGATATGTTGATGCCGGCATGATCCAATTACCTATGGATGGTTTATTTTTAGCCACATTAGCGGTGTAGCTGTAGGGATGGTAAAGTCAGTCCTTTATGTTCGGTCCAGACTGAAATATCTCAACAACTATTGGATGGATTGTCATGAAATTTGGGTCAGATATTCATGATCCCCTCGGAATGAAGTGGAATAACTTTGATCATCCTCTGACTTGTACAAAAACAAAAAAACTTGCTGAATCTTGCTAGCATAACATTAGCTTTCTGACTAACAGCTGAGCCAAATACTTCTGTGAGCTAAGTGGACTGGAAATATCTCCCGTTGCTGAGATGTATCTAAGGTTTGTCCTGTTTACTGGAGTGGTGAACAACATTTGCATTGCATAAGAACCGTATGGGATGGTTAGAGTTATCACAGGGTGGTGTGAGGCCCTGCTCACATGCATGCGCTTGAATCATGGACATGTGCTCATATTCCAGTGCTACTGTGTCACAATGTCATGATGTGATTTCTCCCTCTGCAGATGTAGTAAAGTAAGTTAAGAGTCTTTTTATCCACACCCACCGTCATTTTCTTAAGTCAGTCCTGGTTCTTTATAGTTTGAGCAGTTTAATAACTCCCAGCAGCTCCCTGTTTTCCTTTCAAACCTTGACTTATTTGGGGATATTTCTATATAAAGGCTGCTGGAGCTGAAACAAATGTGCAAAACTTCATTAAAATGGAACCAGGGCGAGTGTTTTTATGAACAATCGACATGATGCTCACTCTGTTTGCTGACGCAATGAGCAGATTAGGACATCTTCAAAAAGAAAAACTCAGCTCTCCTCTCACTCGTTTGCATGGCTTCCAGTTAGAAAGTGGTAATTTGCCCCCTCAATCCCCTTGAATCACTTCCAAGTTAGTAAGGTCCAGTATAAAAAAATTATGTATACTCTGTGGCTGGGGTATATTCATGTTGATTTTCATTTCATTTATGTTTCACTCATCAGGTATGAGCCCCGTGCAGGTGCACACTTCGCACGGCCCATGCAGCAGTTGTGGATGGTAGTGATTGTTCCAGGTATTAGACAGACCCTCACATGTTACCAGGGAAATTTATGACTCATGAAAAACGTTTTTGATTGCAAAACGCAGGAAAATATAAATTAATGGTCATATTTTTTTCTTTGGCTGGTGACTGGTATAAGAGAACCAGTTCTGGTCATCCTCTGCTGCAACAAGGTCCATCATTCATTCATTTCTGATTATGGACACTTTGATGGGAATTATCCCTTACTTAATGGACAACCCTACAGCCAATCAAAATCAATACTCACCCAGACCATGGTATAACAAATGTAAGCATGTCAACGCACTAAAATTAAGATGGCGTACGTTGTTCAAGGAGTCAAAGATTCAAGGACATTTATTATCATTATACAACACAGGGCTGTACAATATAAAAAATAAATACATATATAGACACATATACACCCAGGAAATAATTCTGTAGTACATTTTTTAAAATTTGCGTCAGGTTGAATGTAAAGAGCAGCAACAAGATCGTGATGATAATATGGTATCTTCACACATAAAGCTCCACATCTGGGAAACTTTGCCCATCAACTGTGACTGAATTTGTAAAAAGTAAAAAAACACAGAATCCTGCTCGTTATGTTGCGTCCTGTCCGCTAATCAGGTGCAGGAGCCCAATCCAGGATGTTGGTTTACCATTGTTTGTCCAGCCTGAGTCCCATTTTATCCCTTTCATTTTCCCGACTGGACATTTCCCAGGAACAGCCCTGAGTCCCTGCTGTAGCTGTTATCCGCTCACCTCTGCTCCTCCTGGGGCGGTCACCTGCGGCGTGCATCCAGCTGATCCGACTGCATGTTCGAAAGATGTCTCAGGGCCCACTGCTCTTTCACCCAAACTCCACACTTCATTTTTCAGTGCCTACGAGTGTATTTCTGTCATATGTAATTCAGCAATCAAACCAAATAAATTAACAGTTTAAAAGAAAAGCTAGCAGCCGCTGCCATCTACACGCACAGCCATATTGTAAAGGTTTTTGTAGATTTTCCAGATTAATGGGGATAAGTTTGAAAATTTCATTTCTCTCCATCGTATTTAGAAGAAACCTCAGTGACGGATGTCTCAAAAACTGGACAAATGAAAACCACTTGAAGTATTTTATTATGTAGCTGGATTTTCAAGTGTGTCAGGTCATTTTATCTCATCTCTGGGATGAAAAAACAAACAGCATATTTTGTTTAAAAGTCAGTCACACCCAGCTCTTTTCCAACAGTAAACTTTAGTGCACTTCAGGGAGATCGTCTTCAGTTGGGTGTGACTTTAACAAATAGATGTTTTTGCTTTTTTTTTATTGGTAGTTGGAGAGCAGCAGGTTGGATTTGAAATGAGGATGTCAGTTACATGTTAGGCCATCAGGTCGAAACCATACTGAGTTTGTTGTGTGAATTTTCAAGTCCGGTGGTCTCACGGAGGGAAAAAAGACAGAAGAATGACGACAGAGTCGAGTCTTTCCTGTGATGAGATACAACTTGTCTGTCAGCCTCTATCTGAGCACACACATGTGAAACAGGAGACTCAGTCCGAGATAAGCAGAGACCCGGCGGCACCTTCTTTACACCGACTGCCACTGAGAGCGAGAACCCTCTGTGGGAAATACATGATAGTGATGAAGAGGACGTCACGGGTCGACAAGGGAGGAAAACCTTTGAAGAGACTGAATTTATGTGTGCAGGCTGGGTTAGCAAACAGCTCAGAAATGTCCTCTGTCATCCACCGAGGGCTTATTGATGGAGGACTGGAAGAAAACACAGAGATCTTCAATAAAGACTGGCTTAAAGTGAAAATTTAAAAGTTAAAGTTCACAAATTTGACAGTCATATCCCCGGTCACAAGTGCAAACAACAAGGTCTGCGGATTATCTTGAGCAACAGGGTCATGATTTATGGAAAGAAAACACTGGTTTTGAATTTTTCAAATATATATTTTGGCGCTTTGAGCACCACAGGCCGAGTGCCATTTAGTCTGGAGAGAAGGCAGACATCCTTACGGCTGATATCTCAGAATGAAACTCTGCAACTCACACCAAAATAAATCTACATGGAAAAGGCCGGAAACATGCAGAGGTCACTTATAAGCCAAATTTCATGCCAATCCATCTGATAATTGCTGATATTATATTTTAAAAAATGAATGTCATGGTTTCAAGGAAAAGCCAGGAATCATTAAAGTCAGTGAGCTTTAACCCATGGGGGAAGATGAATTCTGTAAAAATAAATTACACGGCAAATCCATCTGATAGTTCCAATCAAAATAATCAACAGAGATGTGCATGTGTGGCTTGAAAGTGGGTGAAAAGAAATTCTTTAAGACCCCTGAAAATCTTCTTCTGTCCCTTGGTGAGTGGTTGGTTAAACACGAGCTGCTTGATATTAAAGTCCATGTGAGGTCAGTGAAATAAATACCCATGAGACTGAGTGCAGCTGTCCGTGTGTGAACCCTCGTGTGTGTCAGACAGAGGTTGTGTTTCATGCCTCCTCTCTCTGGCAGAGTAACCTTGAACTCAGTCCTTGTTGCGGAGGTGAACCCGAGGAGGGGGCATAAATGACCCGAGCGAAGTATTTACCTTATCCGCCATCAGCGGGGCTGCACAGAGGCAGCTCTTTGAGGGCGCCACATGTGGGCACGCCGTCCAGAGAACATGAGGGGGGCAGGGTGGAGGACGGATCAGAGCTGCTCTAAGAAAGCAGCTTCTGTTTTGACTCTGACAGAGTTTGATTCAGGAGCTCAACTCCACTTAGAGGAGGTTTATTGAAGTCCCAGATCAGGGTTCTGCATCAGATCCGTTCTGTGCGCACATGATAAATGAGGTAGATTTATCTGATTGTTGATGTTTGATACAAGTCTGGATTTTGATTCAAGTTTTTTTAAGCTCAATTCTGCAAAATAACAGTTTATTAAAAGTTGAAGTGAGAGTTTTTAGAGCGAACATCAAACATGAAGCCATTCTCAAATACAAATGATGTCTTTTCTTAAAGGGGCGATGTTTTTAAATGATAAGTTTTTGTTCTTGAGAAAACTTTACAATCTGATAGAGTTATTTATTTATTTATTATTCACTGGTGGACTCAGCGGGGAGGCAAGGGGGGCAATCACTCCCCCAGTGTCCCCGTGTGAAAAAACACAGCAAGAGTGCCCTCTCAGATGCCCCTACGGGAGATAAAACATAATAGCAGTGCCCTCTAGGGTGGCCTTCCAGGAAACAAAACATGAAAAAGTGTCCTCTAAGGTGCCTTTGAGAGGACAAAACATGAAAAAGTGACCTTTAAAGTGCCCTTCCAGTGGAGAGAATGTGATGCAGTGCCACATTACACGCTAGATGGCCTCTATGTGTTTCTAAATGGTTTAATATAAAGAGACTTACTAGGTTTAATACTTTAAGTCACATAATAAAGTCACATTATTTACTTAAACCAGAGGTTGGAACTGAGTTAGACTGGTTTGATACAAATCTTCAGCTCCTCAAGAACTTGATTAAAACTTATCAAGTAGTTCTTTTGAGCCAAAACTTGCAAAATAACAGTTTATTAACAGACGTACTGAGACTTTTTTCGACTGAATATCAAATATGAAGTCATTCTCAGATACAAATGATATATTATCTCGAAGTGGAGATGATTTTAGAGAGAAAGTGCTGACTCTTGAGTAATCTCTCTAAAAATATATCTACATATAAATGCAGAATCTGTGGACAAAGGACATGATTTTGGTGTCAAAAGCGTTCTGGTTTCTGTTTGTTGGTGGTCTGTTTGTCAGCCTGTTCTCACTCCCGTCAAATACAGCAGCTGGGTCGGTTAACTTCAATCAAAAAATGAAAACATGTTGTTATAACTACTGTTGACTCAGTGTCTAATCAGTGACAAATCTAGTGAGTTATTCAGACTTTCAGGAGGAAGGAGAAATACACACAAATCTATATATATATTGTAATTTATTCCCATGCTTGCTGTAATCTTAGTCAGCACTCCTCTGGCAGCAGCACAACGTCTCTACATCTCCTCTTGCACTGTACGACTTAGGCAGGAGACTGACAGCTTTTATGGGCGACTTCAAGCGTTCTACATAGGTAATTTTTCTATGCATATGTACACATATATTAGAAATAAAGTAAAATACAAGGTGTAAACAATAAAAAACATAAAAATACTGTTTCTATACAGCATGAATTGTGAATGGGACTCAGAACCAGTCATTTATGTTGTTGGGGAGGGGCTGCAGCATGTTAAAGTCTCAGTGTTTGACGTGTGTGTTCATGTCATTAAACCAAATTCCCCTGAACTCCACCCTGAACCAGCACAAAGACCCCCTGTACACATGCTCCGCACACGGGTGTGGACAGTTACACCAACAGCACTTACACAGATTTTACTACCTGAATGAAATGTTGTTTCCTAAAAATCCTTTGTTGTAAACCATGTACACATTCATACCAACCGGTTTAAAACCAGTTTAAAAGAACACAAAAGAGAGCACAAGAAGTATTTTAGACAATAGTGATCTTCCTACTCAGCAGCGGTTTGCAGAGGTCCCTTGTTGTTGTTTCATCATGACAGTGTTCCTGTGCACAAAGCCACAGATCAACTGGAATCTGACAGCACAGAGGAATTTGTTCTAGAGGCTTCAGGGACTTAATGACTCAGGCTGCACAATTAATCAAATATTAATCTCGATCGCGATCTGGGCCGACCGCAATTTAAATTAACGACTGCGATACTGACGTTTGAAATGCTGCTCTCCTCAAAGAAAAATAAAATCAAGCGCTTCCTGAACCAACAGTCAGCCCCCCCTCAGCAACAACCTGTGCAAAGATTTTCTGGATGTTGCGGCTGCAGAGTTCAATGACAACAGACAGCAGACAGGCAAAACAAAATCAGATTTATGAAGCGGTAGAAGAGGGTAGAGAGCATCATCATTTGCTGTTTGGAAGTACTGCAGATTTAGGGAAAGTGATGTTAAAGGGACAGTTCATCCCCAAATATAAAATAACATATTTTCACCCTGGCCTGTTGTGCTATTAATCCATATACTGTAGATAGTTTGTTGTGAGTTGCAGAGTTTTGGAGATATTGGTCATAGCTGTCAGCCTTCTCTCCAATATAGTGAGAAAGAAAGAAAAAAATTCAAAACCAAGTCTCTTGGCAAAAATCATGACTCGGTCACTCAAGATAATCCACAGACCTTGTGAGCAGTTTCATGAAGGAACTACTGGCTACCTGCCACATGAATTTAAATATATATATATATATATATATAATTCAGCCCGCAAAATTGCCTTTTCATTTAATTTCATTCCAATTTGAACTACCCTTCAACTGAAGACAATTAAATTAAAAATGTATTGTGTATGTATTCCTGAAGGCTTGCATGCTGCAGTTTACTGATATTCTATGTCCGGAAAAGAAAAGCTTGTTTAACAATATTTCTCTATCAGCAAAAAGAGTGGCAGAGTGGATTTGCAAGTTGTCAGGCAATCAGTTATCTGACAGAGACCACATGTTCTGTGGCATCTGACGAAAGGACCGACAAAACTGTCCATCCTCAGCAGCCTTTTTCATCAGGCGTACTGACGACCAATTCAGAGTGACAGAAGAGCTGCAGAGTTTGTGTACAAGGTACGACTAACTAATGTACTTTATATAAAAATGTATAGAAACTGCTGTTTGCAGTATGACAGAAGTATGTTAAGGAAACAAAAACATACATTTTCCAGAATATTGCGCTGCACTTCTTGCAGTACTTGAACGTGTCCCTCTGAGATGAGAAAACCATCAGTGGCCCCAAGTCAGTTTGAGTTTGAGACCCCTGTCCTGCATGCTCAGAAGAGGAGAGAGATGCAAGATGTTTGCAATCTGCAAGTACACCACTAGATGCCACTAAATCCTACACACTGATCCTTCAACTCAAAAACCACGTCAAGCGAGCATAAAAACTTTTTTTCGCAAAATTGAGGATGTTTCCGTCAACCTTTTCTAATCCAATATTTGAAAACGTGCAGATGGAAACATGGCTACTGGCACAAAATTGTGGGTCAAAGTTGAACCCAACGCAAAAAAAATGGGTCCCTGACAGTGAATCCACTATTTTAAATTCTGCTGTGATCAGACTGTTTGTACTCTGGCAGCTGTATGGGAGCAACATCTGGAGAAGAGCCTGAAAACAGACGAGTGGAGGCAATAATCAACTATAGATACGGCTGTAATGTTTCACTGTCCATTTGATTTGTTTGTCCACATACTTTTGGCCATCAGAGAAACCCAAGGTTTGTTATTTTGCACTCACAGCTCTGCCTCCCGCCATCACATCACTGAGTAAAACTCATTAAGTCCACGACAAGATTTACTCTCTGAGACAAACCTCTTGTTCAGCCCGATCGTCGACCTTTTCAACTCTTTATGACTTTAACCTTTTGCTGTAAAGCTCACTGACCGCGACAGTGGTGCCGTTAACGGTGCCGTTTTAGCAGAGCGAGCGGGAATAAAGCAAGAGGTTCATTTGACTTTACAGCCCAGAAACCTGAGTCCTGCAGACTCACGGCATCCTGGACGAATAAATCTTATCTTTTCTTATCATGAAGCATTTACGTCTTCAGTTTTCTTCAATCTGTAGTCGCTTACTGAGAGAAAACAGACCAATCGAGCTGTAAAACCAGTGATGGAGGAAGTATTAGGAGGGTCTGAATACTTTCTGCACCGCGGTTGACAAGTCCGTTATACAATACTGACTCCAAAGTCTCCAGAGAAAAAATTAAAAGACGTTGAATCCTTGGTGAATTGTTTTAGTTGTGACATCTGGCTCTATGTCCTTTTAATCACCTTTAAACCCCTGAAACAACAGAAGAGACAGTAAAGGAAAACAAAAAAAGGAAGGTGTGGTGTGAATGTAACCGTAAATCAGGTGATGGTGAGGCGGCGAGAGAGAGATAAGCAGAGATAGATGGAGGGAAACAGAGGAACAGAGAAGGGTGGATGGAGGATGGATGGAGGGGAATGTGATAATTGGAGTGTAATTAATTCTTGGGTGGATTTGTTGTGAAACATTCTCCACAGCGTGTGGCTCAACACCCAGGAACTGTTCCTCATTACACTGAAGACTGGATCCACACCATGTAAACACGGGGAGGGCTTCCTCTGGGACACGTCCCATTCAGCTCAGCGTCTTACACAGAATATGTCCGTCCTCTCTTCTTTCACAACAGAGTGCTGCTGGCGGTGTTTGTTCTTAAGCGGCGTGCGATTTCATCCACCAATTTTTTCATATTTTGAATTTTCTCTCAGATATGAACACAATTTTACGAGGTCTGCCGTTATCCAAACCAAAGTTTTTCACTAATGACTGAATATTTCATTAGTTTGAAGACATTTTGAGTTTGAGAAGTAAATGACATTATCCTGTTTGCCTGCAGTTCAAAATATTTTATAATTTTAAATGTATGATGTCTTATTACCAACCATCAGGTGTATTCTCTGTATAACTTCACATGCAGGTTTATGAAGTTGCTGTTCATGAGAACATCCTCACTTTTATTCTGTTTTCTGTCTCCGTGATGGAAACTTCCCCTTGACTCCCTCCTCCTGCTGCAGTCATCCATCACCTTGCTGTGGCCATTTTCATATCCAGACATTTCTTCTATATATCAGTGACAGTCCGACCCTCAGGTAACACGACATTAACAGCGCTCGCTTTTCCCGTTTCTTTGCCTTAGCAGCTCTTTTAATTCCACTGCTGACGCTGTTAAGATGACAGATTTTACTTTATGGATCTCTGAAATCAGGACGTCAAACTCCAAACTCATAAAATTCTTCTTTTCACTCTTTTATACCATTTTCATAAATGAACATTTCCTGACATATGGAGCAGGAAGCACAATCTAAATGTTATTATTGGGGCGTTAATTATGCTGATTTACAAGTCTCACGTACACGCACTCAGATACACACAAGCAGATCACTTACACAGTTGTCTGAAGTTTGTTGAGCGTTTGTTGATTCTGATGTGGCGTGATTGTATGAGCTCTTCCTACAAAAAAAACATAAGATTTGTTGTTCAACAAATCACATCAGCACCGCACAGCTGTTTTGGAGCGATGAAACCAATAACGTGACTCAGAGAATATTTAATGATCACCACACCTGCTGATCTATATTCAGCTTCACCCGGCCCTTCTGCGCTGCTGCACATGCATGAACCAGGTGAGCACGGAAACATGTAGTCCATGCAACTTGTGCCTTGCATTTTTTATTCAAACTTCAATTAAGACTGCAAAATACTAAGCAGGGGGTGTAGAGCATGCTTTTGCACCCATAGCTTGTTTAACTGTGTTGAAAACTGGAACATTTTACAGATATCTGTCGGGACTCAGGACAACCAGCTTGAAACTGGGACAGTTGCGGTCAAACTGGGACTTCTGGTCACTATAATTTATCCACTTGTTAGCACCCGCCTTTTTAAAGACACGTAAAAGCTTTCAAAGTCATGATTATCCAGCGTTTGTTTGTTCTCATTAAACAGGTGTCTTCATATAAATGCAGAATCTGTAGGTAAGAGACGAGATTTTAGCATTGGAAGCATTCCGGTCTCTACTTTTAGTCCAAGTAGCATCGACCAATCATGTTCGAGCGGGCTTTGACTGCCTGCAGGTAGAAGACAAAAGGTGGAGATCAAACGAGTCAGAAAACATTGACCGGAATGCTTCTCCAACTTGGTTGTAGATGCCGTCTCTCAAGTCCAGCCCCATTCTCGCATCTCAAGTTGCTGATCGGTCTGTAAACAATGACTGGCACACAGAAGGAAGAGGAAGTCTTGGTCCAGATATCCGTTATCAGGATGTCCTCTGGTTACACCGGAAGACCAGAAACATCAGCCCACAGAGGCAAAATTGTCATCAGATGATAATTTCGGTTACTTGCTTCACTAAAACTTTGGTGATCCTGGATAACTAGTATCATGAAGCTGGTTATTGTCAATATCCACAGTGTGTGAAGATGAAAGACGACTTAGTTAAGTGGGGACAAAACATCCCCAATTAGTCTGAAATATGTCTCTGAAAGTAATCAGAAACACATAGTGTCTCACTCCCTTCTTGGTCCCCCAAAACTCTTGAGTGAGGATTTCACTGTTGTTTATGAAGCAGCCAGTATTGACCCTGTTTACATGAGTCACAACAGTATCAGGTTTCTGATCGTCTGAGTCAGTGTAGGTGTGTCTCAGTTTAGTTTCTGGCTGCTTGAACTTGGCTGGATTCAACTTTTCAATATGATTATTAACAATGCACCGCGAGAGGGACAATAAAAGTTATCCTCTGCCAGTGGAGGAGGGAGTATTCAGATGCTCTACTACAGTAAAAGCACTGTTATGCATTATTTTCTTTTACTATTATTGCATTAATGACAGGGAAATTATTCGCCAGGAACGTCCGTAGTCAAAACCATTATTTCTTCACATTTAGTTGATAATTTTTGCTAATTTTTTAAAAAACTTTTTCACTAAAAGTCTTGTATATAATTAAAATAAAATGAATATAAATGCACAAAGCACTTTTAACAGACACTGATGGTGGTGCAGCTGCTGTACAGGCTGCTGGTCTGTCATCAGGAGCAAGGTTCAAGGTTCAGTGTCTTGCTCAAGGACACTCATGGACAGGAGGCGGGAGAGGAGGGGGTGCACAGGGGGCAACTTGGACTCACGACCTCAGTACGTCTAAAATCCTGCCTGTTTACATCAGCCTGTGTTTCAGGTTCATGTTCTCCAGATAAATGAAGGAAACCTGAAACAGATCAGAGAAACTTTGTGCTATTATTTCTTTTTTTTTTTCTTGCACCCAAAACAAATCGTTGTTTCAGACAGAGAGTTTAAAGTTTCAAGACACTAAATTGAAACTAAGTTGAAATATGTAATTTAATATAACATTAAATGATCTGGTAAAAACTGGTATATGTGCTGAGAGTCCTTCTGATGTTCACAGGTGAGGATACTTTAAAGAAAAGTTTTTTTTATTGGAGCAGATGGACTTTAAACGGGACTTTTTATGGGACTGAGAGCTCAGAGACAGGAGGGGCAGAGGGAACAACTCTCTAAATCAACTTTGTCATCACACATTGAGCAACAGGGGCTGAGCTGGGCGCCTCCTTTGTTTCAGACCCAGAACAACAACCCAGAGAGGACAGTGGAGCCAGTTCAGGTTCTGTGGATCTCCTCTGCAGCAGTGATGAGGAGCAAAGTGACAAAACCTCTGACACACTCCTGATTTCACTGTTTGGTGACGCTGCTTTTCTTTCTTTCTTTTTTTATTTTTTTGCGTCAGTTTGGAGCAACAGGTTCTGGAAATTAACCTGCAGATTTTGCATAATTTTCACCTGCGTGCGTCAGAGCGCAAACTCCTCTCATCCCCCACAGACACACACACACACAACACCACACACACACACACACACACACACACACACACACACACACACACAGGAGGAGGAGGAGTGCGCGTGGTCGTTGCCCTCTGAAACACTTGTGTTTCTTTAGTTGGAGCCAACAGGAGAGACTGAAAACATCCACAGCGGCTGTTTCCTCTCACCTTCACTGTGCGTAATCACTTTGCGCTTCATTCCGCATCTGGACCGCCGCAGATTCAGGCTTCCACCGCAACACAGCGCACTGACAGAGGTAGGACACAGAACTCTGATTCTTTATTAACAGACCGAGAAAAACATCTGCAAAGAAGGTTTTTAAAGACTATTTCCCCCTTTTATTAGACATAATGTTGCTTGGTGGAGTGATGGGAACGCGCACTTTTTTGGCACTTTTTGGACTGCATAGCAACTTCAGAACAGAAAACAAGCAAAGAACATAAGATGAACTTCTGTTTTTACTGGATTAACTGAAACAGTTCGGGCCAAAAGTCTGACACACCATTCAGAATACTAACAAATAATATAATAAACTTTTTAAAATGTTTAATATGATGCAAAGTGCTTCACTAAACAGAAAAGAAACGAGAGAAAAAGATAATAATAATTATTATAATAAATATATAAACTATTATTTAACTCGACGGCTGGCCCTCATTTACATTGATGTCGAGTAAATAATGATTTTAAAGATACTATATGAAAACAAAAGATAAAATAAAAGGTACAAGGTAAAAGAAAACAATATGTTAAAACAGTTAATAACAGTACAAAAACAGTTGTGGATGTGGAAATATATTTAAAAGGAGAAAGTAAAGTAATTAACAAACCAACAAATAATTGTGCAATAATAATTGATGTGTAAATAATCCAAAAAGCTGGATTAGAGTAGTAATAACATAATAATAACAAGTAAAGTCTTACAAGGAAATTGCATATATATATTATTTATTTATTTATTTATTTATACTAATTATCTTTATCTTCTGTATACACCAGTAATCCTTACGTTTATATATCTACTTTTGTGAATTGTGCATTTGAGCATCATGGACTTCATTCTTAATAAAATGTCTGAAAACTAACAAAAAGACAAATTAAAACAATTCCTGCAGTTTTTTGGCTCCAGACACTAGAAACAACAGCTTTGCCATAAAGATTACAACATCATGAACTTTATCACTAATATGACTGAAGAACAACTCGTCAGTGTTTGCTGATATTCACTGTTTTGATGACTTTTTTTAAAATTTGCATGAAGTTGCTCTGGATTCCTTTGGAGTGACTCACAACACGGACTTGTATTGACTGAGTAATCTGAGTGATTGTGTTCTTGTTCTGGAGCTGGCTTTGGTCTGTGATACCCATGCCTTTATGACATGTGTTTTTAAATATATTTCTTGTATCTCTCTTCTACTAAAGCCAACAGATTGTGTAGTGTGTGATGTTAGAGTGTAAGCGTCCTCGTCCCTGGTGGGGTTCAGGTCTGGTGACTGGAGGAAAAAACCTCCAACAGGACCTCAGACAGCTCTGTTGTATCTGTGATGAATGTGTTATGTTCACAGTCCTGTTGGAAATGTTGTAAGTTGACAAAGCAACAACAAAAAGCCCCCAGCATGTTAATCTGCAGGCTTTTCCTTGATTGACAATGTTAATTAGAATCTGATTGAATGAATGAAGCACAACTCTGAGGTTGTAACTGCAGCTTGGTCGGTGGTCCTACACCTTAAAATATGAAGATGTAGGTACCCCAGTGGTTCCCAAACTGTAAGGCGGGCCCCCCGGTGGGGCATAGAGCCACTGCAGGGGGATGGAGGGGTGGACGACTATGGGAACAATATGGAGAGAAACTAAATTAAATGAATATGATTTAAAATACACAAACACAAAGAGTCTGCTGATGCTATTGTACTGACATTTATGTCACTCAAATTCAACTTGGATCTTTTTTATTAGTTTTCTCCAATTATTGTTAATAATTGATAAAAAAAAAAAAAAAAAAGTGGGGTCTGGGGGTGTGAACACTTTGAGAACCACGACCCTGAAGCATCCATTTTTACACGTGCAGGGCTCCAACAACATCCAAGCAGACTTTCAAAATAAAGGCACAAAAACTGCTTTGTTAGGTTTAGGAAAAGATCATGGTATGGGTTCAAATAGGTACCTTAGCTACGTAAGTTGTGGTATGTAACACAGCACACCTTATGTACATTATGTAACTTTGAGGTCAAGTTAGCAATAACAAATATGCAACGTCTGAACAGACTTTCAAAATAAAGGCACAAAAACAGCTTTAATAGGTTTAGGGAAAAAATCGTGGTTTGGGTTAAAGTGAGTATGTTACATAAGTCATGTGTGTAACATAATGTGCATAAGTTACATACCTAACATAATGTAACATTAATAACTTCATACTTTACGTATATTACATAACTTAAAAAGGAGTAAAGGTTGACTTTTGGTTCACATGGAACATGAACTTTAATCTCCAGGCTGAAAGTCCTGTTTACTGTGTATGACCCATCCATCCACCACCCGCCTCCTCCAAACGCAGACTTTCCTCCTCACCCGACCTCGACAGCACATTAAAACTTAACGGTAGAGCGATGCCTCCGGAAATGACGCTACAGGGTTACCAACAGCGTCATAGTTTGAAGTGTATGCTGACGTATTTGACGCGTTGGGAGTGAGAACGACCTGCACATACGACATCTGCTCAGTTAATGAACAAAATACTGTCGTTACTATTAAATTTCTTTCTCGTTAAAACATTTTTATGCATAACAATCCAAAAGTATATGCAATTTTTAAAACTTTTTCCATATTATAATGGTACTTTCACAAGAGGACACAACAGCCTGAATCTGTCCGAACGTAAAAAGGTTCCACCTTCCACTGGGGCTGGATATCCTTAGGATTTTACCGATACAGATTTATACTCTTACTGACACTACTCGCCATAATGTGGTGCAAAAATTAAAGACATGACATGAAAAGATGTGAAAAGATTCAGTTATGTTATTACTTATTACTTTTGCAGAAGTAACAAGTTAACTAGTTTCCGGCGTTATTCATAAATCTGCATTTTCGTTAAATTTAGTAAAGTGAGCAAACACTTTTTCCCCATTTATGTAACATTACCCAAATACCAAAAACGGTATAATTTGTCAAGGAGCTTATCAATATTTTGATTCTGACCAGTCAGGACTCAGTACCAGTTAACTATTGGTTCTCAATACCCATCTTTGCCTACCAGCATCTCTTTGTAACCCTAAAGCAGTGATTTCCAAGCATTCCTGGCCAAGAAATATCAAGCTTTACATGTAACTGGTAGGTGGTTTTTGTTACCTTTAGACAAAACGGGGCCAGCTGTTTCCCTCTGTTTCCAGTGTTTATGCTAAGCTAAGCTAACCCGCTTCATGTTTACCAGACAGACAATCAATCTGAACATCCAACGCTCATCAAAATGTTGAACTATTCCTTTATGCTGATTAAATCCACTCATATTTTAATTCTGTGTAAACAACAGCACCGTCTGAATATGGAAATTATTTATTTTGGCATTTTTTAATTTGACTGACTGACTCATTGGCCTGTTGCAACATCCATCGTCTCCCCTTCAGTCATTTCAGCGACTGCAGTGTGAAATTGTCTCCGCAGCGCCTCAGTAAACCGAGGTTTTGTTTTCTGTCGTCGCCGATCCGCGCGCCGCCCGTCAGCTCAGTCCGTCATATTTCTAACAGTTTTCATAGTTGTGGTCGAGCAGATTGTGCAGCGAGTGATTTAGAGCCACTTCCAGCCCAACAACCCCTCTCTGTGTGCTGGCTTAGACTCGGCGGCTCCACCCTGACCCCCACCCATTACCCCTGCACCCACCCAGCTCTCACACACACACAAACACAACCCCCAAATGAAAAGGAGGGTGTATTCTCTGCAGCAGCACAGACACAGACGCACAGTCAACTTCAATTAGCTCAGGAAACAACAGGTTAAATGGACGTGTGTGTGTCTGTGTGTGTGTGTGACATGTGGGTTTAGATGTTAATTAAGAAGAGGTCTCTTTATTTGCTTCATGAATAGACGTTTCTGTCGTGTTGACTAATGTGTTTGCCGTCAACTGGCTGCAGCTTGAAAGGAAATGTTCCTTGAAATAGTCTGTGTGTATGTGTGTGTGTATTTGTGTAGCAAACACCTTCTCGAGGACACGTTTTCTGAACTTTCCCCTGTTTAGCAGAAGTATAAATGAAGTCAAAACATTTATTCAAGGTGAAAACGTTCACTGTCTTCGTTTGCTGCTCAAACAAATGAAATGCAGATGAGACACAAAATATAAACGGATGTTTGTAGGTGAGTGAGGACGCACCGCAACGAATCATGAGACTGAAGACATCTGAGCATGAAGAACTGTGGTCAGGTTTCTGTTCGGATTATTTGAAGTGTGGTTGTATGAGGTACTTATCTATAGTCAGTGTATTAGCTACAGTAGATGGTGGTTGACACCCCCCAACTTGGAGAAGCAGCAGAAATACCAGGAAATCAATATTAATTTAATTGTACGCTATATTTAGAATATTTTCACCACTTTATCTTGCTGTCAGACAGCTTTTTCTGGCAGAAAATCACACTCTGCAAAGCAACCAAACTCCATTGACAAAATCAGTTATTTTACCTCACAGAACACAGGAGCTGTTGGTCTACTGCTGCCTCAGTCTGTTAGTATTTGTTATTGTGTGATTTTGGTGAATCTGAACTAGCCTTTTAAAAAACAAATAACACAAACAAACCAACAAATATAAAAAAAGAAACAACAGTAGGCCAGCAACTCTTGTGTTCTGCAAGGTAAAATCACTGTTTTCGTCCATGGAGTTTGGTTGGTGAGGAGGGGGCAGTATTTGGCAGCAAAACGTATTCTAGACACCTAAAAAAATCTATATCGGTTTAAGTGTACGCTATATTTAGAATATTTCCACTAATTTACCTTGCTGTCAGACAGACTTTTCTGACAGGAAACCGCCATTATATAAACCAAATATCGCTCTCTCCAAAGCCACCAGACTCCATTGAGAAAATCACTAATTTTATCTTGCAGAGCACAGGAGCTGCTGGTCTGCTGCTGCCTCAGTCTGTTAGTTAGTTTGTGTTATTATGTGACTTTGGTGAATCTGACCTAAACCTTTACAACACAATAATGCAAACAAACAACCAGATCGAGGCAGCGGTAGACCAGCAACTCCTGTGTTCTATGGGGTAAAATGACTGATTTTGCTAATGGAGTCTGGTGATTTTGCAGAGAGAGATATTTGGCTTATATATGAGCAGTTTCCCATAAGAAAAGGCTGTCTGATGGTGAGGTAAAGCTGTGAAAATATTCTGTAGGTAATGACTACGTATAAGTACCTTAAACAACCGAGCTTCAAAGAATCCTAACTGTACCTTTAAAGGTTGATGTTTCATAAACAAAACTAGTTTGTACGACCATGCAAAAGTAATATTAAGAGTGTTTATAGCTTTTCTGACTCTTCATTCAAAGGCAGGATGAAAAGCTGGCCATCATGAGATGTAGTGAGACGTACAAATGGACATAACGTCAGGGTGAGATTACACAATATCAGCCCGATAACAGCCTAACTTGATGGATGAGGTGTGTTGTAAACAAAAATGGCTGTTGGGCTGAAGATTTGCTGGTTTTATCCCATGTTGTAATAGTGGACGACAACCAACACGTCATCTGGACACCTCACATTGTCCCGAAGACAATAACTGTCAGGTTTTGGTTTTTTTATTGCATTTTTTTTGCTGACTTTCACTAATTTCACAACATGTTGCTGACGTTAAATCCTGCAAATTGGATTAATATGCAAACTCATATTTCATTTGCCCTGGCAGATACATCTGGCTGCCCTCCCGTTCAAACAGATTTCCACCCGTCCTCGCTCTTATTGGGCCAATCACAACCGTTTATTCAATAAGGGACTGCTTTGACATGATGACGAGGGGCGTCACCAGTCCAGATTTCTTTCAAACGCAACGCCCCAGGCTCACGAAACTCAGATCAGACTGTCAAACCAGGCAGTGCTGATCAAATATTCGGTGCGTCGTCTGTTTTTTTGCCTCAAATGTTTTCAGAAACATATTTCTGTCAACTGTTGAGCTGTAATTTGAGGAAGTTTGTGACCAGCACGTCATTCTTTTCCTTCTAGAAAATGTACCGAGTCATCACCACGCTTCTTTTTAGGTCTCAGATGAAAGACGAACTGAGAGGTTCCAGACTAAATAACATTTGCAAAATTAGTATGGCGTTGTTGATTTTGTAGAAACATTCAATAAATGTTGACTGTGTTGAGTCCACAACAGAATTACTGGCTGCTTCAGTCATGTTGCACTCGACTGAGCCACAACAGGACATTTTAAGAACTACACTTGTTTGTTTTCATGGAGGAGAAGGTCGATGCCACGGTCATATCTGTGCAGTAAGCAAGAAGCCACAGCCAGGACTGGTTAGCTTAGCTTAGCGTAAAGACTGGAAACGGGGAAACAGTTTGAGGTCTGAGGTTCAAAAACCCACCTCCCAGCACCCTCTAAAGCTCACTCACTAACATGTTGTAACCAGTGGTGGAAAGAGTACTGAAAATCTCTACTCAAGTACAAGTACTGTTGCAAAAGTATTCTTCTAAAAAACTACTCAGAGTACTAGTTACTTTTTAACAGCTGATATGCATCATCAATCGTAGCACTGAATTGAAAAGGGGTTTGATTAATTTTCTGTTGCTGCTGCTCAGTGGTCACAGTCACCTCTCCAAGGTTGCAAAGTTTGTGCATTTTCCTTAACTGATGAAAATCTAATAATCAATCAATCAATAATTTATAATTTTTTAGATACAAAACACATCTTCTTAAATTTTATTCTCATATTATTTTTTTGTAATGTTTTTTTGTTACCAAACAAAACAGTGTTAAATGAGGTGCGATTACTGCTATTTATAGACTATTGATTAAACATTGATTAATAGATTGGTTCAATTCTTAATGGTGATTAATTGATTAATGATTAATCATTGAAATCCTGCTGCTGCTGCTGCAGTGTTTTGTTTTTCGTCCAGTTGTCGTTTTTATTGGCCTGTTTGTGATCAGATCACCTGATTGGCTACAAAAATGCAGATGAAAGATTTGCATATTAACTCAAATTGTACTCAGTACTCAATTACGACTTTAAAAGTAACTAAGTAGATTACATGGTGTAACTTAAACACAAGTAAACAAGTAAAACACAGACTTGAAAATCAACTAATAACCCTTTTTCTGGGAGACAAACTGCATTTTTTCTTGTCGTCCCATTAACTCACATTACACCGCGTGCAGATAAATACATCTTTTACCATTTAAGTTTTATCCTTATTTTACTCTGTTTATGAAGCAAGAAACCCATAACAGAGAGGAAATGAGACGTAACCCTGAAGCTTAAAGTGTTAACCTGTTTAATATCATTAGTAACACTCGGCTGTGACCAGCGCTGACCTTTGACCTTCAGCTTTCACCCCTGGCTCCTTCTCCTTGAGAACGGGGTGAAATAGAGAGAAGATACAAGCCCACATATTAAACACAGTGGCAGGCTGGGATGGAGATGCGGATTAACTTTTAACTGTATGGTGTTCTTCAGGGTCAAGGCGGGCAGTCAACAGAGACGAGACAAGCGTAAATCAGCCTCTCACGGCGGGGGAGGGACGGGGTGAGGAGGTGGGAGGAGGGTTAAAGGGTGACGGTGGAGATTATCAGCTCCTTAAAGTGTCGTATATCCTGGAGGGGGTGACTGCTGCTGCTGGGCTTCACTGTCAGGAACGTCTCTGTGAACAAAACAAAGAAAATTTATTAAAAATTATAGCGGTTAAAGCAGGGATGAAGAGAGATGAAGAGAGGAGAGATTTACCCTCTAAACTCCTCACATGGTTTCATTTAAGTAACTGTTTGAGGCCCATTTTTCAAAGTTTCACAACAATCACATGACGACTCCTCAGATTTATCTGGTGACCTTTTGGAGGGGCTCAACCTCTAGGTTGAGAACCGCTGGACTAAACTATCTAACGGTATATAAAGACGTTTCCACCTGGAGCAGCTCCAACAGTAAAATCTGCTCTAACATTGATGCATCAGTATGAAAAACATGATAATGTCACATAGAATCACATATCATTCGACTTGTATTCAGTTGAATACAATACAAAGACAAGATATTTAATGATCAAACTGATAAACTTTATTGTTTCTTGTGACGTCTTGAGAGGTCGGCAGCTTTTCTCTTGGGGTTTTTGAGGTGTGGGTGCAGCCAGGCTTTGCTTTCCAACTTAAATTCACTGTATTGAGTTAGGGTTAGGGTTTATTTAAATCAAAACTGAAGTTAACTGTCTTCTTTCTAACAAAACCAGAAGCACTGCTCTCTCCTCTCTGTTTGCCTCAGAGCTGTTTCTCCTTCACACACACTTCTCACTCCAGTCTCTGCACCCTCACTGGGGCAATCAGCTCATCTGGTTCAGCTGGGCAGCAGCCCTCGTCCTGGCTGCCCTCCTGACTGTGGGTTTTGTAGTCCTTTAATGGATGCCATGATGGGTTGTGGTCCTTGCTGCAGCCATGGAGAGCGGATGTATCTCCCCTCTACGACACAACCTCTCATGACATCACAATATACCCTCATTCTGAGTTTGATGCCTGCGACATGCTTCAAAAAAGTTGAGACGGGAGCAACAAAAGACTGAAAGTTGTGTAACGCTCAAAATTGCGGATTGCAACGTGGTTCACCACTTTGTGAAAAACTGCAAATAGTCCAGCACTTTAAGAATCAATGTTTCTCAACACAAAACTGCAGAAATTTCTGCAGGGATTTCACCATCTGCAATCTATAATATCATTAAAAGATTCAGAGAATCCAGAGAAATCTCTGCATAGATGCTCTGCCCTAAAAATCTTGTTCTCCAGATGAATAAAAAACATGAACTATATCACAAATATCACATCATCACAGGGTATTTTTCTGTAGAAATTGAGATTGTAATGCTTAAATGATCATTCCCATGAATCGTAACACATATCTGAATCACAATTTCAGTCAAAATAATCACAGTATGACTTTTCTACCACATCATGCAGCCCTACTTTAGTGTGTGACTGGCTTTGTCACTGGGAATAAAATCTGTCTTCTGATTTGACAACACGTGGTTAAGGGTTGGTCAGGTTTAGGGTAAAATGACCTGAACCAAGTCATTCAAGTCACAGTTTCTTCCTGTTTCCAGTCTCATAAATGTAACTGTTCACACGCCTTACACACGACGTGTGTTACTGAAGGATTCAACACCACGGACCTCAGATTATATGAAGCTAGATTTAAAACACTTACCATAATATTTTGTGGAAAAGTGGTGTCAGTGGACTGACGATTGTTAAAATTCCACAATCAGCTCAGGTGTCTGATGTCTGGTGGACAAAAGACACAGATGGCACCGTACCTACCATTCATGTGCATGCAGCATTGTGCAGATGTGCACAACCAAAACTCCAAACTGATGCAGGAGACGCGAGGCAGCCATCATGCACACGCAAAGGCGTAGTTAAAAGAAAGTCTGTCTCCTGCCTGACACTCCACCAGGAGGTGACTAAGCATATTTTCATGCTGGATAAGTGGATAAAAATAATGTTTTGACTTTTTGGTGAGTGAACACTGTGTGACAGAAATACGGAGGAACAGTATACTGAGGTCACAGGAGCTGGAACACATCAGATGTGTTTCTCAGAAACGCACATCCTGATTGGATGTTTGTGCCCTTAAGTCTTGTTCCCGCTCCTGCAGCCTCACCGAGCCGCCACACCTGCCCTCACAGCCCCTCTGTCCTCCACACTGAGGACTCTTTGTGGCGCTGGTGTGACGGTGACGTGTTGCAAGTCGCTGGTGGACCGGTTTGAACCCGCCGCGTTGACCGCAGAGGAAAATATATGTTCTGTGCAACGAGGAAACTGACTGACTGAGCTATTTATGAATAACTGTGTGTATACAGTAAATACCCCACCCATCACTTCCTACCCCACCCACATACAAACACATGCACGCTCTCACAAGTGTCGGTGTTTGTCAGGTCGACTTGTCTCACAGCTGCTGAGACCTGTTACATCAGGCTGTTCCTGCTCTCGTGCTGAATATAGCATCAACAGCTCACCGTGGAAACGCTCTGCGAGGGGAGGAAATACCTGCACGCACACCAGACTTTAATTTAGCCCCAAAAAATGAAGCCTGTGTTTGGCTGGAGGGAGGAGGTTTCCATGATTTTTAGAAAGCAGCTTTATTACACAGAATTTCTGCTTCAGTTTTTGCTATTTTTAACTTGTTTTTTTTTATGTTTAGAGACTGAATTTAAATTGAAGAGAAGTGGTGACTGTTTGAACGTCTGCAGTGACACTGTGAGTGACGTCTTATCTGTTTAACTGGAGTATCAGTGTCAGCTGGGTGACCTGAAATGTTCTCCAGAGCTCTCCGCCTCTCTCCTGCTATTTACACCATCAGACCGTCCAACCACAACAGTCGGAGTGTTCTGTTATCACCTCTTTGTGGGACAGAATTTGCCTCCCTCCAGTATGAGGCAGTGTTCATTTCATCAACGAAGGTTTTTACGATATAAATGAAAAAATATTGACAACAAAAATGACGACAAAATCACTGTGACAGAACATTTGGCTCTGTTCAGGCAGATCAGAGAAATCAACCATTTCAAAGCACTAAAAGTTCTGACAAAGTGCCTCATCTTGACAGGTGGGAAAAAAAGAAACAACCTGTCTGTGACACTTTTCTTGTATATTCAAACCGAAAGTCAGTCTGATATCGTTCCCAAGTAAGACAAGTGTGGATTGAAGTTGTGCAGAAAAAACACCTGAAAACACACCATCCCTGAGTCTGTCAAGGTTACATTAGTTGATTGATTTGATAACATATTGGTTAAATCTCTTTTGGAACTAAAAGTAGGTTAATTTTGTGTAGTTTTTCTGTATATTTCTATGTACCTATGGTATACCCAGTTGTTATATAATGTATCCTCCAACTTAAACCTAAATCTATTGGTTTATTTAACTATATCCTTTGAAATTTAAGGTTTTTTTTCTTCCTCTTTTTACCCTATCTTTGTCAGTCTCTACATATGTTAAATAATGCTCAAAAATGCAAATTAAAAAAATAAAGAAATAAATTTTTTTTAAAAACTTTAAAAAGTAGGCTAATTTTAGTATAGCTCATGTTAGGCTACTACAAAGAAGAGAAGAGTCTTGAAAACTGTAGATAATATCCATGTGGTGTCGATACGTCTGTTTAATAAAGGCTACTTGTCTTTAAAACCTGGGAATGATCGCTACATAACATCTAACAAGCTAAGTGATTAGCTCGCTCATGACAACTTGCATCAGATGGTCGCACATACTTGCAGCTGGACAGGAAAGGGCACAGCCTGGAGCAAGAACTGCATATTTTTATCTTCAGTCTTAAGCTGTTTTGGTCCAGTGACATTAGATTTGTTTGCTGTTGTTTCTGAGACCTGGTTCCTACATTACCCACGATGCAACTGGACTGGTGACAGTTGGTTAGCCTCTAACCTGCAGCAGCGTTGAGGAGTAGCTACAGACATCGGCTTGCTTCTTTCTAACTTCTCACCAACAGATTTTTTTACATCTAACTTCTGACTCTGACTCAAGTGACATCACCTGAGGACATTTATTTATTTATTTATTCAAACAGCTCCCTCTGGTGGCACAGAAGGCTTCATACAACTTGTTTCACTCGTGCAGTACCTCTCCTAACGTGCACCTGGAAACCCTGAGGTGTAACATCGACATACTTCCCCTTTAAAAGAAAATTAAGACCTCTTCTCTGACATAACTGAGACAGAAATATAATACGCAACTTGACATCATGCTCTTTTTTGTCTTTTTCAACATAAATCAGAGTTAACGTCAGTGAGACATGCGTGTAATGGAATCCATACGTTTATCTGACCGCCTGCCCGGCCCCAAGAGCTGCTGTGGCCCCTCTTACATCACATAAACACACTCTGAGGGAGGCCCTCTCAGGTTTTTACCCTCCTCTACAACAGTAAAGTAAAGTTGGACTGATGCATGATGGACGTGGTGACAACAGTTAGGTGACTGTTGTTGTGGTTAACGTTACGAAACAGTCGCAGTTTGGTGACGTTTAGAAAAAGATCAAGGTTTGAGTTAACATAAGTGCATTAATTATGTAACTTAAGTAATGTACCTGATGTAAGCTGGTCACATAGTTCACCCAGAAATGTAAATTCAGTGCTGATTGAAGGTTTGGTTTAGTTTTGTTAGTTCACAAAACACTGCAGGAGTTTTGCTGGAAAACAGCGCTGCAGAATCTCCCAAACAATGTAAATGAGAAAAACAGAATAAAAAACATAAAATGCCTCCATACTGCTCAAATGGTTTAATCCAAGTCTCCTAAAGCCCCAACATGCCAAGCTGACTCAAAAAATGTTATTGACACCATGTTTTTAGCATGAATCTTCACTGTAGATCTTCAGCTTGGAGCCACGTTCACGTGCACACTGTCTGAACTGTGTGGTGTGTGGGTGTGACGGTGTGCAAACGGCATGTCAGGACTCTAGGAGACTTGGATTATGCCAGACGAGCCGTATGGAGGCATTTTATGGTTTCTTTCCAGTTGTTTTTATGTTTGAAAACTGGTCACCATTCAGTTCAATTGTTTGGGAGATTCTTTAACACTGTTTTCCTGTGAAACTCCAGCAGTGTTTTGCGGACTAACAAAATAAACTCGACTCTCAATCAGCATGAGGGTGAGTACATAATGATTGAATTTTCATTTTTGGGTGAACTATCCCTTTAAAAGTTAAACTAAGTCAACACTGGCTCTTGGTTTCACACAGGATACAAACTACAGTCTCCTGGGTTAAACTCCTTTCTTAATTTGACCCATCATTTACTCCACCTCCTCCATGTACAGACTTTCACGCTCTTTAAGCTGCTAATGTCACCTGTCATTTTCCCCCTATGACATTCATGTGTAAAATGACGTCAGTACATAATAAATGGTGTGAAATAACACACAAAAGCAAATACGGCTTTCCAATAAAAACCTGTAATGACTTAAGTGATTTGCGTGTTATTCACCAGGCTGCACTGTTTGTAAAATTTTAAAATAACAAGCATCAAAACAGCATGTTTTATAGCACCAGCATAAGTGCACGTGTGTGTGTGTGTGTTGTGTGTGTGTGTGTGTGTGTGTGTGTGTGTGTGTGTGTGTGTGTGTGTGTGTGTGTGCGTGTGCGTGTTTGTGCTTGTGGACATTTTGTACCTCTATGCAGTAAATAAGTTTGATGTTTTCTCCACCTGGCTTCTAATAGTCTCAGATAAAGTTTCACACAGTAAAAAGTGTGCATGTCCAGATTTATGGAGCTGCTCACACACACACACACACACACACACACACACACACACACACCACACACACACACACACACACACACACACACCCCAACGCATGCAACACACAACTGTATTACAGACTGAACAGCCAAAATAGGAGCAAACGTATGAACGCCTAAAAAACAGTGTGCAGCTCTGCTCTGTATGGAGTCTGTCACATTACACTCTTTATCCCTGAAGCATAATTTAATATCCCAGATATTTATATTCAGGTTTATATTCCAGTGTGACAGTACCAAAAGTAATTGTCTTCCTACTTCTTGGAATATTTTCTTTATTTTTAAATAAGTAAATCTCTCTGAACTCAATCAAAAGCCTTTTGAAAAGCAACAAAACACACAAAAGCAGATTATTTTCAGCGAGCCTCGTTCTAACAATAGTAGGATTTAGGAAAAGTATGTAAAAGATTTATGTAGTAACAAATAATTTCTGTTATTTGATTTACAGATACAGAAAATGAACGACTTTAACATTTGTTTTAAGGTCATAATGATGCCATACTGTCCTCAGATCAGGTGTCTCCAACATTTCTGACCCGTGAAGACCTGGACTAGACACATCTTTTCACTGTAATATGAGTCTTCAATCTTCTGTCTTTTGTCTTTGTAAGCGTCCCCTTGGGGTCTCTGTCAGACTTTTAAGGCTTTTGGTTGTTTCACAGCTCATTTAGTTCTCCTATCGAAGGAGGTTTGTGAGGGTCGAGAGTCCACTCGCTCCCTTTGCACCTTCATCATAAATATCTGTCAACAACAGCCGGACTCAAACCGGCGGGACGTCTCCAGTGTTACTGGGAGGTGAAGAAGCCCACGTCTCAGGGGACAGATGACATTTTATAGTCCCGAAGTATCAAATTTATACAGCTGCACACTAAAACCACATTCACACAAATCTTTTCAGTTATTTACACTAGTTGACTTTGATCACGTTAGCTTGTGGGCTAAAGTGCTTCAGTTATTGTTTATATGCAGAATATCATTACCTGCACTGATGTAGTTTTAGGACAAAAATTAGCTGCAGGTTTGGAGATAAAAAGGCTTCAGTGTAGCTTGTTGTGATTTCAGTTAAAGGACCAGTGTGTTGGATTTAGCGGCATCCAGCAGTGAGCCGGCAGATTGCAGCATTGTTTTGAAGTTTATTGGTGTTTATATTGTGTGATCATTTATTAGCAGGCTAATGAGAGTATTTTGCGAATTGGCAAAATACATCCAGGTTTTCTTTCTCTCTCACTTGTTGTCACAGTGACGGATGACAAATGTTTAGAATCAGCTTTGCAGCTTTGTTGTGTCGAGCATAAAAAAGATAACTTTGACAGTTCACTCTGAACTACAATAACGTTTGCTTGTTCGCTGCCACAGCTGCTAGCATTGTTAGTTTGTTATCATCTGTGATGAGTCTGACCTCTGCTCTCTGACCCCTCACCTCACTCGTGCAGGTCATTTAGCGACACCTTGTGGCCACAGATGCACTTTGCAGTTTGTCTGCAGTTGCTGAAAGTTGCAAATTACAATAAACACTCACAACAATTTTATCATGATCAGGGCTGTCTGATTATAGCCAGGGTCTTCTAGGATCCACTTGGGTAATAGAAATAATGTTAAACAGACCACAGACCTGCAGAAATATATGGGAACCAAACCTGGATCTTATTGACCGTATAATCCATTAATATCCGAACTCTTACGGGTCCTGGATCGGGTATCAGGCCTTTGGGTTTAGGTGGATCCCGTGAAGACCTCTACTTGTGTGTTGGTTATAATGTGAGGACTTAAACCGTACAGAGAAAGAGTTGAGGCGCTTTACTCAGCAGAGGAATGTGAGAATTAACAGATAAACGTCCCAACTGTAGCCTCTGAGTTCACTGGGAAACATTTGTGAAAACCTCTGATGGTTCCTCTTCACTGCACTTGAATCCTTTCTTTGTAATTTATCTGAGCTGAAACAAAGACTGAATCATGTGGCTGCATCTTTTAGTTTGAACGGGTCATTGACTGTTGGACTGCAGAGGGTACATCTCTCGATTGTGGATACCAGATGTGGTGATTCCAGCATTTCAGAAGCAGATGTTCTGTTGTGATTAGATCAACAGTTTGAAGAGAATGTGGTGCAACTAAACATGCTGCCTGTAGTCAGATCTGAACGGGAAAATAATCTGTAACTGAGGTCAGAGAGCGATGACCTGAACCTGACAAAAAGACCATAAGGTACACAAATCATCTATTCTTGAGAATCAGGACAAATCATTTCCTGCCAAAAAAAAAAACTTAAAAATAATTGATACCGACACTCTAATTCCAATTTTTAGGTAAAAAAAAAAAAGTTTCAGGACTTATATTTATGAGATATATGTAATTTATGAAGTGTTTTGGTTTGCTTTAATTAATTTCTAAACTTGCTCTTGTCACAGATAAGAATTCACAACTTCAAACAATTTAAAAATGTTTTAAAAGTCTTCAAAAATCAAAAACTAACAACACCCACTTTATTATAATCATCTTTGTTTTAAAATTGGATTTTTATGTGTTCCAGATTTCCATCAACTCCGTCAGATTTTAATCAGGCATAAAAAGGGTTAAGGACCCCTGTCTCACTTCCTGGTTTAAAAAAGGCGGGAAAACTGGTCAAGCACTGGTAAACTTTTTATTTTTAGACAAATTTAGTAAATAACATTGCTATCAGATGTGTCTCAATCATAACATGTCAACTCTGTAGCCCTTCTAAATCAAAACTAAATAAGAACTATGGTTTAAAAATGGAAAAATATAACATTTTGTCAGTTAAACATTATAAACATCAACATGTTAGCATTGCCACTTTGAGCATGTTTCCCTGCTAGCGTTAGCATCTTTTCCCCCGTAGCATGAACAGCTGAGGCTGATGGGAATGTCAACTTGGAAATACACTTATTCATTTTTGAGTGTTAGATGAAAAGTTAGCACTCGTCTGTTTTACGTTTATGTTTCTGTGGATGGACTAGTAGAGACGTGTCTTGTCACGGTTTTTCTGGTCTTTTTCTCACGGATGTAATCAGGTGTTTACCTCAGAAGATGTCACCGTTCTTGATCTCGGCTTCAAAGCTCTGATTGGCCAACTGCTTCTCCGACTGGCATGAAAAGAGAGAGATTTGGGCAGCGATTTAAGAGGGCTAAAGGCTGCCGCAGGTGGTGTAATGGTGTGTTTTCCTGGCACATGTTTATGACTAAGAAAACATCAGAGCAGGTGTGTCTCTTCACTGGAACAGTTGTTACACTTTGAAAGCAGAACTGCCAGCAAGATAATGTGTCACATCACAAACACTCCTTACATCAAGGTGATTTCCACAGAGCCGTGACAGCGTCTTCAACATGACAGAACACCTTGTAGATAAACTGGAAAACAAGGAGGTGCAGCTGTGTGGTTTCTCAACAATCAACAGGTCCTGCATGAAGAAATCCAGCTGTTTTAGATAAAAGGTCTAAAACACACTGGGCTACTGAGCAAATTTACAGGCCTGGTGTGCAATATTTATGGGGATTTATTGGCAAAATATGTCAGAAATGGAGTTTAGTATCCATAAGTATGTTTTCATTAGTGTATCATCACTTGAAAATCATGATCATTGTGTTTTTGTCACCTTAGAATGAGCTGTCTTCCTCAGGAGGTGGCCATGTTGCACTGACTCTTGATACAGCCTTTCATGTTTTCCACGAGTTTGGTGACAACCATAGGTTCTCCTGCTTGGAAGGGGAGGGTGAGGCAAGGGATATTAAGTTAGTTGCCACTAAATCCTACACACTGGTCCTGTCAAAGAGTTATCCAGTGGATCAGGGTTGTATTTTCATTGTATGAGACAGATTAAACAAGACCGATGGCCCTTTGAGACTCAATGCAATTTGAGCTGCACTGCTACTGCGTGTAGCGCGAGTTCAACTTGTGGCTGATGCAATGCAATGCAAAAGCAAAATAAAAAGATGAGGTTGTTGGGAATATCAACTTTTTCCTCAAAATTACAAAAAAAAACCACTGTTCATTCATTAATTCTCATAAACACGATAAACATGACCCCATTTGGGTTACGTTCACTCTGCAAGCGTTCGGATTTATTGCTCAGATCCTTTTTTTTGTTTGTTTGTTTGTTTGGCTTTTCCCACTTTCACCTTTTCTACCAATTAACAAGAACGCAGTGCTGGTGCTCGTGCCAGTTGAAGCACCAGCTTGCGTTTCCACAAGCTAGAGAGCCAAGTCATTGTGTTACTGTACACACCTCTGGTTTCCTAGCAACACTAACTTCAAGCACTTCACACTACAGCACAGCAGGGGGCAGTATTGTGCCATAATGCAGGTTGCTACTACTTTTTAACTACCACTGTCTACAAAATGGGCAATTACACCTACCATTAACAGCAGATTGATCACAGTGAACCGCTGTGATCTCACCTGGTGTTATTATATTTGGTAGCTCATTAGATTATGTGACCTGCAGTGTTGGAAGATGTACTTAGGTCAGGCTGCGTCTGACTGATATATAAATGCTGCTTATACATTAACTCATCAGTATTAATGATGTACTTACTTTCTTCAGTAAAGGATCTGAAAACTTCCCAGCCTGCAGCCCCTCGCGTCGCTAAAACACGGCACAGCAACAGCCATTGTTTGCATAAACTGAACACACACAAGCTTTTAGCTTGGCTCAAAATTTCTGTCACAGTGACTTTTGGTTGCTCATGATAATCCCGACCCCAGGCCCTGACATAGTGGTTGTTTCTCTTGGCCCATGCAGCAAAGAGGAACTGGTTTTCAGGGCCGAGAGCTGCTTTGTTGGCTGTCAAAGCACAAAGAACTAGTTAGGCTCTGGCTCTGAACCAGCCCTTGAACCACCTCAGTCAAAAAGGGGAAATGATTTTGTGGCCAAAATCAGATTCCAGCGTCACAGGTCCTGGACTGACTTGCGTTGCACAAAAGAACTTGGCGCTTCATGAGTCTGGACGGTGGCGTCTTTTTCTGTAGTCTCTCAAAAACGTGAAACACAAGAGCACATGTGTGGTGAATGGATTAAACTCTTGTCTTCATCTACTCTAACTTAAGCTGCGAACATTAGCGTGTCTAGCTAACTAACACTAGCTTACTCGCTGCAGTAACTTTACCTCCAGACAAACTTGTTAGATATCACTGCATCTGCATTTGTTCTGTGGGGGTTTGAGGAGGAGGATGTGGGCTGATGCAGAATCAAAGTGGGTCGATGACGATGCATCTCACTCTGGCTCACTGTCTCAGGTCTAAGCCGGGTTAGCTTTTGCGATTGCAGTCCAGCTGGGTGACCTGTCTCAAGATCCACTGCACTAATCGAGTCCCTGCGCTTCATTTTCCCACGTTAATGAGTGTATTTCTGTCATCTATCATGTAGATATACCTGCTGTATTTCACTATCCGACCAGTGTTTGCTGAGAAATAAGCTAGCTTTAGCCTCAGTCTGTTAGCATTAATGTTATATCATGTATGCAGCTGTTAGCTAACTTTACATCTACACTTTCCACAGGTTCTTGTTTTAAAATGTGTCAGATGGAAACATTAAAAAGTCAGTTGGAGACTTCTTGGCTGACTCAATGAGTTAGCATTATTAGCTTACAAAGCCAGCTACACTTGTGAAATCTGCTTGTGAGTCATTATTTTAGCTGACAAAATCCACAGTCAGCTAGAAACAAGAAGCTGCTTTTGTTTACTTCTCTAAGGATTCAAAGACCTCGTGTTTCAACGTTTACTCCCAGTTTCGATGTTAAATCACTGAAAACTGCAGGAATGCAGTGGGAGAATGGAAAGCTTGGCAGGCATAGCAACAGTAACTAAGGAGGGCAAGTGTGACAAGACACTTCAGGTGAGAGAGTGACATAAAAGTTGCATGAATTCTGATTTGACTGTTCACATGTCAGCCTCATTTTGGATCCTGTAAAGATACATTATACTCTGTTTACCCACTTAAAATAACATCTGGGTTGAATCCATGCATCTGCTCATTTTTTATACATATCGACAGGGACTACACGAGAAATCTAGGTGTCTACGACAGCTCAACAGCTATTTATCTACATCTGTGTATCTATAATATACAGGGCCCTCCAGCTCCCAGTCCTCTAAGCCCCTCCTCAACTGGGCTCATAAATACCAGATGACATTTCTTCATCTTCCTGAGAGCTCAACTGCATTTTAGCCAAGTCATCGCTCATAATCTCACATTATGTTGATTTGTGCTGTTTCATTTGGGTGAAGGTGGACACATCTTAAATTAATCTCCTCATTTTACACAGTTTATAAAGCCGGGAAGTCATTAAGGAGAGGAAATGAGATATAACCCTAAAGATGAAGGTATTTAATCTGCTCAGTAACATCAGCAACATCAGTGCTGAAATCTGACCTTTGACTTTCACCTCTGACACCTTGACAGGGGTGCAGAGGAAAAGTCAGGGGATCACTGAAGTCTTTAGGATTCATCCTCCGGGCAAAACGAAAATCAAAGCGGTGGACTGACCAATCATGAGACGAGCATGGCGAGAAAACAAACAGATCAAAATCAGTGCAGCAGAGATCGACATGTGCTAACTTTTAATTAGTCCCAGTGAAGTGTCAAGCTCTGAAAATGCTTGATCCTACAAATCCCACGATGAAACTCAACTGCATCCTTTAAATTTCTAGTTAAGATCATCAGGGTTATTTTCTTCTTCTCTTGAAGACTAAAAATGTTTAGGTTAGCTTTAATTTGTGCAGAGTTATTTAGCACTTGTGTTTAAAAGTGTTTATCATTTGTGGAGGAGGTCAAAGGTCATATAAACATGAGTCTAATGGAACACATTAGTGCAGAATATCTTTTTGTCTGTTAACAGAAACTGTTGAGACTAAATAAAAGAGAAAAACCAAACATGGAGTGGAAACTTTCAGGTTGAGTGTGTGTGCCCGTCAGAGGCACTTCTTCAGAGATCTTTTCTCTGCTTGCAGAGGATTTGACCTCATTGTTTTAGACCCACCTGGTAACATACTGAGCTTGTTAAAATAAATGTGTATCCTGGTTTTCAGTTTATTTTACCTCTGTGTTGAGGCGGTTTTATTTTGTTTGACTCTCGTGGCAGCTGAGAAAACACATTCATACTTTTGTTATTCTTGTTTGCTGCCAAAAAATGACTTGATATGTTTGAGTTTTGCCAAAATCTGTGAACCATTTGACCATTTAAGAAAGCCTTATCCTCATGTAAATATGATAGATCATATTCATAGTTATTCTGCTATATCACTGCTGTGACACATGCAGTTTAAATGCATACATAATCTTCTCTCTTAAACCTCCTACAGTAGGTTTAAATCTGCATGCATGCATGTATGTAAGTTCTCAGATGTATGTCGCTTTGGATTAAAGCAACTGCTAAATGAAACTGTAAATTGTAATTGTATGGACTAAGGGCATTTTCACACCTGCCTTGTTTCAGACTTTTCAGTTTGATCCAACCAAAAAGTGTTAAACATCCCTCACAGCAAACAGACGAAGGATGATTCAGACTTTTGGACCAACTGCAGGCAGCAGGCTGCCAGAGCCACGAAAAGGCAAAAGAAGTCAGTAAAATGAGCTGGGTGTGGAGAAGAGGAAGCCAAATGTTTATTAACTGTCATTTGGTCTGATGGCTTTAGAAACTCACAAACTCACAAAAATTGCAACACTCAGTTATTTTCTGGGAGGACAAGAGAGCGAGGAGGTGAACTGACATTATGCTGAAATCAGACGCACCTCCGTCCACAAGCCAATCAATACCAAGTATAGGGAGACGTTGCTCGTGTAGGTGATGACAGGACGAAGGTTTGTCATGTAGACTTCTCATCACCATGTGAAACCAAAACTAACTGAATGAATTTTATACAACATATCAAATGCATGAAAACACTGGACCCCCTGTCGGAGCCTGCAGGTGGATGTTGGGGTGGTGGTGGTGCTGAATGAACAGACAGTGACGCTGTCGCAGGGCAGCGATGACACTGACAGGCAGAGGGAGACATGGGAGGTTTTAGCGGTTAGATTCATCCTCTGGGAACCATGAATGTCTTTTAAAAAAATGAATGAGAATCCATCTAACAGTTGTTGAGATATTTATGAGCGAGTGACAAGCTGTGTTTCCATCGAGTTAATTCTCTCAGCAGGAGATGGAAACACAGTTTCAGTTCTGATGTTGCGAACATAAAGTCACATGACTGATCAGCTGTTTCTCCATGACTCTTTAATACATCCATGATGGCTCCACACAGATCAGATGGAACCTTCCTCACATTAAAACTGTGGTTCCCAAACTTTTCTGGCATGCTCCCCCTTCAGAAGCCAAAAAAAAAAAAAAAAAAACTTCACACAACCCCACCCCCACAGTTATTATCAATCATTAATAATTATTGGAGAAGCAACTGATTCAAAAAACGATTCAAGTTGAATTTTAGTGAAATAAAGGTCAGCATGTTTGTTTATTTCACCGCCATGAATCATATTCTTTTAACTTTGTTTCACTCTATATTTCTCCCCTGGTCATCCACAGCCCCCCCTGCAGTGGCTCTGTGACTATAACTTTTTGTCCACTCAACTCTTGTGTCCTCTGAAGCTGGAGGCTGATGGAAGAATTAGTGCTGCTTTTCTGAGATGGTGTCAGTTAGTTTGGAGCCGGTAAATGTTCAGTAAACAGTCTGTCGCTCTGAAATAAAACACATCAGGGTCTGCAGACGTCCCGTCGGCGATACGACCTGCGCCTGCAATTATGCGACATCTGGTAGTATCATGTTATTTCCAGGCGCCCCTAAAATGAGATAAACAAAGAAGGGAAAATAAATTTTAAAAGACAAAACAATAGTCACATGAACTATTCGATTTTTTATAATTTAATGACTGTTCAAATGTTGGAAAACCATGACTGATCCCTGCTAATAATCACATAACACCAGTGGATGGAAACAGGCACTCATTCACATTTTCTTTTGCTGATTTACTCTAAATTTGGTTTAAATTTGTGAAGCATTTGGATTGAAACAAGCTAACGCTGCTAGCGTAGCTAAAAAGAAGCAGCCTGTCCTCTGGATAATTTTGTTGGCTGATTGAATTTGTGAATTCCCCAAATGATGTTGATGATGAAAGTAAAAGCGAGTTTGCCAGATAATTATCGTAATAGAGCTGTCAGCTGCCAGAATCACACACATGCACACAGAGGCATGCACATGTATACACACACACCGCACACTGTTGACCTTTCAAAATAAACCTCAGTATTGATGAGTGTATGATTGCATGTGTTTGTGTTGGCCTGTTCCAGTCACTGACTTGGCATCCTGCAGTAATGATCAGAGACTGGGAGGAGTCCTGCTGTTCTCTGAGGGATAAAAAATCACTTCAGATCCAACTACAGAAACTAATCACACAGTCTGATCTCACCCCATGATTAGACACTTTCTTCTTGTTTTCTTGTTTTCTTGTCTTATTTTCCTTTTTTTTTTTTTTTTAAGAATTAAGTCTAAATATGAGAGTGTTAATGCAAGTTGTCTGATGCATCTCAGTACCGGAAAAGATATAATAATAATTTAAAAGTCACAGTTTAAAGAACATTTTTGATAAGAAAGTATAAAAATCTGACACTTGGCGACGCGGTTTCCATTCATCCAACTCATTATCTATTTGCCCTTTAAATCAAGTGTTATTTTCTTGATTTTAGTGGAGTGGATGTTGTTAAAAGAAGCTGCCGAAAGTGTGACAAAATTCTCTTAAGTCAATATGCTTTTGAATATTCTCCAGTTTTATTTGTGGATTGGATCGTTGGTGGCAGTAATGTGTCCTAACAGTGGTCTCAACAAACTGGATATTCTTGAACATTATTAATTATAGAAAAGATGATATTCCTACAGTATTTTCTCAAGGTTACAGGGATCCTGAAATGATCGGGACTTGGATTTATTTATACTTTTACCATTTCAATTCTCAGAAGCTGGACAGCAGGTTTATTCATTGCTTTTTTTTTAATTTTGTGTATTGTTATATTTACTTAAAGGGTATTTTTAAACCTGGGCTCTTTATTTTTACATATTTTGGGGTCTAAATGACTACAGAAAGTTTTGTAATTGGTTCAGCAGATTGTCTCAGCTGGCAGCTGCAAAACGGGCTGCAATGGCTGCAACATGTCACCAGACTCCATTAACAAAAACAACTATTTTACCTCACAGGATATGGAAGTTGCTGGTATACCGCTCCCTAGGTCAGTTAGTTAGTTTGTGTTGTCTTATTTTACTAACCTTTTAAAACACCAAAGTCACACAATAACACAAACAAACTAACAGATCGAGGCAGTGGAAGACCAGCAACTCTTGTGTTCAGTGAGGTAAAATTACTATTTTTGTCAATGGAGTTTGGTGGCTTTGAGGAGAGCGATATAACAGCTGTTTCTCTTTAAACAAAAATGATTTTACTCTTTAAAAAAAAGGTCCGTCTCTGCAGGGATCCTTTCCATAATGTCAGACACTTAGAAAAACAATCTGAGCATGTTAGTGGCAAAAACAAGAATTAAAAACGTTTCTTTGCCCCAGAGAACAGCACATGTTCAACTGTCTGCAGACACAGACCTGTCCTCAAACCTGTGGATGAGAGGAACCATCAACATGCTGTTTGAGGACAAATAGGTGACGCACACACACTCACACACACTGACACACACACACCTGGCCTATAAAGACTTGGCCTTGTTTACCCTCCACACAGATGGATTCTGTCACTCTGGAAGACACATTTGCTAACTGCTCTGTGTGAGTGTGTGTATGTGTGTGTGTGTGTGTGTGAGTCCAAAGATGACACACAGACACACACGCTGATAATGTCTTAGCCATGTGTAAGTCATAAACAGCTGAGCGTGTCAACAGTTAACGCCTGCTGATGGTGGAGGGAGGATTCAGATCTAATATCTCATGACACATTTATATCAGGACAAAGTCATTCATGTAAAAACAGGATTTTACTGTTGTTTGTTGTAGTTGGAGCAGATGGAGTGAATCAGACTGCCTCTAATGATCTCTGTTTCAACTGATTTCACCACTGAACTGGTATCCTCCTTAAAGAAAAATCACACAATTTTAAGAGTTGTTAGAAACTTCATAAACTTTGAGAAACAACCATTTCTTCCAAATTCTTAATCATTCCTACTTTTTGTAAATTCAGCATTAAAGGCAAAACAAACATTTATTTCCTTGTAAAAACAAAACAAAACATTGTGTCATGGATGCAGTTTCCATTGGTTCAGTTGATTCAATCTGATTTTTAATGAATTATATTAAAAAAAGCATATTTTTTTTTGTAATTTTCACTTCGCAAAAAACATTGCAAAATGCATTGCAATTTTTTAGAAAAGCTGCCATGAAATCAGGCAACAATCCCCCACAAAAGCCTGCAAAATCCTGGAAGGACTGAATTCGGTTAAAATTAATTTGTAAAATGTGAAGGATGAATCATTTGTGTGGACATGTATCTGAGAGAGAGAAAAATACAGGCTCGTCTGTGAGGAAATGCTAATAGCTGGGGTCTGTATCTGGTTTACTGTTTAAGTTTTATGGTTTGTGTGTCTGGTGATTTCAGCAATATTCCATCAGTCATTGGGTATAATAGTCAGGATATGAAAATACACCTGCTGATGTCCTGTATTACCTCTAATATATGTTTTTTAAAGTTCAAACTGCACCTGTGCATTGTGTCAATCTGTTGCAACATCTCTGTACTCAGTGGCTACTACAACGAAAAACACTCTTTCAACAGTTTTTATTCATTCTAATTCTATTTTTTTAACATTTTTTGACTTTAAACATGTCAAATTTTACAAATCAACAAGCAAGCACAAACCAATGTTGACTACTTCTTTGCCACCGGTGGAGAAAGTCACCAAACTCCAGTAATAAGTACAATTAAGTACAATAACAAAGTATTTGTACTTAGTTACTTTCCATGACAGATAAATGTAATGGAGTAAAGTTATTTCCCTCTGACACGTCATGAAGTAGAACAATAAAGTGTCATGAGACGGGACGACACAGGTAAAGTACTGATACAACAAATCTGTAGTTTAGTGCATCACTTGATTAAATGTACTTAAATGTTCGATTCTGTTGCTAATGGAGCATGAAGCTCCAGCCTCCTGCATCATTTCTGCTGCTGCAGAGTCCTCTCAGCCTCCTCCACCTCCTCCTCCTCCTCCCTCCCTCCCTGCTTCAGCTCTTTTTTTTTTCTTGCTGTATCTGACTGTCTTCGTCTCCTCTCCTCTATTCTCATTTCACACATCACCTGCTCGTGTCCTGCAGAGAACAGTCTGACTCCGAGTTTTTACCCTTTTTCAAAAGGACAAGTCCCGGCTTTACCCTCACACTCCCCATGCTCCACACACTTATCGCTGCAACCACCACCCCCCTCCCCACTCGTCCTGTCCCGGCCTGCGTAATGACTGTTTTCAGGCAGGGAGGGGTAATAACTGATGTGTGTGTAACTGGCACAGTGTGTGTTTGTGTGTCTGTGTGTGTGCTGCAGAGTTATTCTGCTGACTGCAGGAGCTCCACCTGGCAGAGGGGGCCAGCGCATCAGCAATTCGGGACGGAGTGAATGAAGATAAGGGTGTGGGGGGTGGATGAAGGGGTGAGGGGCTGAAGAGGGATCAATCCAATTGACTATCCCCCTCATACACACACACACACACACACACACACACTCTCAACTCACACACAAGCCTCAAAAGAAACTCTATGGAAGTCCAGAGCTGCCAATAATAAAATTAAATTATTTAATCAAAATCGGAGCTGAAATTATTTGTCAATTAATCGATTAGTCGAACAACAGAAAACAAACTGGCAACAATTTTGATAATCGATTTATTTTACGAGTCTGTTATTTCAGAATCATTTTCCAGAAGTTTCTTGCAAAGTACAAAGTCATTTTACGCCTGGTTTTATGATCTGATTTGAAAAGTCACATGTCACACGATTCACTGCTCTGATTGGTTGCTGGTCTATCCAGTTGCGTCCAGTCAGCACGTTCGTCCATTGCACCACCTCAGACTCCCAAAACTCAGATCAAACTATCAAACTGAGCAGCGCTGATCAATTATTGACCAATTTAGTGACTGTTTTAGAGGATTTCAGTGACTGTTTTAGCTGCAACACGAGAGAGATCACGACCAAGCCGCTGTGATTTTGTGTCCTGCTTCGAAAAGGACCAAACGTCGTTACTGCCAGACCACATCTGGAGGTAGTCCAGCTTGCACTGTGTTCAGATCTTAGGCAGGTATAAACGCAATCCAGGTGCACAACAATCTGGATAATGTATCCAGATACAGAGCCCATTTTAATACCAGGTGTAAATGCAGTTTTAACAAAGAAAGTTGGGAGACTGTCTTCAGTCTGAGCGAAGCATTTAGAGACTGACTTGTAAGTGTAGACATAATTACAGAGAAAAAGTAGCAACTGTTTCAAGCATAATGTAGAGCTGCTTCAAGACACGTCGAGTTAGCTGAACATGCAAAAATAAGAAATTTAAAAGGGCCACCATTCCACTGCTCTGGGTTTTTTGGCCAGGTTTGCCTCACATAATTATACTTGCAGTCGTCTGGTGCAAGACTAATGAGGAGAAGAATAACTTTATTAATCCCCTCGGGGGAAATTCAGATTTTCACTCCATTGTATTTATACACACCCATAAATACACACACGCGCCCCAGACAGTCACTGCAGGGATTTGGTGCATCGGTCGACAGGCAGAACACACTCAGAGAAGTGAAAAGTTTTCTCGTTTTGGGAGTCATTATAATGCTTCATTCTCTAAGTGGCACCTCTGTTCACCAGATGCCAGGTTTTACTTGGTAATGAGCTCCTTCCAAGGTTGCCAGATGCTGTTGGAGGATTAAGCTACAACTCGAGCCCATTTTTATTTGTATTTTGGCAAATTGGCACCATTAAAAGTATGTCTAACTAACTATTAGCAGCTCCTGTTTGCAGTGTAGCTATGCATGTGCAGTCGAGTATCATTGTATTACTTTTATATGATACTGAGGAAAACATAAAACTTCTCAGTGGATTTTTGGACATTTATCCTGCTATATGTATATCGGATCTGTGTGTTTCAGATTAAACTAAATTATGACTCATAGGAGGAACATCTCATGCTAAGGGTTTCACAGAATAGCTGATTAGTCAACTATCAGAACTACTAACTAGTCCGCCAGTAGCACCACTGTGCATCACTGTAGATTTATTGTTCATCTGAGTTTTTAACAGAATTTAAGGTACTGCAAGAAGAACAGACTGACGCTATCTGTTCAAGAAAGCAGTCGTGTTGTTACTGCAGCTCAGACAAGCTTGCTGAGGGTTTACACCAATCAGACTGTGTCTCATTTGTTAACAGCCCCTTTCACCTGCCCCCTTGTTGGTCGCACCTACATTAGTTACTGGTTGTTTTTGAGACCTTTTTCAAGAGAGAATTGATCACTGTAATTGGTAGGGCTGCACAATTAATCAGAATTTTATCGAAATGGCAATATGGCTTTCTGCAATTTTCAAATCACAGGAGGTGCAATATTTGTTAAAGACAAAATATATCAAAAAACTTTTAAATTTATGAATGTGTCGAGGCAGAGAGAGTCCTGTCCTACAAATTAGATTCTACAGACTTAAAAACATCTGATTGTGCACAGGTTCCTGCAAAAAAAAATCACACCAGTCATTTTAACATGTTTTTCAGTCAAAATAAGAATAATTATGTAAAAATGATCTCGTAAATCATATCGCAACTGCAATATCAGTCAAAATAACTGCAATTAGATGTCTTTTCAAAATCGTTCAGCTCTAGTTATCAGGTGAAAAAAAGAGAGCTATATCTCCCTCGACTAGACGACTACTTTTTGAGTAGTCAAAGACTTCTTAAATGCAGCAGTTGTGAAATCTCAAGCTCAGGCCTCATGTTTCTGTGGTGAGGTGAGCCTCAAACATGAGTCACTTTAATATCAGCATCCCTGGACTTCCATAAATCACATCCCTACAGTGGAAGAGAAATAGTGAATCCTTCTCTATTTGGGATGAGTGTGTAGAGGCTGGGCTGCAGTGTGTGTGTGTGTGTGTGTGTGTGTGAATGAAGGTGGGGGGTGACGCTGCACTGTGGCACAGTCTCCCTCTGAAGTTGTGGACTGTCAGTGTCACCGGGACATGCTGCTGCCTCGCTCTGCTGGATGACAGGAAACATTTACTGCACAGTATGTAGCCGCTGCATATACCTACATAAATGCATATATATGTCAGATCTGCACCGTGTGCTGCTTGTGACGTGTGTGTCCTCTGTGGCGTGAAGCTTCTCGCGGGGACGTCCGGTCTGTGCATCGAGGACGATTCTGCTCTGTATCATGCAGAGTTTTTGCGTTCTGACGTGGCGTTTGGTAACTTCAGAATGAGGATTTGAGATGTTGAGTTTGTCTGCAGATGTGCTTGGTGAGGAGGATGCAGACCGTTCTGCACTCCCGTAATAATTAGAGAGCCTTCGGGGCGAGAACCAGCACTGCAGAGAGAACGTCTGAAGCACACTGTGGTGCATGCAGAACATGAGTAACTTTCCTTCCTCAATATGTTGCACTCTTACGTGATATAACTACAGGAAAACACTCTCATTATCATCATCTGACTGTATATATTCTAACATATCTGCCTCCACCCTCTGTGTGTGTGTCTCTGCAGTGATCAGACCCCCAGTTTGGTGATGAAGATGATTCCTGTGCTGATCTGTGCTCTCATCTCACTGACTGTAGCAGAGAACGACTTGGACACCCTGTTTCCTGAGCTGGAGCACTCGAGGACCATCTATGTCTTAGGTGAGTGTTCATGTGTGCGTCTGCTGGGTTAATTTGATTCAGAGTTTTTGCAGAATCCACAGTGTCTCTCCGGTGTCCCCCTCTGAGTTGCGTTCACGACACTCACTCTGCAGCGTCATCTGTTTCCTCAGTTTATCAGTTAGTTCTGCTGCTGTGGCTCGGTGATAACGCTGCTATGTGGGGATTATTAGCTCAGGGAGATAAGACTTATCTCATCAGGACCCGCAGATGAAAACTTTGTTTGAACATGTCAAGATTTTAAACACTGCAAGAAAAAAAGCAGCTGAGGTGCAGAGGATTGTTTATTCATATTTTATCAAAAGGGGCCAAGATCTCGATGTGTCCAGCTGAGATCTGTTATTTAGACTGGAGGCAGGAGGGAGAACAGCTCGCCTGAGTCTGTCCAAAGTTAAAACATACACCTCTAAACATCTCCAAAGACCACTAATAAACATGTTATAACCTGTTTAATCTGTAAATCGAAATGGGTAACACTTTATTTGAAGGGATGTGCATAAGACTGACATGACACCATCATAACCATGACATGACTGCTATTATGAAGAGTCTTTTTGAATGTTTATGACTGTTTTTTATTAAGTGTTATTCAGTCAGTGATTTGAATTTTTAATGGAAAGTTGATGTTGTTTGAGATGTCTTTCTTATGCCGACTTGACATTAAAAAAGACAACAATATTTTTGAGATGACCTGTCAATGTCTTTCTTACGACAGCTTGACATTAAGCAAGATAAAATGTCTTTATGACAACTTGACGTTAACCAAGACAACGTAATCTGTCAATGTCTTTGTTATGACAACAATGCCGTTCTTATGACAACTTGACACTAACCAAGACAGTGTCTTTGTGACAACGTGACATTAGCAAAGACAACGTCTTTGTTACGACAACTTGACACTAACTGAGACAAAAGGTCTTTATGACAACTTGACATTAGCCAAGACAATTTAACTTGCCAATGCCGTTCTTATGACAACTTGACACAAACCAAGACAATGTCTTTATTACAACTTGACATTAGCAAAGACAACAATGTCTTTGTTATGACAACTTGACAGTAACCAAGACAAAATGTCTACATGACAACTTGACATTAAACAAGACAACTTAACCTGCCAATGTCATTATTATGACAACTTGACACTAACCAAGGCAATGTCTATGTGACAACTTGACATTAGCAAAGACAACTTAACTTGCCAATGCCATTCTTATCACAACTTGACACTAACCAAGACAAAACGTCTTCATGACAACTTGACACTAACCAAGACAACATGTCTTTATAACAACTTAACATTAACCAAGAGAACATAACCTGTCAATGTCTTTGTTCTGACAACTTGACACTGACCAATATCTAACTAACTGTCTATTTAATGTAATATATACAAGTGATAAAAGATGATAATATAGAGACAAACAGTTGAAGGTGTAAATGTCAGATTGTCAGTTCAACACAACCAGCAAACTGCAGTTTGATGATTCAGGAAATGAGAAAGCAGGTTAAATAAAATGCGAACTGTCCCTTTTAACCTCCTCACAGTACAGAACATGGGATCAGTGTTTCATCAGCTGTTTTCACAGTTGACTTGACAGTCACTTGTGCTTATGCAGCTTTGCAGACAAAATGAAACGCTGCGGTGGTTAAACAGCACTGAGGTGAGGAGGCAGCTGATCAGAAACCTTGTTAGTGATGATGGAAGCTGAAGGTCACAGCAGCAGATGAACCACACGCTCATTTCAGTGCAGTTACAGTGTGTATATTCTTGTTTACACTTAAACACAAATTACTTGGCAGGTTGACAGGTGACAGGATATTATTTAATGGAGAGTACAGTTATGATTTATTTCACCTTGAGAAAGCTGCTGAGAAATACTGGGTGTCAAAGGAAAAGTTCTACATGTTGAGGAAGAAGTTTAATATCATTCATTCTGAGAGACTTGCAAGAAGATGGATATCAATCTCATGTCTTTGCCTTAATTGGCTGCAGTCAGGGCGTGGTTAGCTTAGCATAGCATAAAGACTGGAAGCAGGGGATAAGAGCCAGCCTGGCTCTGTCCAAAGTTAAAACAAACTCCAAACATTTCTAAAGATCAGTAATAAACATGTTATAGCCAGTTTGTTTAATCTGTCAACAAGACTGGGTAACACTTCATTTGAAGGGATGTGCGTAAGACATGACACCTGTCATGAACATGAAGAAACTTTATAAATGTTCATGACTTCTGCTGTTAAGTGTCATTCAGCCAATAATGTAATATTTAAATCAATTTGACATTGTTTAAGATGTCTCTGTTATGACAACTTGACATTAACAAAGACAATATGTCTTTTTTGACAACTTTGACATTAACCAATACAATTATATCTTTGTTATGACAACTTGACTTCAGGCAAGCAAAGTAACTTGTTATTATTTTCTTGGTTATGACAACTTGACATTAACTAAGACAACACAACTTGTCATAAACTTGGCATAGCAGACCTAATAATCAAACTTTACATTAAATGATCATAAATCATATGTGGTTTGTTTTGACATTGACTGTCATAAACATGCCACAGCAGGCTTTATTATCAAACCTAAAGAAACTGTTTAGCTTTATGTGTGAACACTGCATTAAACTGACACGCCTCACCACGTCCTGACTGCAGCTCTGTATTTGAATGTATGCACATAAGATTGATATTGATTCTCTCGTGTCACTTTGGCTGTGTTGCAGAGAACGGCCCTCGACTCTCAGTGGTGGCAGAACAATCAAAGGTGGTGTCGAGGCGAGGAGGAAACGCTACTTTACCATGCAAGATCCAAAGGGACCAATCACTCGCACCGAATCGAAAGATGAGGATCAAGTGGACCAAGCTGACCTCAGACTACCTGAAAGAGGTCGACATTTATTTTATGGATTATGGATTGTTATCTGTTTATAGATGCATGTACAGTATTTCTAATCATCAACATGTTATTAAATTAAGGGAATGACCTATTGGTTTTCTTGTAGATAACTCTTAAATTTGACCTTTATATATGTGCACACAGTACTTCCAACCCTGACAGAGGTCACAAACTTGAACTTGTTTGACTTGTTAAACAGTGAAGGCTTTCACTCCTGAAAGATATCCTGTGGAGGTTTGGACCACCAGTGATGCTAACTAGCAACATTTTGATAAGTGGCTCTCCATTTTGTTGGTATTTTGTGCTTTGTTAGTGCGCACATGATGCAAACGTTTGGTCTATGCAAGTGCAGCAGTTTCATGCCTTTGCACAGATTGACTTTGGTGGCAGAAATGCACCAATAAAATGTAGCAATACAGCGGTAAAAAGAAGGGACGAAGAAGAGTACTAGACAGTGTGAACATGTGTAAACACTGCAGGTTCCAAAAGAAATCTGCTATTTAAATCAAGTCACTCAAATAGAAATGTATACACTTTTTTGTTTTTGTGTGAATTAGTGCTGTAGTCACCCAAAGAAAGATCTTGTTCAAACGAAATTCTATCTACTTTTCAACCAGTGGATTTGTCGATGGGGGAAAACGCGCATAGTCGAGGACCAGAGAGCATAACCAGCTTCTGTGTAACAACAAAGCTAAAGTAAGCTAAGCTAACATAGCGCTGGCTTTTAACTTTCACAAAAAGCAACATGAGAAAACAGCTACTGGCATCTGACCTACCACTCTACTACTAAATGAGGCTTAACGTTCACATAGTTTCTCTTGACTGTCCCTCAATATTACAGCATTAGTACAACATCGCTCCAACCTGTGGATTAGTGACATGTTAATGCCAAGTTCAACAGGATAACCTACAAAATAAACTTTGAAACAACATAAAACATGACAAAATTTACTGCTTTCAAGTTTGATGTTGGGTCCAGGACAGCTGGTATTGATGCCTCATTGAGAAAACACACATCGTCATAAAAAAATAACCTTTTTATCCTCCAGCTCTGTCCTCAGAGACTGGGGTCCGATGTACCAATTTGTGCCAATACTTTGACTTTGACATGGTGTCATTTAATTTTTGGAGCCTGTAAATGTTCTTTTGCTTTTGCTATAAACTCTCTTTTGCCACCAATGTCAGCACAATACCTTGATTATAAGGACAGCATGTACTGGAATATGAAATAATAATCTGTACATTTGTAATTTGCCTCTAAACGTTTATCTGTTCTCTAATCTTAAATATAAAATAGCATGAAGAACTAGAATTTCATACCTTGGCACCACAGGTGATCCCTCCTCATCTCGTTCTAGGTGGATGTTTTTGTTGCCATGGATTATCACAAAAGGAGTTACGGCACTTTCCATGGACGCGTCCACCTACAAGGCTCCTCTCCGATGGACGCCTCTCTGGTCATCACAGAACTCACCCTGGAGGATTATGGGAGATATAAATGTGAAGTTATTGATGGGCTGGAGGATGGAACAGTAGTGGTGTCCCTGGACCTGGAAGGTATAATAACTGTGTGAACTACCTCTATAAAATGAGTTTTTTTTAATCAAATGTCACTGTCCTGTAACAGGCTGCAGTCAGGCTAATTTTAGCACCGGGGCAGCGACTGCTCGGGGGAAAGTCAGGAGCGTAAGCATGGAGTACATCAGTGTCAGAGCAGCTTCATTATGTCTGAAAGAAGCAGAGATATCAGCCAGTACTGCCTGAAGCCAAACGTGCTGGCATCAGGCAGAAACAGCTGTGCTTACACAGCGTGATGTGCTTTCACTTTCGCTCATTAGCTTAAATAACAGGATCGAATACCAACCCCAGAGGACAGATCCTCCTGTCATTCATCTATCATTTCTGCCTCTCTTCATACAGGTGTTGTCTTCCCCTACTCCCCACGCCTGGGTCGCTACAACCTCAACTTCTATGACGCCGAGCGGGCGTGTCGGGAGCAGGACGCCATCGTGGCGTCCTTTGATCAGCTCTATGAAGCGTGGCGAGGAAACATGGACTGGTGCAATGCTGGCTGGCTGAGTGACGGCACGGTCCAGTATCCCATCACCGCCCCCAGAGAACCCTGCGGAGGCAAGAACACGGTGCCGGGCATCCGCAACTACGGCCTGAGAGACAAAGACAAGAACCACTATGATGTGTTCTGCTTCACCTCCCACTACAAAGGTGAAGGACATTAGAACCTGTGTATTTGTGTGTGTTTACCTTTAGTGAACCAGGTCACTCCTGAAGACAATAGTCCAATAAAACACAATGACCTGGTGGGTCTTTCACTGTTGGCCATGAGGATCTTTGTGTGTTTGATAAGCGGTGGTGGAGGAGGTACACCCGCACAGGTGTTTTCAGTTAACCTGGCTGATTAGACCTCTTCTCAGGACTGTGTGGGCGTGTGTACTCTACGTGAGTCTCCTGTTGGCGTTTTAAGCCCTGATTTCCACAGGTGGGGAGCACAGAAACTAAAGCCTGCTTAAACCTTGCTTGGTTTTGATCCTGAGAACACTGAGTAAACCTGTTCCACATGACCTGAGAGGTCTGGGTACTCTGTGCCCTTTGTGAAATTGCCTGAAAACAACACCAGGCTGCCACAGTACAAACAAACAGACTTCTACTCACATCAGACTGCTTGATTATAACTGGATATTTTGATTTTTATGTATGGGATCATCTCTTTTCCAACTTCCTTTTTTATCCTTGAAACACAATGCAGTGCAAACGCTGCTGAGAAACATTAGCTACTTAACTATGTGGCCATATAAGAGGTGAGATGTTATCATTATATTCAACTGTGACTGGCACAGCTGTGATGAGACTAATAATCACCACACCTGCTGATCTATATTCACCTTCATCCAGCCCTTTTGCATGTTGCGCTGCTGCACAGGTATGAACCAAAATGGAGGGTGCACATGAGGATGCATAGTACGTGTGCCTGAAACCTACCACCTTGTACTCAGCATTTTGTCAAATTTCAACTGAAGGTGCAAAATATTAAACGGAGGGTGCAACACATGCTTTTGCACTCTCGTAGCTAGTTTAATTGTAGAGAAACCTGGGCTATTTGAGTGTTGTACAGATATCGTCAGGATTTGGGACACCCAGCTTAAAACCGAGTAGTCCTGGTTAAACGGACGTCTGGTCATTCCATTGAACCTGGCGTACTGTAATATGAGACAGTTTGCAACTCAGTGAGGTAGTAACAGTTGGCTAACTCAGCATGCCTTCAGTTTGGAGATATTTTAGTCTGGAAACACAGAAAAGCAAGACAGCAACTTGTAATGTGTGTAAAGCCAAGATTCCAAGGGGTGGAAGCTGTGCTGCATTGGACAATACATCAGTATCTGTATCAGCCGATACCCAAATTTGTGTATTGGAATCAGATCAGCACTTAAAAAAGTGACTGGACAAATTAAAATGTTGACCTGATGATGGCGCTGTTGCTGTTTGCAAATATGCTCTATTTTCGTATCTCCATGTCTTTGTCCTTATCTGCCTGTGTCTTTTTGTCCTTCCAGGTCGGTTCTACTACCTGATCCACCCCTCTAAGTTAACCTATGACGAGGCGGTGAGGGCGTGTCAAAAAGATGGCGCTCAAATCGCCAAGGTCGGCCAGATGTACGCTGCCTGGAAGCTGCTGGGCTACGACCGCTGCGATGCCGGCTGGTTGGCCGATGGCAGCGTCCGTTATCCCATCTCCCGCCCACGCCGCCGCTGCAGCCCCACGGAGGCCGCCGTGAGGTTCAACGGCTTCCCTGACAAGAAGCACAAGCTGTACGGAGTGTACTGCTTCAAGGGCAACAACTGAGCTGCAAACACACACATACACAGACAACCTGCTAACACACATCAGCATGCACACACACACATTCACGCGCTAGTGAACACACTAGTGGAGTGAAGAAGAGACAGAAGAGGGATCTCGGACAAACACATTCAAACTGTGATGCTTTATTCCATGGAAGACATCATTGTCAGACATGTTGCTTAGTAATCTGGGACCTGATACTCTACGAGGGATAGTTTACACATATTTAAGGTTCATATAATTTAATCAATGCCTTTGGAGGGGGTGGGTGGGTTGTTGTGGGGGGTGGGGGTTGGAGGATATCACAGCTACAGCCATACTGTCATTCAAGAACGGACTAGGCACGTCATCTATAACAAGGAAGGACACGTCTGAGCCGAGTTTCACAGCAAAACGACTCGTGGTTGGACGGATTCTTTGGGCACTTATCTTGTTTTGTTCCAAGACCTGGAAGAACAACAACAGTAACAGCCATGAAACCACACGAAAAAGAAAGAAAAGCTCAAATCCTGTGATACTTGTCAGGTAGGAATACAAGCCTAGCACAACTGAACCGATCTTTGCTGTCCACACTTCACAAGGTGCTACGACTGGTACTTTGTACTTCATCATACCGTCCAGTATTTTATGTTTTTATATGAATGTGTTGGACCAAACATCAGTCTCATCACTAAAATGAATAAGGAACACCCAACTGTTAGCATTGTTTATGTTTTATAAGTATGTAGAATGTTATTATCTAGAAATGTATTTCTGTTTTTGACTATTTTTTGATATACTGTAGAAATATTTACATTATTATTTTTTGTCTTTCTGGCCAAACTATCTCAAGTCTCTTCGGTTTACATAAAACATGACATAACAGTGGAAAAAAATACAAAACTCCACAGCAGTAAAATTTTAAAAAATGATATGAATTTTGCACTGAACTCGTAGAAGATGCCTAAACGAGGAGACGAGGCAAATAGTAGCTCGCCCTTTGCAGCAGTAGAAAATGCCTGGCATGAATAAAAACAGTACTGTGCTGCAGAGTCACTCTACAAGCTCAGTTTGACAGTGAAGCAAAGCTTTGTGGCCGTATCTCTCTGTTTGGCTTGATCTTAGATGTCAGAGCATGACTTAGCTTCTACAAGCAGCTGTCAGTGTAGATCTACACACATTATCTATCTAGCGCCTTGATAAACTGCTATTTTTGATACAAATACTGTAGTTTCTTATAGTGAATGAGCAGAGCACAAGGCTAGCCCCATTTGTGATCTCAGCCCTCTGAATGTAACTCCACGAACCTGTTTAATATGGTTTAAATTGAACAGGTTTTGTTGTTACCCCACAGATGAAATGACCATCTAGGGTGATAAGATCTTTGCCTGAGTCTAAACTAGCATTTGAATCCAATATTTCCACTGGTCCGCTGCTGTTGCTAGCACAGTGTGAGGACATTTTGGATTCAAAATTTTCTTTGCAAACATTTGATCCGTGTTAAATTCTTCAACAAAAACCGCAGTGAAAAAGATTTTTCTGTGTCGAGTAACAAGACAAATTAAATAAAAAGTGAGCTCTGAAAAAAAAAAAAACTGTGATAAAGGGTGTACCATTTTCCTCAAAGAATAAAAAGACAAAATTGACATTTATTAATGTCTTAGCGCAGTCTTATCGGTGGGAGTATATATATATATATATGTTCCCAGGGTGCTATGTTCCCAGGGTGCTATGTTCCTAGGGTGCTATGTTCCCAAGGCCCTATGTTCCCAAGACCCTATGTTTCTAAGGCCCTATGTTTCTAAGGGTCATATGTTCCCAGGGCCCATGTCCTCAAGGCCTTATCTTCCTGAAGTTCTATGTTCCCAAGGGTCCTATGTTCCCAGGGACCAATACTCCTAGAGTCCTCTGTTCCCAAGATCCTATGTTCCTAGAGTCCCATGACCTCAGGATCCTACGTTCCTAGAGGCCTATATTCCTGAGGTCCTATGTTCCGACAGTCCTATATTTCCAGGGAGCTGTGGTCCGAGGGTCCTATGTTCCTAGAGTCCTAAGTTCCCTAAGATCCTATGTTATTAGAGTCCTATGTTCCCAGTGTGCTTTGCTCCCAGGGTGCTATGTGCCCAAGGTCCTCTGTCCCAAGAGTCCTACATTCCCAGGGTGCTATGTTGCCAAGGACTTACATACCTAGAGTCCTCTGTTCCTGAGGTCCTATCTTCCAACAGTCCTATATTCCCAGGGTGCTATGTTCCCAGGGTCCTATATTCCCAATGACCTACATTCTTATAGTCCTGTGTTCCCAAGGCCCTATCTTCCTAGAGTTCTATGTTCCCAGGGGGCTATGTTCCCAAGCTCCTATGTTTACAAGGCTCTATATTCCAAGAGTCCTATGTTCCTAGAGTCCTCTGATCCCAAGGTCCCATGTTCCTTGAGTCTTATGTTCCTAGGGTCCTATGCTAACCTCTTAACCATAATGTGCTATATAGGGCTGGGGTTGGGAGTAGAAATGTGCACAGTTGATGTCAGCTGTCAAGCACCTAAACCTTCCTCTAGATGTTCACTAATGTCACAGTGTTGAGGGTATCTGACATTTTAGCTGTGTCCTCTGAGACAAGTGAGATGGGCACCTCTGTTTAAACAGCCAGAGTTGGAGAATGATGACTGTATTCCAATAAAGACTGTTAGGATTGTATTTGTGTGAACTATTACATCTGGCCATATGCAGTGCCTTGTCTATTATCACTACGTATCAAAGATGGCAACATCTGTAGCCTCTTCAGACAGAAAGCAAAGCAAATTTTTGAATTTGATCGCTGGACCATTTGTGCTCATTTGCCCTCAACAGCCATTGTACTAACTATACATACGTTAGCTGTAAGCTTGCTAGCAACAGCAGCATGGACTGTGTCTGTGGGACTGTTTTTGTGTGTTTGTGATTTGCTCCACATTCTGTCTGAAGACATAAAAATTAAAAAAGCATTGCCAAACTTAGACCACAATTTCACTGATGAGAGGCTACAGACCAGAATATATTCCCCAATGGACACATACCCTGACAGCTGTGAAGTCCACTTAGTGGACGTGTTCCAAACAAGCGCAAATGGTACTCCGTGGCTTGTTGTAGTGTAGTGGCTTTATGGACAAGTCTGTGCGTCTGCTGATGTCCACACAGAGCCTACACATACTCCCTCCATCCATCCATCCATCCATCCATCCATCTATCCATCCATCTTCAACCATTATCCAAAGTTGGGTGACAAATTTAGCAGTTCCAGCAGGGGATCCCAGACTTCCACTTCCCCCGGCCACATTAACCAGCTCTGACTGGGGATCATGAGGCGTTCCCAGGCCAGGGTGGAAATATAATCTCTCCACCTAGTCCTTGGTCTGTCCTGTGGCCTCCTCCCAGCTGGACATGCCTGAAACACCTCCCTAGGGAGGCGAGCAGGTGGCATCCTTACGAGATGTCTGAACCACCTCAACCGGCTCCTTTCTACTCTGAGGATCCTCGTGTCTCGTGGACATGACAAGGATAATTTTAGCTTAAAATAAAGCCTAAATCAGGTGCCAAATTTAACATTTGATCAGACAGAGAACATCTGTGAGATGATGAAAACACCTTTACAGATGAATATGTAAAAAAATGACATGTTGATTTCTCCTCTCAGGTTTGATAGTGAACACTCAAGGTTGCTGAGGTCACAAATGGGTCTAAGCCAGGCCCTGACTGAGCATGGTTTTCCTGGCAATGACTGGCTCCCTGATTGCTATCTAAGCTCTGCACCAGCCGCCCTGTCTCTAAGGCACCGATTGGACCCAGCAGGCCTGCAGCCAAACTGCACCAGCCAGCAGAATGAGACAGAAATACAATACATTCAAAATACCAATAATTCCTGCATGGAGGCACTAAAGGCTTCTTCCATGTAAGGGTATCAGAGAGTAAACGGTGCACATTGATCAAGTGTAAGCTCACCAAACACAGTCCCAGCTGGCCCGCACGCTGGTTTAGGTCATCCACTTGGACCTGGTGTAGGGTTAGCTTTACTTGGCTCCACCTTTGACAAGCCACTGAACAATCAGACTCCTGCTACACTTATCACTGGAGACCTGCTGGACAGACTCTTAAAAATAGCTTTCCGTAATGATTAGTCATAGACTGTGTGGGAAATAAAATGTTGATTTTACAGAACAACAGCTGTGAAGTAAACACTTATTGAAGAGTCTTCTGCAGCGTTGCAAAACTAAGAGGTTTGTTCCTTTTAACTTGTGTTATTTTCAATTACTGTAAACAACTTGCAAATAATGTTTGCAAGTTGTATTCAGTTTGTAAAAAGGATAGTTTGACATTTTGGTGAGTGAAACCTCACACAAAGGCTTGAGGAAGCCACTGTTCCCAGCTAAAACCAGGACTGTGTTTAGATGAGAACCCCAGATTTGCAAAACTCTTGTGAGATTTCTATGTGTTGTTTCGTCATTGTGCACATTGCATAAACTAATTATGTTGTATGCTGCTTAGGTTTGGTTTAGGGTCTAGAAACACTTGGTTGGGGTTTGGGAAAGATCATGGTTTGGATTAAAATGATCTTTCTCGCCAGAACTTTTGCAATAGCTCACAAATCAACCCAGTCTCTTCCATCTGCATGCAAATAACAAGACTTTCCACTTTTAAATTGCACATTGTGCATATACCAATGGTTAAAATAAGTACATTAGTTTAGCCTGTTCTCATTCCCAACTCATCAAATACCAATGTTTTGTCTCCGCCCTATCGGCGACTCATACAGATGTGCATGGTACCCGTTAGCAGCTGGAAGAGACACACTGGGCTTCCAAGTAATTTCAATATAAACCCATCCACGGCTGTATGAGACACTTCAGGGTTTCGACTTAGTATAAACAGGGAAAGGTCTGCACATGGAGGAGGTGGGGTGGATGGATGACTCAAACAAACAGCGGACTTTAACCCAGGAGATGAAGGTTCATGTCCCATGTGAAAACATCAGTGACTGTGACATCACTTGACCTACGCAATGTACTTATTATAACCCCAATGTACTCATTATAACCTATCCAAGTAGGTTTTTTGCCTAAACCTTCCCAAACCACAACTGTTTCACAACATTAACCATGTGTCAAAACAGGTTTCTGGCATCATCTTGTGCCTCTCATATCTTATGCATCAACATGAGATGCCGAGGGGCGGTGACAAAACATATTGATGATTTGGGACGAGAACGGGTTGGTTAGTTTCGTACGGAACTTACATCAAGTCAATTTTGAGTTTTGGTTTCACACGGGACATTAACTGTTGTCTCTGGGTTGAAAGTTCTGTGTTTGTTTGACCAATTGATCCACCCAATCTTCTCCAGATGCTGACTTTGTCACTCATAGGGCTCTATGTCCCGTGACAATTTTCTGTCTTTGACATTCACGCATAAAATGACACACAGCCTCTTCAAAATTTAAATCAGTACAGAATAAATGCCGTGAAATAACGTGAAAAGCAAAGAAGCCATTCTGATAACACAAAATGACTTAAGACACACTTAAGGCTTCTTATTTATGTGCCATTTAGTGGTTTATACCTTTAGATTTGTACGATGTAACCGTCACTAAACACATACTTTCATACGTCCTTTATGTTAGCATTGATGTTAAGCAATATGGCTGCTAGAGGGCGCCGCTCAGTCAAAGAGTCAAAAACAGTCAAAAGTTTTTGACAACAACAAACATGGCGACACTGGAGGAGGTTGTAATAATGCACCTCTTGGGAAAGAGACAAAAATGGACGCAGCATAGATGGTGGAGATCTGTGCAACAATTAAGTACAACACAACATGTGGATGGAGAATTCTTTAATGGTATACTTTAGGATTTTTGAAACTTCTTCTTCATGTCCTGTGGTCGTGTCTTGCTTGAAATATTGGCTCATCTGTATGCATACGGAATTTGCCAATTTACGCATGTGCAAATTTTAAGAAAACATGCACAAATGTGGATGACATGAATGCAGAATACAGAATACAGAAGGCTGTGTCCATATGTGTAGCTAAAGTTTAGCATAAATGAGCCTTAAAATCACAACTTCTTGCTTTTGCATTTCTGTTTCTGTGCAGATTTGAGAAACAAGAAATCACATGTTGATGAGTAATTAATATTTCTGTTAAATCTAAGGCTAGCCAGCAGCTGGTTAGCCTTAGCTTACCACAAAGATAGAAAATGGTGAAACAGGTAGCCTAAATCAACATACCAGCAGCTCTAAAGCTCACTAATTAACTCTGTTGTTGTGCGCATTAAACAAACAACATGTTAATCAGTGAGCTTTAATGGTGCTGGTAGACAGAATTTTTAAAGTCTGGACAGAGCTAAGCTAGCTGTTTCCTCCTTACAGTATTTATGCTAACCTAAGCTAACAGTCTTCTGGCTAAAGTTTCAAATTTAGCATATGCACATGAGAGGTATGGAACAAGGTGATTAATCTGTTTCCCAAATGTCAAACTATTCCTTAAAAGAGTTTTAAAAAAACCCTAAATCTGTTGCCTTTTATTTTGTGTTGAATCAGACCAACTGTGCTCGTCAGGAGCCTTGTTAATAACTGCAGCGCACAAAGAAACCTTAGGGACCCAAAGACAAAAGGACAATAAAACAGAACATAAACCACGACTCTGCCTCCGTCTCTTTACACAGGGCTCATTGAGTTCACCTATTATCCGAAATACATCATGACAACTTATGAGCAATCACACTGCAGCGACTAAAGAAAATAAAAGTCAGCAGAGCTCATGTCGGCCAGAGCCGGGCTGTAATTGACTTTAGGACGGCTGTTTGCGGAGGGTGCCAGGTGTAGTTCCTGGGTGATGCAGTAATGTGCTCGACGTGTTTCCACAGGGAGGGGCGCCGCTTGCACAAATGTTTTCCTCGGAGGAACACCAAGGCCATTCATGGTGCTGCTTTCAGTTGATTTTGTAACTGAAATACAGTTATGTTTCCAAAACTCACGACTGTTTTAATAACTGAGTGACGGCATGTTGGTGACGTTGTGGGTGTTTCTGTTGATTCATATTCTCATGCTGGTTTCGAGGAGGCTGTTTGTTTGAACACCTGTGTCAGGTTTACCAAGTCAAGACTGACAAGTCCCAAATGAAGTCCCAAGTCCTAAACTTTGAGTTCTAAACAAGTCATAATGTAACTCATAGAGTGCTGGAGGGATGGCGTATTTTTGTTGGCCAACTCTGGAGTCAGCATTGATCTGGTTCCCTGCACAAAAAGCCAGTTGGATTTTCCATTGGATTAATTTGATTCAATTTTATTTGTATAGCAGCAAATCATAATAATAAAGTTATCTCAGGGCAATTTTCAATTAGAGCAAGTCTCGACTGAACTCTTTACAAAAACAATTGTTCCCACCAAGAGCAAGCACTGTGGCGAAAAAAGAACTTCCTTATAAGAAGCAGAAACCTCAAGCAGATCCAGGCTAATGGTTAGCAAGCTAATGCTTAGCTAACATTAGCACAACAGCTAAGTAACTTGGTGCAGACAACAAGCTCTGTGACAAACAAAAAGCTATGATACCAACACATTTTGTTTAGCAAGAAAATGTTAACAAGTGGACGGCACTTTTATGATTTTTGAAGCGTGAATGTAATCGCTAGGAGTAAGAAGCTAACGTTAGGCTACTCCACAGACACATGACTCAGCGTTTAATGTCTGTGTCAACCTCTGTAGTCTCCTTTAGTCTCTCATTAGCAACAGCCTGTTTAAAGACACAGAAAAACTTCAACATATTTTATGTCATAGAACAAAATGTCAAAATCTCTTAAGCTTTAACACAAGCTTATTTCAGGCAAATAACGAAAGCCACATACAAAAAAAACACCTCTGAAATAAAGTTTACTTAGCTGTTAAGCTAACATTAGCTAAGCATTAGCTTGCTATATATGTTAATATTAGCCTCCACTTACGTTCTTTGTGCACTTGAACAAAGTTGGAAGTTGTTGTGTATCCTAGGAATTTTCGGTCCATATGTTTTACACACTGCAATTCATAGTGTTTGTATGTGAAAATTATTTGGTATAATTTTTCTGTAACTGGAGCTCAGTAACGTAACGTTGGTTCTTCATGGTTCTCTGCTGGCTGATTGGTTCGAACAAAGTGGATCTGGTGAATTAAGTGTTGTGAGTTTAAATAACAGACTTTTTAATCTTTGGACTTGGGGGAAGGTTATCACGTATTTTCAAGTCAAACGGTTCAAGTCTGAGTAAAGTCACAAGTCACTGGTGTTAAAGTCCAAATCGAGTAACAAGTCTTTTTTGATTTTGTTGACTCTAAAGTCATCAAATTTGTGACTTGAGTCTGACTCAATACCAAGTTATGTGATTTGACCACACCCTTGAAATACACTTAAGCGTTTTTCTATAGAATTACAAGGCAAGACAAGTTTAATCTTTTTTTTTTTTTTTTTTTTAGCAACGGCTGTCTCAGAAGCTGCGTATTTGTGCTCAAATCTCCGTTGAGAATTCAGGAGTCGCCATCTGCTGAATAAGCAACATTTCACTTGATGATTGTTGCATTCAAAGATATATCTCTGTTGGTACTATGCCATTTAGCACCATTGTTGTCCAAAAATTAAAAACACAATGAGCTGCACTGTTGCACTAGGTCACATGTTCCTTTTTATCCCCTTATACAGCTGACATGGTTGACATGTTGCATACTCACACATCCAGCAGTTAGGAAGCAACACAATCATCTCATTGCAGTGGTCTTTGTGTCCACCTCTTGAATGGAAGTCCAACATTCACACTCTGATTTGGTCTTTACCAGCTCCTGAGGGAAATGTCAGACTCTTCTTCTTCTAGTCCTGAAACAAACTGAAGCTTCAGGGCTTCTGACATCAGCAGCACAGTGACACCTGGTGGTTTGCAGAAATTATAGCACCTGTTCAAGATTGAAGCAACTCCTCACTAATACAGTAAACTGTCAATTTAATCCCATGGGTGCACAATAAAGGTTTATCAATGCAAAGTCTGGTTTGTTTCAATCTATAATATTGTTATTCAGAGGTGCTGCAGTAAATAGACATACTGTGTGATAATCTTCACTAAAATCATGTATTTGACCAACTAAATATTTTTGTTGACATGAAATATTTATGTACCTCTGTGCTAAAAGAGGGGCTCATGCATTTTCCCTTTATGTTGCTTTTCCTTAATGCAAAATTTTGTGTTCTCTTATTATTTGATATCAAGTTGAAACGTTCCCATATTTATTTCATTGGACACAAAGGTTCGACTCAACACATGTATATACTGTATGTGATAATGTAAAGCAATTTACATGTATTAATTATTTTGTAGTACCAAATGTGTGACAGGATTATAACATAACTTTAAAACTGAAACCTTTCCCAACTTCCTCGGTTGCCTTCAACAGCCTGTGGACTGATTTTTACGCAAAAGAAAATCCAAAGGCTGTGACGTTCATGCACCCTGCTGCTTGCCATCTGTTCCACTTCTGTATACAGCGCCAACAGAGTGCCACACTAGCTAACGTTGACTTAGAAATGGGGTAAGCTGGGTGGACGTTTAGCTCAGTGGGTAGAGCGTCCGACCCACGTATGGAGGCTGTTAGTCCTCTGCAGCGGCCGCTGGTTTGACTCCCGCCTTCGGCACTTTGCTGCGTGTCATCCCCTCTCCCTCTGCCCCGTTTCCTGTCTAATCTCTGGCTGTCCTATCTAATAAAAAAAAAGGCAAAAATGCCAAAAAAAAAAAAAGAAATGGGGTAAGCTAAACATCAACAAGTGACTGCCCACAGTGGCTCGTGTTTCAGCAACTCAAGTCTAAGGTCAAGGTGAACATTACTGCAAAGCATGTGAAATAAATTGGGATATTGTGATTTTAGCTGGCTAATGTTTGCTAACTTTAGCTTGCTTGCTAAGGAGGCCGAATTGCTAGCTAGCTAACATAGCAAAAATATCGCCTTGAGTGTATAATGTGAGCTAAATCATCCTGACTTCTGGGGCTGATCTAGCTGGTAAGTTGGCTTTCTTTGGTTGCAGCTAGCTAGCGAACCTTAGCTGGCTTGCTCGCTAACATTATCGCTACCAGAAAAATTGAATAGATATGTTAGTTGTTAGCAACTGCCTATTTGAATTCATGTAAAAGCTTCCAAATTCATGTTTGGGGTATTTACTGACGTATTTTATGTCGTAGAACAAAATGTGAAGATCTCTTCAGCTTGTGTTAACCACAGATCTTATTTCAAAAAACCCACTAAAAAAACCTTTACACTTCAAGACGAGGAAACCGGACACGCTAACTCATTTCCAGGTGTTAGGACTCATTCCTGCAGAACTTTATTGATTTATAAAGTTACTTAGCTGTCAAGCTAACGTTAGCTAAGCATTATCTTTGTGTAGCCTTAACTTGCTTGCTCACTAACATTATCGCCAGCAGAATATTAGCTTAGCAAATATGTTACTTGGTGAGCTTTCCAAATTACTTCACCAGCTAACGTGAACCATAATAGTAACTTATTTTAAGGGCGTTGATTTTAGCCAACAATAAATTATGTAATGGCACAAAGCAAAGGTGTATAACTAACTGCAGCCTAGCTACAGTCAGGTGACTGTTTTGGCTGATGTCCAGGATGATGCTTGCTTTCACGAGCAACCGGATACTGAATGAAGTTCGCTTAACTGCCATCAGCGTCTTTAATACATTAAGGATTTTCTGAAAGTTTTGTACAGAACTTTTAATTCAAAAATATTAATTGTCTTCGGTAGGAACCAATAAGCTTGGAGCTGAGAGCCACAGACAGGAAGTCAGAAAGTACTGAGACATGGACGAACATGTTGATTTTGGTGGGAAAACTATAGAACATCAACTGATTTATCATTTAAATAAAGTGGTATAAAATAAAACTACACAAACAACTTGTGTTATAATCGTTCCTATTATTGCACACGCAGCTGACAATGACAATGAAACCAGGATGATGGACATTTTTTACAGTAACTCAAATGGAGAAAGAAACAATGATTATATAAAAATAAGCTCTTGTGCCACAGATACAGTGAACCCCATTAACCACAGGGAGTAAAAAAACATCTTCAAAAATGCATATACACTGACAAACAATATATAAAAAGGAAAATATGAAAAACATGAAGATGATAGGGTCAAATGCATGAGGATCACATTAAAAAAAATCTTGTGGAGCATGTAGAAAGTTGTCTCTATGCACATTTTTCACATTCCCTTTTTCGTTGGATTAAAAACACAGATGCCAGATCTGCAGGAAAAGCAACATCTAAAGTACCTCCAGCTGAGAACACTTTGAGAACCCAACTCAAAACAATCAGGAGCATTTTGGTGATGAATTTGTTCAGTTGATTTTCAGTTACAGCACAATAAAAACGACAATTGCTACGTGCGGCGGACATATGTGACGGCAGCATGTACTACATGATAAGATGTTTTTTTTCATAACAGAATCTGTAAACAGCAAAGGAAGTCATCATTAACAGAATCACTTCAGTTCCAATGACCTTTATTTAATATCACAGTCCATTCATAGTTTTAAAGTATACAATAAGTTAAATTCATATGGCTTCATATAGTATCTATATTATATATCCTATGATTAATAACCACAGCACACACACACACACGCCACACATTCATAATAATCTCCTCTTCAGCTCTGTGTGTGCTGCTTTTTAAATCTCCCCCGCTCCCTTTTAAAAACCTTTTCTCAGCTAAAACATTTTGTACAAAAATCTACATGAGGAATCAGCCAGAAAAAAAAAAAAGGGACAAACTGAAACTGGATGAATGGATAATAATTTAAAGTGATGAATTCATGCTTATTTGATCAATAATAGGACTGTACCGAATAGTTCAAAGCTTTGCGTTCAATGTGAAACTAATAATCAGCGTTTATTTCCTATTAATGTCTGTAAGTGACAAACTTATTTTAACCCAAACCATCATCTTTTCCTAAACCTTTGTGCTTTTATTTTGAAAATCCCAGACATTGCATATTTATTATTGCTAACTTGACCACGGATGCAAAACAGATGCAACCTAAAAGCACCATAGACCACAATAACAAAACAAAAACATTTCAGCTCTAATAAAGAACGAGAATCATTTTATTCTAATAAATGATTTTGTTCGAGGATATATTTTTTAAGGGTGATGATGTCAGAAGACCTCAACAGAAGCTTCAAATATTTTTAAAAAAGGACATTCGGTACAGCCCTAATTAATAACGTTATCTAAAATCCTCAAAATACTGGGCAGGCTCTTATAAAAAAATAAACCCACAAATATTCCAGTAAATAATGTGCCCTGGTGGTGAGACTGACGCTGCACTGCTTAGTTTTGTATGTGCCATGTTTTCACAAAATTAAAGGTACCCTGTGGAGTTCGTGACCACTAGTAGCGCTGTGGAGCAACACCGCGTTTTTGCAAAGGCAAGACTGCTAGCTAGCAAACAGGAGACTCTTGAAGGACTGTTATGACCTGCAAAGTGAGGACAGACAGAGACGACCAAAGCTGCTGGACACTGTGAACATTTGGTGCAAAAAGGTGATAAATGAGGAAGAAATTAACCAAATTAACCTGCTTGATCAATCATGTGTTTGTTGTTTTGACAAAGGTGTAAATTCAAATGCAATCAGTTTAATAAACGACGAGAATGAGAGAAACTGTGGAAGATGAGAATGTCCACGCTTGCTCTTATTTTTTTAATGTTGTTATCTTGAGATCACAAGTTAATTGTTTTGTTATCTCAAGCTCATGTGCTCGTGATAACAGGTTAATTTATCTCGTTATTTTGAGCAAACATAAGGCTGACTTCTCAAGATAACTTAGAAAGGAATCACAAGAAAATGATCACTAAAGTGTGCTGTGAAGTTGCAAACATGCCAGACTTTTCTGCCTCAGCAATTTTCATTTTTTTCAGCTTAAATCAGTAACTCCAGACGTCTAGACTGGCATGATCCTGATCTCTGATAAACATGATTAATTAATAAGAAGAAGCAACCTTTTGTTTGTTGTGACAACTAGTTGATAATCTCTTTATCTCAAGCTAACAAAGCTCATTTTCTTGAGATTACAAAATAAAAATAAAAAAACTTGTGATCTTGAGATAACAGCATTAACAAAAATAACTGCAAGCACAGCTGTTCTCAGTACCTCTTCTGTAAGAAACAAATAGAAACTATTACTAGTTTCTGTACTACAGCTCCAATTTTACAGTCGTTTACATTAAATTCTTTAATGTGTGTGTCCTAAATGTTTTTCTATGGAGCCCCATTTATGCCATTGTGATACAAAAAATCCTGAGTCATTATAATGAGAAACTTCTCAAATATTGAACTATTTTGAGAGTGTTTTCTCATTATTTTGCAATACTAACTCATTATTTTGAGCAAGTGTCTTACAATGATAACTTAAAGGATCTTTTTTGGGCAGAACCGGACTTTGTGGTCCACTGTAATAATAGCAACCATGCTAGTTTAGCTCACCATCTTGGCTACCCCTGCTGATCATGTGACCCTAGCCTTGCAGGTCATAACAACATAAGTTATCTTTGAAAATGTTTCATGAGGAAGGAATTTCAACAAACTTATCAGGCCTGAAGGATACAAAACAATAAGATATGATGAAAACCATGAATATAAACCTAACTGTATTTGTTTATTAAAAAAAAAAACAAAAACTCCCCAGAGTACCTTTAAACCTCGATCAGGTCGTGAACTTGGAGAACGGGAACACAGTGATGACTCACAGACCGCTCGTGTGGTGTTTTAAGAGTCCCACACAGTGAAGCCATTAAGGCACCAGTCTTCCTGTTTAGAGCGCTGAGACTTGATAAAATCAACTTAACTGAAACTAAACTCTCACTAGTGTTACGGTTCAGATCCTGGAGTGTTTTTGGACAATGTGCTGGTGAAAACGTGTCCCCCGTCCCGCTGAGAGCCATTGATAGACAGTTCAGTGCATCTCTCTGTCTATCGATGCCTCTGGACCGACATACGCAGCCTGCTGTGATTGGCTGCCGCCACTAAGCTGATTTACAAAACCACAAACCCAATCAGTGTCTCATCTGATCCTGATTGTGTGTCTGGACCTGCTGATGCCTCTTCTCTCTCTGGAAGCCTTTCCAGGGCTCTGAAAGAAGTTGTAACTTTGTTGTTGCTCCTGGTTGTGATTGTGTTTCTGATGACTCTTGGTGTGATGGATGTGGTCGTTATAGTGCCGGTTCTGCTGCTCGTTGTTCTGGTTGTTGCGGCGCCGGAGAGTAAATGACTTGTGGTAGGTTGCAGCTGAGAAGATGGATGGAAAAGAGAGTTAGAAGTGAAAATACTTCTAAATGTTTGTGAACCAAATAAAGCTCCTCAAACGTGAGTACTCACGGCTTGTGCAGGTGACTTTGGGGGTGTCCCATTGGCCGTTGGCCCGGCAGCGTATAGTGGGGACGTGTCTCTGGATGAAGCCCTGTTTGCAGTGATAGCGCACCAGGGAACTGATCTCGTAGCGAGGCTTCATGGCCCCAAACACACGAGCGTCCTTCACCACAGGGGGCTGCCCACATGACACTGATGGTAGAAAACAAAGATTTCACTGTGTGATGCTTAAACCTCCATGTATTGATTTTCTAGCCATTGGGGGCAGCGCAACAAGCTATAAACTGTTATAAAGCTGATATGACAACATGATCATTCATTTGCAGTTGTGTTTGTATCTGCCTGATGAATATAAAACCAAAATTCACTCTCTTTTAGCTCTGTTTTTGGTCTCCACCTCCTCCTGATACAAATATCTGGCTGTTTAGCTGCTAAAAGCTCCACTATGTTCACCAGTTCGTCTCTAACTGTTGGTCTGTTTGCTGCTGAGCAGGTAGTGTTTATCAGAGCCTAATGAGACGAAACCAAAAGCAGCACCAAAGTTTTGACTGGACAGAAAATGGTGAAAAATGTCCATCCCAGTTTCTAAAAGTACCAGATGATCATTAAATATCTTGTTTTGTCAGTCCAAAACCAAAAGATATTCAATTTAATGATATCAAACAGAGAAAGGAGGAAATCCCCATATTTCAGAGACTGTAAACAACATTTTCAGGTATTTTTGCATGAAAAATTACTTCAAAATAGTTGGCAATTGTTGATGAACTAATCAATTAGTCGACTAATTTTTGCAGCTCTGATGCAAAATTGGTGATAATTCTCTGTGAGAGACAGAGATTTCACTACACAATTCTTGAACTTGTATTCTTAAACCATGTATTAATTTTCTGGCCACTTGGGGGCAGCACAACACACTATAAACACAACATTGACTTATTATCCCCTTATAAAGCTGATATGGCAATATGATCATTCATTTGGAGTCACGTTTGTATCCGCCAGATGAATGTAAAACCAATATTCACTCTCTTTTAGCTCTGTTTTTGGTCTCCACCATATTCTGAGGGAAATATCTGGTTCTTTAGCTGCTAAATGCTCCACTGTGTTCACCTGCTCGTCTCTAACTGAGTCCTACATATAAAAAGTGTGTATTTGTGTCTCCATGTGTGCGTACCTGTTCCCTTCTTGCAGGTGAAAGTCAGGTGATAGTTGCAGGGCACGTCGTTCCACTGTCCTCCCTCGTGCCAGATCATCACCACGCAGTCCTCTCCGGACTGGAAGAAGCTGTCCGGCTGGTTTGGCCTCCAGTAGTCATATTGCTGTCAGAACACACATTTTCACTGTTTGACTTTATTGTGAAACACCCAATAAATCTCCCAATAAACATGGACGCATTAAATAATCCCTGCAAAACTGGGTCACTACTACATCATACTCAGAAATAATCAATACGGCTCAGCCGGGCCATGAAAGCACCACCTATCCTCATGAGGAGATGGTGCTCATTCACACACGTGACTGCATGTAGTTCACAGAAAGAGCAGACAGTGGTGCTACTGCGACAAAAACACCACAAACCTAAAGCATCCTGTAGCTTATATGCAGGAGAGAATCCACAAATAATCTGCTTTGGTTTCTTTAAAAACAAGGCAACAAGAAAATGAGCTCATGCTTCATGCTGGTGTGCAGCCTTGAGCTCTGCACAAAACATGAGACAGATTTCAGCTCAGTAAGGGTGTGCCTCCACTCTGAATGATAACACATTACAACAGCAGCAGAGTCCCCCCAGTATCAGGTTTCAGGCTCTCATCAGGCCCCGTTTTTACCGCGGAACTCGGCTCACATGCTTCAACAGCTGATCGTTCCCAGCCGTACGCGAGGATGTGTCATCATGAGTAACACAGACTCAGACGAGTGCAGTGGTTGTTCAGGAGATGGTCTGCAGAGCTGCATCACTACCATGTTATGGTATGTTTTGTTACTGGTTTCATTCGACTAAACAGCAGAGCAGAAGAAGGGTGAAGTAATTTTAAGTCCCCTCTTTTAATTTAAAGCTGCAATATGTACAGTTTACATGTATTAATCAATTTGTATTGCCAATTTGTTAACAGTTAAGTAACCGACTTCTCAGTTGCCTGCAAAAGCCTCTGGACTGATTTCTATGAAGGATTAGGGATATAACAATAAATCAAATGCCACAATAAAAGAATGCCTCAACACTGTATGGACTGTGACAATATTTACTGTGATATTACATAGTTAATCTTATTATTGTATTACCTTTTATTTCATTTTATGAAAGGATTGCTGCTTCCTGCTGCATTGTTGTTGTTTTGCATTTGTACATAATCCAAGCATTCACTGACAAAGACAATTAATGCCATTTTTTTTGCCCAACGTGCCTAGATCATGGCTGGCTACCTTTATTTTATTCATTTAAAGAAGGCACGCACAAGCACGTTAAGTTAAAAATAAAAACAAATTTCAAGTCGTCATTTTTCTTAGTTTTAAAATATCCCAATAAATATCACATCATGGTCTTTATATTATTTTTTTATTATAGTTTTTTGGTATCATTTCATCCCTACTCAAGACTTTTTTCCAGGAAAATCCAAAGGATGTGACGTTTATGCTCCTGAGTGCCATGCCTCTCTTCAGCTCGCCTACAGCAGCAACAGTGTGCAACAGTAGCTAACCTTTAGCTTTGAGATGGAGTCCGCTAGCATCAACAAATGGCCACACCACAGAATTCAACACAGAGCCAAAGCAAACATTATTACAAAGCATGTGAAATATGTTGCTTATATATCGTTACTTTGCTTGCTAACAGGCTTGTGAAATGTAAGCTCTTTCCTCAATCGATCATCGGTAAAATTAACAATCAATTAATCAAGTCATCATACTTACTAAATCTTAAAAAAACTGCATATACCAAACAACCCCTCAATCAAAGTTTTATTTCCATGGCAATGCGTTGCACGTTCTCTGACAGTGTTACATACACCTTTAGAAATAAGGGTGTTAACTAGAACCATATAGGGTTCTTCAGCTCGTGAACCATTTTAAGTTCTTGTTAGAACTTTTTATAAAAGTTCACTTGGAACCCTTTCAAAGAGTTCTACCAAGAACCCAACATAAAGGGTTATATCTAGAATCATCTGTGAAAGGTTTCACCTAGAATGCCCTGTGAGAGGTCCTACAGAGAAATCTTTTACAGAGCAATGGTTCCACCTAGAACATTCCCTGGAGGTTTGACCGAGAACCTTTTTATATTCCAAGGGTTTACTTAGATAATACTTAGAGAACTCTTTCTTCTAAAAAAGGTTCTATGGATGAGAAGGGTTCTTAATGGAAACCTTAGTCTTACAAAGAACGTTTGACAAACTCTTTCTTCCAAAAAGGGTTCCTCAGAAGCAAATTGCTCTGAAACTGCCAGGGCCGATCTGGTTGGTAAATTGGCTAGCTTGCCATTTGGAAATTACTTTATCAGCTAACGTTACGTAGCAGATCCATGCAGTGTAGCTAAGTTAGCGAAGTCCAAAGCAGGGTGCAAAATTAACTTTTTTGTCCATTGACCAAATGGCTCAAATTTGACACTAAATAGATTAGCATTGTTTTTTGGGCTAGTGAGTGAAGCAAATCTACCATTAGGCTGGTGGCTAGCGCTAATTTTGTGCTCCGGTCAAATTAAGTTTATGACCTGATGATGGCGCTTGATAAAAAGTCAGAGGATCAGAGTTAATACAAATTAATCCCATGAATATCTTGACAAAGTTTTGTGCCAATCAGTGGAAAAGTTGTTGAGATGTTTCCAAATTGGTGGACATTGCCGATGACGGACATTGCCAATGATCACAGAGCTAGCAAGGTTGAAATACAAAAGTAAACCAGCAGCAAGCAGCATTAGATGCTCATGTTACATCCACAGACTGATTTGTTGAAATGTCTTACCATTGGCTTTCCATCAGTCCATCTGAAGTCTCTCTCAAACATCTTGTCATTTAGACCGAGCCACTGGTAGTCGCTGCCCAGACCTGCAGATGCAAAAACACAACAGAGTCTAATTTGAGTCTTAATTAAGGAAGCAACATGATTTTTACTGATCAAATGTCTGGAGAAGAATGAAGGGAGACAGAACGTGTGTGGAGATGGAGTGTTGATGCACGGATTTACAAGTTTGTGGTTTGAATATGCGTGTAGCAGCAGGAGGAGGACTGGTGAATAAACAAGAGTGTGGACAAACAAAGAGAGCCGAGAGCAAACATTCAGGCTGAGCTGCTCTGGTGGATGGCACGAGTCCATTTCATCAGTCAGCAGTTTCCCCCATAAAACTGAGAGACCGTCTACAAGTTGCTCAAACACAGTGAGCTTTGATTGTCTGTGGAAACTCTCCGTTTAAACAACTTCATTTTATCTCACCAACACTCATCATTGGATTAGATTAGAGACTGGCCTCTTTCCTAACACTGCTTTATTAAAGTGCACTGACCTATAAAACAGCAGCAAAGTTTTTACGAGCAAAGAGACTGGGATGAAGGTAGAGCGCTGCTGTCAGAGGACCCTGGAATTCCTGGAAGAGCCCCTGACGCCACAATCACAGCTAGTGACGTGGTTCGAACGTTGACGAACTTACGGTTGACGAAGTGTTGTTCCTCCTGTGACAGGATGCTGGCCAGGTGGGCGACCGTGCAGCCGACACTCCCTCTCCGCGGCGTCCCAGGTCCGACGGTGTGTGAAATACTTATAACAGTGAGACTGAAACTTCTGCCAACCAAATCCACAAACCTCAGTGTCTGCAAAGAGAGAGAAACAAGGTATTAATGAACTGCAATCCACCCCAAAACAAGACAGTTCTTCAGACATTTTCAAGTTCAACAGTTTACTGTTAACTACAGTATTCCGGTGTCACATACGCTGTTTTATAGTACAGTTCAGTCTGACTATAGTTACCATGACAACAAAGATCACCTGATACACTCAGAGAAAGGTAAGAACCCCAAGGAGAGTGTGTATTTTTGGAGTAATGGGCCTTTGGAACAATGAACATTTGTCTTTGGGACAACAGGTTTTCAGACAAATGGGCAATGGGAGCGTTTGGTATAGTTAGGTTATGTTACGTACGTGATGAAATTTGAATATGTTATATATAGTTTATACCAGACCGGTATTTCCAGGACAACAGGCTATCTGAACAGTGGACTTTTAGGCTGTAGGACAAATGGGCTTTTGGCCAAATGGGACATTTTTCGGACTATTTGGGCTTCGGACTACTGGGCCCTCGGAATGTCCTTGAAAAACAGATTCTTACATTTCGATCGGTCTCTCCTCATTAATTACAGTTTAAATAAAACAAACACAACTAATATATTAAAGGCACAAAACACCATGGAGAATATGGTTAGAGTTAAAATACTGTAAGTATTTATAGTTACGTCAGTTATGTTATCCCAAAAACAAAAGCCCACAGCTCCGAAGGTCTGTTGTTCTGAAAATACCGCCTGGTATAACTTATGTTACGTATTTGACTCTTCGTCACGTATGTTACACCTGGAGAAGTGGGTGTTTGTTTTCAGGATAAGAGACTTTCAGCGCAATGGAACATTTTTCAGAGTATTTGAGGTTCTGGAATAGTGGGCCATCGGAACAATGGCAGCCCCTGCCAGCCAGACAACAGCCAGTTGATTTGAACCCATTCCGTTGAAACAATGAACTTATTTCAGCCGCACAACAACTTTGATTTGTTTATTTCTTCATCAAACTCTGTTGTTCAGACCAGAGACAAACAGAGAAGGAGTCGAGGTCCAGCTGGGGAATGAAGGCCCCTCACTGAATGAGCTCAGTAACACACAGTTGGACTTCATTAAACCTCACAACTCTCCAGTTGTCTGCAGGTCAAAAGCACACAAACATGCACAGACTTTAACACGCAGAGTTAATGTACAACACACTCATTTAGTCTGATATACACTGACTTTAAGCCACACAATCAGTGCTCTGCTTTGTCAGGCTCAGTAAACAATGGATGTTTTGTATCACTGGCTTCACAATAATGTGTGTGCCAATAAAGCCGTGATGGAAAGTTGCTGTCGAGGCTTCGGGGTATTAGCTATCGTCAGCCCGCCTCGTCTTAATAACTCCACTGTGCAGCCACCTGGAGGGTCAGGTGAGGTCTCCAGGCCCACTAATAAATGCAGAGCTGCTTTAATTCATGACTCTGCTTCTGGCACTTCGAGAACAGCGGAGTACAGAAGGCCAGCCTAAACATGGCTTCGTCCAGAAGATGAAGGAGAGCTTGACTGAGTCTGAGGCAGTATTTAGCAGTATTTACCACTGATTCAATGCCACACAGCTGCAAAGGCTTTCTGGCAAAATAATAGAGCAATTATCTGTTTTTTCTCCTCTTTTTTTTCCACTGACAGAAAGCTACATGAGGACAGCTGTGACTCTGGTTCTCTATCAACTACTGCACGAACCCAGATGGATAAAATACACAGAGATTTGGTCAATAATTCACATGTTAAGCTCCTGCATTCTGCCGTACACACTGCATACAGCCTGCATACATGGATGCACATGGACACACCTTCCAGAACTGGAGTTTAGGTCCGGGGATTTCCACTTTATGTTCCCTCCACCTTCTACCAAGAACTGATAATGATCAGAGAAGTAAAAACAGTCCAATAAAGGTTGACAAGCTTTAAAATTAAAACTTTTTATCATTTGTATTTTACTGTAAAGCTTCTCCATTTTTTTTTTGTTATGCTTCTCATGTATTTTAATGAGAAAAAAAGATAAATGACTGTCCCATTTTAAGAGACAGTCTTTTGCAAACTGGTTTTATTTGGTTCTCCAATAAAATATGAATAATTTAACTGGTGAGTTTCTAAGAAGTGGCAGAAAGCAACTAAATAGATTATATAGAAGATTAAATAGAAGTGAAAATGTACTAAAGTGAAAGTATGTAAATATTAACAGCAAAGAAGAAGGTGTTCAAAATCTTAATCTGAAAAGAATCTGTCAGATAATTGTAGAGGAGTAAAAGAACAATATTTACCTCTCAAATTAAATTAGTATAATAATAGAAATACTCATGTAGAGGACAAACACCTGAGAATTGTATGCACACAAAGAAAGAAAGAACTAACTGATTGAGGCAGCAGGAGACCAACAACTCCCATGTTGTGCAAGATAAAAAGGAAAAGGCTGTCTGATTGCAAAGTAAAGCAGTCAAAATATTCTAAATACAGTGTACATTTCATACAACCCCACTGAAGAGATAAAAATATAAAATGCAATCGCAATGCAAAATTGTAGGCAGCTAAATAAGCTAGAAAAAAACAAGAGTTCAGGTTCACTGAAAAATATTCCAACAAAACTTTAACAATTCATTTTTTACAACTTGAGAAATAATACCCTGACTATTAAATCTGTTAGTAAAATAGCTGAGATTCCCTGGAAAATCATACATAACAACCAAACCCAACTATAAAAACGTTATCATTTCAGATTTTAAACGTAATAACATCTTACTTTTACTGAAAGAATACTGGGAGAGACATCTGAAATTCTCTGAAAGCTGGTAAATGTTTCTTGGAAAATATTAATCCCCAGAGACTGCTTGTATGCCTGAACCTCGATTAGTTGCTGAGTAATGGCAGAAATATTGGACGGGAAGCTGGAACTAATCTTCAGAAGAGCCAACACCCAGTGCTGGAGGACAGATGAGGACGAAACACTGTCATATGACAAAAGACTGCGTGCTATGTCCACCTGTGTGCATGTATGTGTGCACAGGTAGACACTATATTTACTGGGAAGTCCTTAAATATATTTATTAAGCTGGATCTTATTGGCTGTCATCCCTAATCAGTAAATATGAGACTGACAGGAAGTTACAAATGATGAAACATGAGCAGTGAGACAATCAGACAGTTTACAGAATGACTTCAGTTTTGACCTACTCTACTTCCTGTAGTTGTGTGCACACAGTTTTTCTGTGCAATGAGGGATCAATACAGAGTCATTTTTAGTTTGACCTCCCAATAAAGTGGTTCAGATCATCTGGATAAACTGTTGGTTTGTTTCCAATCTGTCTTTTGTTTTGTTTTATTTTATCCCTCCATGTTCCCAGATCTCAGAAACAGGATTTTTAAAATCATAATTCAAACTACATATGAAAATAATTAATATTTGATCTGTAATAATCTGTCTGAAGTACAACAGGCTGTATCTTGTACTCCAGCAGAAAGCTCACTCTGACCAGTTGGCATATATAAAGATGGACGACATGACAGTTTTGACAGAGTGAGGGCAGAATATTGATCGCCCCCTGGTGGATGGCTGCAGTATAGGTCAGAAACCCCACCCCCTCCATGTTAGCAGATGGGACATGGGCCAAACTAAAAAAATCAAACTACACGTTAAATAAATGTTTCCCAGAGATGGTTTCTGTCATTTTTTGATCAGTTTTAAATAGTTCTTTAGTGCTATAAAAAGGGGGTTTCAGATCATGATTGACAGCTGAGCTCTGCTTGCCATTGAGTCAGCCAGCGGGAGTCAGTGGGCGGGACCTCGATACCGCATCTCCAACCCTGATCACTACTGCACAGACTCAGGCTCCAAATGACGTCACCAGCGCAAGATAACAGCGCTTGAATCTGGGATATTTTGGCTTAATTTTTGTATAGTTGAAGGAAGTGGAGACGGGTTTAGACAGTCCGTGCTCTGACCCATTGCATGCTCTGTAAACTACGCCATAATTATTCTCTATCATAACCCAAAATGGAGGAAACTAGCCAACCATGCTAATCAGCTAATTATGACACCAGGCCATCTGAGAAGTGAAAACAGAAGCATTTTGTATTAAGCACCACAGACAGATATATTGATTCCTTATTTGTGGAACCGTTTTTAGGGCAGCAGAGAAGTTAAAATAATTGAACAGTGCCACTAACAAGGAGAGCTTCTGCCACTTAATACTCCTCACACCTCTGTTCCCCGCATGTCAGCACTGTGAGGATGGTTTGCTATTGTTCAGTGGCATCGGATCCACTGATTTCTGTAATTCCACTGAAATGAATTGATTTCACAAAATGTTTTGTTGTGTTTTTGGTCAAGAGAAGATGCCTGGTTCTGCTTGAGGTTTCTGTCTGCTAAACAGGAGTTTTTCCTCACCAACTGTCGCAAAGTGCTTGCTCATGGTGAATTTCTGGGTCTCTATAAGTCCAGACCTGCTCTATATGAAATGTGCTCTGAGATAATTTCTTTAACTTTATGATTTGGTGCTATATAAAATTGATGAGAAATCCAAAGTCACTGTATTGTGACTTAAAGTGTTCATGACCTTTATGCTGCAGCTGGTAGAGGTGGAGCGACTTAATAAAACAGGCTGTAAAAAAAGTGGGATTGCACTTTCATTATTTGTCAGCCAAAAACTGCAGCACTACCTTGATTTTGTACATTTTGTGCGTGACAGTACCACTTTGTCGTAAATCAGAAGAAGCTGACCTTGTTCACAGAGCTCTCCTGCGTAGCTGGGCAGGCAGAGACAGGTGAAGGAGTTGACTCCGTCCAGACAGGTGGCTCCGTTCAGACACGGGTTAGACTGGCACTCGTCAACATCTGCAGACACATTATTATACCACATCATTCATCTGTCAGTAATGGGGTCAGTACGGTTAGAGGTGAAAAAGAGGACTGTGTGGTGTGTGTGGGTGTTGTTGTGTGTGTGTGTGTACCTGTTTCACAGAACTGCCCAGTGTATCCAGGTGCACACACGCAGATGTTTTGTGCTCCTTTTTTGTAGCAGGAGCCTCCGTTCTGACACACGCTGGTTGAGCATGGCAGGAGATCTGCACAAAAGACACAAAGCAATGAAATCATTAAAATCACACCAGTAACTGTGTCATTCGCAGCGCTCTGATGCCTCAGTGGTTCTTCATAAATGGCTGTTCACTAAACCCCTGTCCTGAGCAGAGATTGTAAGTCATAGCTTAGCAACAGTAACTAGTAACAGCAGGTCAGTGTTTGTATTTCACCACAGGTTCAAGTGGCGTACATGGAGCTAAAAGAAATACTCTATACAAAAAGTTGAAAGGTCATATCTTAGCCCCACAAAACCAAAAACATAGGAGCAAAAGTGTAAGGAATGGATGAAACAGTGTTTGCATTAGCATGCCTGGCTAACTAGCTTACTACTTACATACCTTACTTCCAAAGCGAAGGAGAATATCATTAACTAACTACATTATTTTGGTGAGTTGCAGCAAGTTAAAACAGAAAAAGTCCAATTCAGGACTGAAGCAATCACTACGTTAGCTGGTCCAGGATACTACAATATTAGAATTTAGGCTAACGTTAGCAGCTGTGTTCCACTCTGTATTGTGCATGGGGGTGTTAACACTCCAGCAACTCAGCCAAACTTGTTACTGTACTTGTTTTGTTGCATTAGCATGCCCGGCTAACTAGCTTATATGATTAGCTAACGACATTAAGTCAAATTTAGGACTTGTTCACTGTATGTTAGCTGAACCAGGATGCTGCAATATTAGAATTTCGGCTAACATTAGCAGCTTTATTCTGTTCTGTAAGTATGTGGAAGATTATACTACAGCACTTGTCACTGTACTTGTTTTTTTTAGCTGACTTAACAAAAAGGTAGGAGCAAAAGTGTAAGGAATAATTACACCGGATGCCTTTCCTGACACAGTCCTCTCCATTTATCCGAGCTTCGGAGCAGCAATTAGGAGTACATGTGTATCCCCAGCGGCTGGGGTTTAGTGTCTTACACAAGCACACAAAATGTTGCAGTGGTTATAGTCCTCACAGTGTTTGTATTGTTTTTTTGTTAACCACTGTTCTGTTGTTTTTCTTTGTCTATTTTAAATTATTTATAGGCCTGGGAAAATCGCAGTTCATCTGTTTATGTACATTTTTCTTTTTTTTTCTTTTTTTTTTTACAATTATATTCTGCATCTGCTTTGGCAATGTCAACAAGTTTGAATTTGAGACCAAATCAAATCAAATCAAAATCAACCGTTGCTGTAGAAAGAGAAAAGACATGAGAGGCTGCTTTTGTTTACTTGTGTCTGACACTAAAAGCCAACTATTTTTAGAAGAATTACAATAAAATTTGATTGTAAATCTGCTACATATAATAATTGCAAACTGTATGTGCTGTTCTAGATTTGGGAAAGCTCGAAAAGCGAAGCAACACTGACTAAAACTAAAAGGGGTTTAGCAAAGGGTCAGCTAGAGGCGGCTGAAACACAACAGCTGGTGATTTCACTTATTGGCATGTTTTCAGCCAGGGAGAGGGGAGCTGAACCAGTGAAATAAGCTGCTGTGATGATGAAGAGAACAAACTGTTTTCAGTGAAGTTCATGTACCTCTGACATTCACAGTGGTGGCCTCCACAGGATAAGCTGACTCAGTGCCGCTCTCTGGTTGCTCTGTGGCCAGGGTCTCTGCCAGTATCTCAGGGCGCGCCTGCAGCAGGGAAGAGACGACCTCTTTGTCGTAGTCCACAGAATCGTCCTCAGGTAGAGGGGTGGCAGCAGGGTCGGGCACCAGAGCCCACTGGGGGACGGAGCGGGGCCTGTCGTCGAAAGTGTACAAGGGTGAAGTAGTGGAAAGTATCGGCTGGCTGACGGACTGCGTGGAGGTTGTGGTGGACTGCTCAGAGGTTGTGAGTGCAGGCTCGGAGAGATGTTTCTTATCATCTGTGGAGTATTTTGGCGTGCTCGGCACTGAGGTTATGTCCTCAGCATCTGTGGTGAGGGTGGTGTGGTCTCCAAAAGTCACAGCTGCCACGTCTGGTAAAATGGTAACAGTGACCTCTCTAGGAAGGCCGACCAGACCACCCTGTTCCCCAGAGACCTCCCCTTCTGTGGACAGCTGCTCTGCACCTGAGCCTGTTTCCGTAACCGTGTCAACAGATGGTAAATCCACAGGCACTCCTGCGACCGCTGTACCTGCTGCAGGTTGAGGCTGCTGGGTGTGTAGGGAAGAGTAAATAGGCGGTAGCGTGCTGGTGAACTTGGGCGTCTCAGGTGGCTCTTGTCCTGAAGCCTCGTCTTCTCCAGAGGCAGATCCTTCCAAGTCTTGCGTGTGGGTCCATGCTGTGGTTTTTGGTGACTGTGTGTCCGGGATAGAAGTAGGAGGCTCCGTCCCTCCGATTTCTGTCTCGTCAGTCATCACACTGGCCTGGCTGCTTGAAGCTGGGGTGGGCAGAGCATCGTCTGCGGACCCTTCCTGTGTAACACCGGCCTCGTCGTCAGTGCCACGGCTTGCAGAACCTTCCATGTCCTCGTAGGTGGAGACTCCCTCAGCGACGGGCTTGGAGACACCTGGGAGAGTGGTGGGTGCCGCTGATGAGAAAGGAGGTTTATATGGGGTCATGGTGGTGGTGCTTGTTGCTGTCTGATCACCTGGTTCTTGAGTTTGGACTCCATCTAATACATCAGAGACTGTGTCGACATCAACTTCCGAACCTGCATCTGGGTACGTGTCTATGGGATGAGTGACTGCATCAGTGGTGTCCTCTGTAGGCGTCTCCTCAGTGTGGATTTCTATGGCATTGTAGTCAAAAGGAGTCGCAGTCTCCTCCCTCTCTCTATCTTCTTCTTCATCTTCTTCTTCTTCTTCTTCCACTTCACCTACGTGGACAGGAGTGGCCGTCTCAAACTGATCTCCTCTGGCTTCCTCTGGCTGCTCTGGCTCAAATGTTACCTGAAAAAGAAGGCAGATGAGTCATTAAAGTAGAATCAACAAGGCCTCTTTAAAGGATCATTTCAGTTTATTCCAACTTGGGTCTTACTTTTCTAAGTTTAAACAATTCTACCAGCTGGGTTTCCGTCGAATTGTCAAGCAAATTTGGAGTGAACTTTTGAAATGTGCGAATTAGGTGCATTTACATCTACTAGTTACAAAAAGAGTAGTTTCGTCAGAAGAGCAAGCACTGTGACTGAGCTCAGTGTGTGCATTATTATTCATCAATGACCAAATATTATCAGACTAATGCAAAATCGTACTTAAGACTTGAAAATCCTCAGAATCACTTACTGTAGCTCATGATTATAGTAAAAATATCCTCCACCACACAAAACTGTCCTCAGAAGTTGGTCTCGCTGTTCAAACTGTTGCACTACCACTAACGGGAAACATCTTGCATCACAATAACATTAGCCAGCATTATCAGTTCTTCAAAAGAAAGAAGCCACATATTTATGGACTAAATTAATCCACAATTCCACAAAAAAAAAAAAAAATTAGACAATAACAAAACAAAAGCGCTAGGACAAACCATGAAATCATGCATGCCAACGTTTATTAAACGGTAAACTAAAGCAGCATTATAAAGTGCTATAGATGTAACAGTAACCTAATCTCTATACACATGTGAATCTGAAGGTAACAGAAAAGGTTTTTGTGTCAGAAGGTTTTCGTTCTTAGTCTAAGTAACCGAGTGACTCGACAGATGAAGCTACAAAAGTAAGACCTGGTTTAAACTGGACTCATCTGTTAATTAAATATTCAGTTGTGTGAACGGTACCTCATGTTTTCCATTGAAGAAGCTGACGGTTGGAGGCAGGCTGAGAGGAGAAGCATCGGGAGCGTCGATGTCTCCGCTGCCCTGGTGAGCTGAGAGGTCGGTTATCTGAGGGTAGCTGGACTGGGAGCCGGGCTTGTTCAAGATGTCCAGGATCTGGTCAACTAGAGACAGAACAGGAAAATGATAAATAAGTTCCCAAGTTCAAACGTTGAGTTAAACAGCCATACAAATAACAATTTGTTTGTTCAGGTATATGTCTGTGTCCAAAGCTTTAAGAGGAGAAGGTTAATTTTCATTATTGATACCTTCTTCTATAGCTTACTTAAAGCTAAATAAAAATGCTTTCCTTTTCATTTAACATATTCATTCATGATGCAGTCATTCTTCAAGGAAAAACACCAAAGCTTGCAATTTTTCTCTAGCTGATATAATCACAAAAACTGAATATCTTGGGGTTTTGAAAACTGGGAAATTATAAGGGTGTTTTTTTCACTATTTTCTGGTATTTTAAAGACAAAATGATCAGCAGATTAAATAATAATGAAAACAGTTGCAGCCATAAACTTATTAAATGTTAAATGTCATCTCAAACCAAGCAGCTACATCTCAACTTTTCCCAAAAATAAAATGAGCAAATTATGATTTGAATCAATAAATATCCAATCTGACAATGATTTAGCCTCTGGGCACAGCGGCCAATATTTCAATGTAGCCAGCAGATATCTGGATAACGAGTCCAGACTTCCTCTTCCATACGCTGGTCATTATTTACAGTCCAATTAGCAACTATAAAGAGAAGACATCTGTGATTAGATTGTCACACAAGTATGAATGAAATTTGGAAAAACAACAACAACAACAACAACAACAAAAAAACTAAATCACCGCCAAATGATATCCCAAGGGTTTTGAGATTGCGCTTTGTCCAGTGAGTTCCACTCTTTTGCTCTCACCATGGACTGATAACTTGCATGCAACCAAAGTCCACTCAAATGTGATTGGTCAGTACGACCACAAACAGAGACAGAACGTCTGCATTCATATGTAGATATCTGCTTCTAGAGATTAATATTTGTAAGATTTTTAGTCCGACTTACAAAAATTGAACTTAAAAACTTGAAGATCTTGGTGTACTCTGCTTAAAGTGGCAGCAGATAAAGAGACATGGGGAAGAAATTCTGCTTTTGCCTTCCAGAGTATCAAAATGCAACAGTTATTGGGAGATGCAAAATATTTTACATAATCTCTACATATCTACATATATTTATTTAATATAAGGCCACAGCAGAAGCCTCTCCAAATTGTCCCAAATGCAAAAAAAAAATACTGGAACTTGACCACACAACTTGTCTTCGGGAGTGCAAAAAGATTAAATTATTCTGAAAGGAAATATGTAAAGAAATAAATATGGTGACAAGGCAACAATTGCTTCCAGACCACTTTTGTGCCTGCTAGGGAACATGTACCAGATTGTTTGAAGATACTCAGAGAAACAGTTAAATTTCTTTTCATGTCGACTAGAAAAACTGATGATTCTCCTCCAGTTTTGTTGTGGAAATTTCAGATGTCACTTCACAGAAGTTGAGACGTTGTCTTTTTCTAAGAAAATGGGAGAAACCACTGAATCCTTAAAGGATTAAGTGCAGGTCGGCATGAAGATGAGCGACTGAGACGAGGGACTGTTTTCTTCATGTGTAATTCCATTGTTTGTTACTTCGGTGCTCTGATGACCGGATGAATGATGAATGCCGTGTGTAATTTCCTGGACCTGTTATGCAAATACTTTGTTTATGGTACCGAGTTGTTATTGTTATTTCTTTCTGGAAATAAAAAGAATGTTCAAAATAAATAAATAAATATCAGATTGAGGAGTGAATTAATCCATTTTAGTTAACACACAAAAAAAAGGCATTTCAATCTTGAAACATCACCAATTTTTTGCTTGTCTAGAAGACAGAAATACTGAGTGCATTCTGTGTATTTAAGTGACTGTACATGTAATTTACTCGCTCAGAAAAGTGTATTTAGTGCTCAGTTACTCTTTAAAGAAAAGGTAAATATTATTTGTCATTAAAAATTTAACTAATTAAAAATATATTGCTGGATATTGAATCAATAGTCGTGGGCATTTGTTGAATAAATAAACTTAAAATTAGACTTAAAATGAGAAAAAAAAGACATAAAACCCCCAAAATTTTGAAAATGAGAGAAAAAAACTTTTGTGTCTTATAAATGATCAACGATTAATCGATTGTTAGCGTTTACAGCTATCGGTGAAGGAGAATACACAAAATCTGCAAACTTAAAAATCAACCTTTAAGAAGTAACTAATACTCTGAGTACTTTTTGAGAAAAATACTTTGTACTTTTAATAGTATTCTTCTAGCACCAGTACTTTTACTTGTAATTGAGTAATATTTTAGCAATGTAACAGTACTTGTACTTGAGTTCAGATTTTCAGTCCTCTTTCCACCACTAATGACAAACTGCATGATCAGTAATTATCAATATCGATCAATATGAAACTGAAGAAATGAGATGAAGACACCTCTACAGCTGATATCTCTAAAACTCTAAAATTCACACCAAAACTATCGAGACTGATAAACAGCACTACAGGCCAGAGTGAAAATGTGTATTTTTAATTTGGGGATGATCTGTCCCTTTAAAAACAACTCCTCCTTCTTGGTTTGATGTCTCAGTTATTATATTTGAGGACCTGAAAGCAGCTCATTTCTGGTGTTTATTAAAACAAGCCAAAGTGCATCTCTGGATGGTTAACAGTCAGTTTATGATTAAGGTCAGTCGGTGCCGCGGGCGTCTCTCTAACAATGCAGTCTGTGTCTCCTCATTAAGACGACACATGGAAGTTATATCGTCTGAACCGGAGTGAAAAAATCTGCAGAACGTGACGCAAACACAGACCTGAGACACACGCTGTGAGCTGGTCAGGAGCTCCTCTTTGAACCGGGCAAATCTAACTAGTTAACCTGCGTTAGCTGCAACGAGTCAAAAAAAAAAGCCTCTGTGTGACTCAGAACCTGATACCACATGAAACAGGAAGAGTTTTCATTAAAACGCTCGATGTTTCAATTTTCCCAATTTCCTCTGGAAGTGGAAACAGTGAGTCTGTGTGCCTCACACAAACCAGAGGCGGCTTCATGTGATGATGTATTACCTCTGCAACAGAATACGCCTCCAACATTTTCAATAATAAACACACAACTCCTGGAAGATGGCACCACATGGCTGCAGGTCACAAAACACATCAGTGCTGTAATTTGAGTGAGAGCCCTGTACCCACCGCCCCCTCTCTCACATTTAATGATTTTGGGGTCCAAGGCAAACCCAGGCATGCTTTATTCTCACTCTTTCCCTCACTGAGAACTGGGGGTGTCACTATGTCAATTTTAAATCCAAAATTGATCAAAACGAGCTTTCAATTTCAACTTTGAAATCAAAAGCAGGATCTGAAATTCTCCCACTATGTTTTTGCATCAAATAACTGTAGAAGTAGCCAATCTCTGGGTCACCAAATTAATAGACGACTATGGAAGAAATTCAGCCAATTTAAGATCTAAATATGTGTATATTGTTTGACTGATGAGAGGAAAAAATGAGAGTTTGTCTCATTTATGAAGCAGGCTAAATGGTTCTGTATCTTTTTCCTGATGAGGGGAAATAAAAATAATAATATGGCCTGTTAACTTAACTTAAATAAACTTATTTCTCATTCATGAAGTATTTAAAATGTGTATGATTTCCATAAAATGCATCAAGATAAGATAAGGTGATGTGGAAATAGCAGTAAAAATGGCCAGGAACGTTCATTTATGCACAAATTAATTCTTCTCAAGATTTATCATTAATGCCTAAATCGGGTCGCGGTGGTTTGTCATTTTTAAAAAGTGGGTCCCCAGAAAAAACATTTTCCTTTCGACTGTACTGCCCGAGCTTATCCTCTTTGTATTTACATTCCAATATGTTGTCGTTAATCTTTCTCTTGTCGATTGATAAGTCCAGTTGTTTCTATACAGCCTTCACAATGGCAGGTACAGCTGCTTCGATGGTAATCAGCACTATCGTAGTTAAATCCTCTGTGAAATCGGCCAAAACTGAGTCTGTCACGGCCTCCACTGCTGCCATTATATCTGCATGCATTGTGTCTTCTTTGCTCTCACCTCTCATGCTCTTAATTATAAAGTCATCATTGTCGCTCATTCATAGCAGTTAGCCAGGAAGACTCATGTTGTGGCCACACTTGTTTTCTTGCTGCACACTTGCGGGTGAGATGGGCTGTTGACAGCATGCACGTAGGTCGGGTATTTTTTGCTCTCGTTTTCAATTGGAACACGGTGGTCATCCGGCTTCTGTCGTGTTTTTTCAGGTACAACCACGTCCACGCAACCCGCTTTAGGACTTCTCCTCGCAGTAGGTTCCTCGGTCAGCAAGGACACCACCCGAGACTCAAAGCTTCACATGAGGCTTTCAGGAGCCTCCTGACCGCGGATTTTTTTTATCGTACTAGTTAAATTTTAGATTTAACAGTCAGTACATTTAAATAATTGCCTAGGTCACAACAAAAGTCCCCAAACTTGACAAAATTAACTCAAGTCGCTGGATCATTACAGCCATTTACCCAGAAACAGGAGTTAAATTTTCCTACAACAAACCCTCTAGTCTAGGGTTCTAAGAATAGAATAGCCATCATTGCTAAAAAAAAATCAAGTAAATCAAAAACTGAATCGAATGGTGTTTTAGAAGGGAGGTGTAGTAGGTGTCATCCAGGTTGTGGACTTCATTAAAGGGTCATCATAGGCAACTGAACTTGCTTGGGGTTCTTGAGGACGTTTCGCCTCTCATCCAAGAGGCTTCTTCAGTTCAGAACTGAAGTCAGAACTGAGTTTTCGAGCATGTTTAGCCCTTCAAAAATGTGACTTATTGTGGTTCATGCTTGGACACTAATTAGATCAAGCTTGGTATCAGAAGATGCTATTAAAACATCTGGAAGGAGAAAAACCCTCCCTACAATACTTTTGACTGAGCTCCTGGACTTGCCATCAAAAAATGCTCATCACTTTAACCAGACGCTCAGGCTCTGTGGCCCCCTGAGTCCTCGCGGGCCCTGGGCCTGTTCCCGGCAAGCCTGTTCAGTAATCCATCCATTGTGGAAATCCAACTAATACAGATTGATTCGAGGAAAGGAAGAGATTGCTGAGATTGTTGGAGGAGTTGTTAGTTACGGCAGGTCTGTGGTTTGTTGACGACTCTTTCTACAGATACTTAGAGACAGAGACCAGAGGTTAATCACTCCGTGCGACCCCCTGTGTGTCTTTGTGTGTGTGAGAAAAAGACAGAAAGGTGATGGGAAAGAGTCATTAGCTCTGATAAACTGTACGTATGAGGCTCTGCTGCTCTCCCACTGGAGACACTGTGATGTGTTTACAATATGTTTATCTACAGAGCTGGCGGAGCAGAGACGATTGACTTCATAACTTTCCACATCTGGCTCGGCAAACAGCGTCTGTGTTTGTGTGTGAGAATCTGTCAGCATGCAAATACAAAGGTAACAAACCGTTAGTTGTTTCCTACGGCGACAGCAAACAGCACTCAATCAGCCGCGGCAGATTACTGTAAAGACTCTGACAGAACGACGCAACAAACATTATGAAAGACGAATGTTCTCGCTGAGAGACCGAACTGTTGCGAGGGAAATGTGAGACCGTTGGGTCCCACACCTCAAAAAAATCTTGCGAAAGATGCAGAGGGAAATATACAGCAAACAGAAGTGGAAATATGAGTTGTAGTGCAGTTGAGGTCAGAGATGGGAAACAGGAGACTGGTGTTTAACACCAGTAATCACACTCTGGAGGGCTGTCTTTAAATCCACCAGCATCCATCGTTGGTTTGACCTGCCAACAGTATTTCTGTATGAAAGTTGGCTTATGGTCAATGTTATACCAGCGGGCAGTTCACCTTAAATCATGTCAAGAAAACTGGCATGAAAGTAGTCATATTTTCTGCTTAATTCTGAAATGTCATCATTACCTCTACCAAGGAGGTTGTTTCTGGCGCCATTTGGCACAGCAATACAAATATTTAAAGGTCCAGTGTGCAGGTGAGGCGATTTATTGGAGAAAAATGAAATATAATATTCCAAAGTATTTCATTACCGTAAAATCACCTGAAAATAAGAATCATTGTGTTTTTGTTACCTTAGAATGAGCCCTTTATGTCTAAACTGGTTGTCTTCGGCCAAGGTCACCTTGTTTCCACTAGAGTTGGGCGATGATGGGCAGAGTCCATTGTCGTTTGTTTTTTTGTTTTGTTTTTTTTGGCCAATTTTTGTGGCGATATTTTTCATTTAATTTTGCTAATGTAATGGTCTCGGTAATGGACGCCATGAGTGTGCTAAGCTGGGTGAAGAGTGAGAGCATATTGGACGAATGAATGTACACAGAGGACATAGTGAATTTGCTGCTTGCACACACGTCCCATCTGAGACTGGAGAGGATGGAAGGAGTTAGGAGTGGGGGTGAATATATTGCTCGTTGATGGCCTGACAATAGCCGGCTGGAAAATTTTTAACATATCGCTCAACCCTCCAGTTTCTGCCAGAGAAAGACTTAGAATCAGGCAAAGGTTGGCAATTGCCTAAGGACCCCAAGCTACCAAGGGCCCAATAAATTGCCTCATGAACTTATAGTTAAGAAAGTTTTTTGATTTTTTCACTAATTAATTATGCCTTTCTAAAAATTCATACGCTAAAATGGCTTCAGAGTGCTTAATTCATGAGCATCTCAGGGCCTCTGCACTGACTTGGACTATTCAGTGGTCTCACTGGGCATTTGTGGAAATTATTCCGGAAGACAGTAGCCAACTCATGCAAACAAACAGCTCTGTATGGTGTACAGAGTTTGGAAAAATGAGGGGGAACTCCCCCAGCGATGCTGAAAAAAGGAGGAAGTGGTAGGATACTAAAAGACAACACCCACCTCAGCCACAGCCTTTTCACCCTGCTGCCATCTGCCAAGGGATACAGAAGTATCCACTGCCATACCCCAAGACTATAGAGCAGCTTCTTCTTCCTCAATTTATCCTCAGCACTCTACCATAAATAAAAGTTTGTTTTTATGACTTGATGAGATGGGCCCCATGCCTGTGTTCTGGCACACTGGCTCTGGCCTTTCATGTTTTGTTTGTCAAACTGTCAAACTAGGCAGTGCTGATCAAATATGGATCGATATTCTGTTACTACATTGCCTACTTCTCTAAAACGCTTTTAGAAACTTATTTAATTGTAAAGTCAGCCCCTCCAGGAAGTTATGATGTTGCAATCACAACAATTAATGCAAATTCAACTAATCCCTGCGAATTCTGCAAGACCTTGCAATTTTGTCCAATCACTACAACTTCCATAATCGTAGCTTCCCACGAGTTCCACCAAATGTGTCTTGATGAACTGACTCAATGTTTTATTTTATTTACAATTTTTTATATTTTTATTTTCTTATTTTGTCACAGGCACTGAAATGAACACAAAGTTGTCACTATTATTGACATTTATCGCAATGTTTTAGTTTTTTTTCTTTTGGTTGTTTTTTTTTTTTTGCAATTTTCGCTTGCTCCCGCATTTTCATTGCAAAAAAAAAAAAAAAAAAAACGACTAAAAATATTGCAACATGTACTACAATTTTTTGAAAAGCTACTGAAACCCAGCAAAAACAGCTCACAAAATCCTGGAAGGACTGTAAAATTTGGTTATAATATAAAAAAAACTCATGACCAGGCACTGCTCCATAATTTCCTGCTGAACGGACGAACCAAAACCAAGCTTCACCCAAGTCGCAGTACGTCACCAAACAGCTCCTCATTCTCGTCGGTACTGAGCATGCTCTGGTTGCAAACAACCAAGATGGCGACCCCCATAATTTCCAACTCAAGGCTTCAAAATGGTTAACCCAGTGGGCGACGTCCTCACTGGCTTCCCCCTTCACTCACCTGATTGATTTTTGTCGTGCACACTGACGATGATGAGATGGAAAGGTGGTTTGGCTGATGACCCCTCTGCAGGGATGGCCTGTGATTGGCCCAAGTCAAACGTCAGCGAAGTTTCAGGAGTGACGTCCTCTTTAAAAACAACAGCGGGTTTATGCCCCACCTCTCCGGTCCCGGCTAGGAGGCCTGGCTCTGGGGTGATCTGTAGAAGCTGCGATGGTCTCGTCGTGGTTTCCACCCACCCAGGTGTTGGAGTCACCACCACCCCACTCGAGCTGTCATCAGTGCTGCCTCCCTCCCCGCTGCCGCTGCTCTCACCCTGGCCTGACCCCGCCTGTCTTCCGTCCTCTCCCCCGTGGGGGATGTCGAGGTGTGCGGGCTGAGGGCGGGTGGTGGGTAAAGGAGGGAGCTGCATGGGGAACAGAGTGTCCCCTCTTGCTGGGACCGCCTCAACCCTGTTTGATTCATTAAAATCTCGAACATCATAGTCGTCTAATGTGAAGGTGGGGGAGACGGAAGCTGTGGTGTGGTCTGTCTCAGTGTGGGGGGCTTCATGTTGGTCTGGTGAGGCTGTGTGTGGTCTCTCTGATGGTGAATGCGCGAGAGGACCTGCTGTTCTCACTTGAATTTCAGCTCTTTCAGGGTCTAAGAATGGTCCGGGTGTTGGAGTGGTGTGTTTATACTCAGCTGGGGTCATCCGTGGACTTGTGGTGGTCGGCTCTGGTTTAGCTGCAAGACAGGGAAACAGAGAAGAAGAAAGGGGGTTTAAACTTCAGCCTCTTGAGCAGCAACTGAGATTTTCTGACAAACAGAAACCTTGTTAATACAAAAAAATGTCCAAATTCATGAGATCCTTGTACCATCTTTCATTTCAAGTCCCCTGAAACAAGGGGTGGGGAAAAAATCAATACGGTATTGTGATGCAGTATTTTTAGGCGGCAATATTGCAATGCCACATATTGATCTTATATTCAATAATGAATATTTCAAAATTAATTAAACTTTTTGTTACGAGAATAATAAAATTATTTGCCTTTTCTGTCCACTAGGTGGAGTATTTTTTCTCCTTGTGAGGTCAGCAGAGGTCATTGTTAGCGGGACTGGTAGGTTTTTATGACAGTGTTGGTCGGTCCATTTTGCTGCAATAGCAAAATGTGAACATGTGCTAATTAGCAATAAACACGATAAAATATTTCACCAAAAGCCACATATGTCAACCACGTGGTGATGATAGAAATAAACTCGGGGGATCACAAAGTGATATGCTTTGCACTTGAAAAAAAGGTAATAAATCATAATTTGAGGGGGGTTTTTGTTTTGTTTTTTAACTCTTCAAATATGCTGTAAAATGTATTTTAAAAGATCAAACTCTTGGCTAGTAAACTTTGTGACAGGCCAATCTCCTAGTAATTACAATATTTTATTAAATGTAGACGTAAGCTCCGTCAGATGGAAAATCTGATGAAGTTGACACAGTTATGCTAAATGCTAACATTAAGTGGGTGTAATGTTAACCATGGCCACCATCTTAGTTAGCATGCTAATATCTCCTAATTAGCAATAAAAATATGATGAAATATTTCACTAAAAGCAATATATGTCAACCTCATGGTGACACTGGAGATAAACTCCAGGGATCACAAAAGTGAGCACCATGAAGGTCTGGGCAAAATTTCATGCTTCTAATAGTTGTTGAGATTTTTTTGGGTCTTAAAAAGTAGGTAGGTGATAAAAAGTCAAAGGTACACAGAAAAAAAGTGCTGCAGCTCTGATAGCGTAGCAACAGTGGCAAAGGCTCATGGGTATTGTAGTACCTTGAATAAAAGTCTGTGTTTCACATCATTGGAAACATTTGGGATAATATAAATCAACAAATTATATAACATAGGTCCAGCACTTTAAACATTTTAATTCAGAAATGTTACATATTATACCCTTCATAATATTTTCACACCTGCTGAACATCACTTTTTTTTCCGCCTTAGAAGCTGCTGAGGTTTCTTTCCATTTCGTTGACACAAACCAAATGGCTTAAATCATTTCTACCCAGACCTCGTTTATGTAATTTTGATATGTCATGTTAAAAAATAGTGATAATAGCTGCCTAAACAGGCAGAAAATCACCCAGAAAGCGTGTGGCATACTTCGAAAAATGCTCCGCGGCCAAGTAACAGACATGTAATCTGTCACCAGTGGGCTAAAATATGCAAAACCCAGAGTCCAGGGCCAGTCAAGTCAAGCTAACATGAGTTATAACCAAGAAAAAATGTTTGCAGAATGAATCAGTATTGACTCATAATAATTGACTCATTAAAAAAATACAACTGTGCTATCTGGAAAATGCTAATCATGCTTGTGTCAGACAGCCGTTAGCTTGCAGCGGGCTATAAAAGGAAATGTAGCAGCTTTTATTTTTGAAACATGAAGTCAGCTGTCAAAAAAAAAACCGTTTCAGACCTGGAGACTGCTGTACAGTGGTGTCAGAGTAAAAACAGTCATAAATAAAGGCCTGCATATGGCAAGGGAAGTCTTATTTTTAGGGAAATGATGTCTTAGCACAGACTTTACCAGCTAACGTTAGCTGAAAGAATGGAGTTTTTCTCTCAGGCGCTTTCACAGTGTGCTGGTTTCTCTTTCTAAAGCCTGAAACCACATTTTTCTTTCTTCTCTAAACATATTTACAAGTCTGATTCTGAACAGACCATGAGGCTTTTGTTGTAAAACCCTCTTCAAAATAGCCTGTGATGCTAGCAAAGATTTATATCTCATTAAGATGGAATACATACCATATGAGAAAAGACAGGGAATGGGACTCGCAAATGCACTCACAATGCTGTCCTTTGTGTAGGTTTAAGTGCTGAGTTCATATACTTGGTGTCTGGGGAGTAAGCAGCAGGCTTTGAACGTCACTGACATAATGCTTTAATAAACGGTACGTAATTGACTCCCCTCCATCCCTCCCTGCTGGCTGTCACGGGTACGTATGGACGCACAGGAAGGGTGGGTGGAGTGGGTTAGGTGGGGTTCCCCTTTTTCTCTTTACCTCTCTTAATTTTCCATTCTTCCCCCTCTGCTCTCCTCTTGCTCATGCACATACCCAGAGGTGGAAAGTAACTAAGAATATTTACTTATTATTAAATACAATTTTCAGGTACTTTCAGGAGTATTTCCATTATTTTCTGCCACATTTCAGCAGGAATTATTGGACTTTTTACTTCACTACATTTATTTGACAGCTTTAGCTACTTTTTGTTTTGTCTTTTTTACATTTAAAAGCTGGATCCTCAAGGTTTCTGCCTCTTAAAATGAAGTTTTTCCTTGTCACAGTTGCCTCAGTGCTTGCTCCTGGGAACAATTGGGTTTATAAAGAGTACGGTCTAGACTAGAGGCTGACATTTTTGGGGGAATCCATTCGCGTGGGATGGGAGTCAGCTTCACCAGAATTTCCGGAAAAAGCAAAAATATTGAAAATGAAAATTTATGCTTGTTTCCATCCACTACTGTTGTGTGAATACCGTTGGGTCATTCGTTGATGGAGATAAACAGTAGCTAAGAGTGCATTCATGTGGTTTTGGAATAATTGGAAAAATTTGTTCCAGAATTCGCCCCCTCAAGTGGGAACAACTCAGTGAAAATTTTGGCGAGCTGACGTGACGTTACGCATAAACAGTGGATGAAAGTAAATGTTTGGTTGAAGTTGGGAAGCTTTTTTATTAATTCACGAATTGCATGGCAAGTTTTGGCTCACAAATAATTTGTGATATGGTTTTATGTTGTAACAGTTTCTGTCTCTGAATAAAATACAACCAAGCTCGGGAAGTAACAGAATACATGTAACGGGATGATGTAATTAGGATACAAAGAAGGTAACTGTATTCTATTCAAGTTACAAAAAAATATGATGTGATCAGAACAGAAATGTCTGATTTACATTGTTTGAGGCTCTGGTGCTTTTTTAATGACATCAACTTGTTGTGCCTTTGCACCTTCTTCTTCTGCAGTGGTATCATGGTTTTCTGACTGGAGAATTTCTGTTGTCTTTTGCAGATTTACTCGAAATTTGGTTAAAATTTGTGATACATCTGGATGTAAACATGGCCATGGTCTTGTTGTATTTCTTTGTCATGTTTCTATGAGCTGATATCGGTTCCACCAAAGAGACGTTTCCCCTCTGAAGTCCTCACATGATTTTTTAAAATAAGAGTAAAAACTGTCGAGGTTGAAAAATCAATACAGTTTTCTAGAAATGTAACAATATATCAAATATTGATATATCAATACTGTACCAGACTGTGAAGATATCTACCATGATATCACGTCGCTAATTATTTTATTCTATTATTATTATTTGATTTCATAACAGGATTTCTACTGACTGCTGCATTGTTTTTGTTTTGTAAGAGATTTTACACAAACTATAATATCATATCAGGGACTTTTTATCGTTGTATTATCGTATTTTTGTATTATTACACCCCTGCAAATTTGTGTGCTAGAGCCTCTTCCCTCTCCCATTAATCATCTTATGACCCCTCAGATTTGTCTGGTGATCATTTAGAGGGCCCCGAACCCTAGGTTGGGAAACACCAAACTAAACTAACCAACTGCATATAGTTCAAACTACAGTCAAAAACACAAATATATTAGATTTATAATGACAAAAAGAAAGAGAGAAGCAGGCAGTTAACTTTTAAATTAACAATCTCATAATGTAATATACAGTAAAATGTCTTTTTACTGCAGAACAAGTACTTTTTTTGACAAAACTTTTGGTATTTTTACTTCAGTAAGTACTTCTTCCACTTCTGCACGTACTGAAGGTGTTTATTGCCTTCAGTCTCTGGGGATTAGCTGCGGTCTGGTCTGGTCTTTCGCACCGTGGAGGAGACCCTGGCCGCGTGTGCTCGGCCCTGCCCAGATATGATGTCATGTGTTTGGCGAGCTGCAGTCATCTGGCGGGGCTGGGGTCCGTCCTCATGCTGTCATTTTTCTGTACATTAACTTCTCTCCCGCTGCCCTGCCACCTCGCTTAATGCTCGGCAGGACACATTACGCAGCCCTCGGGTTCAGAAAGTACCTGTGCGGTGCCAAACATGTGACTGTTTGCAATTATATCATCTGTGAAGAATCAGACGTGAAGTGTGTAATTGGTTCCTTCGCTGCATACCTACTTCACGCTGCACAGACGGACCTAAGCTCGATATTTTAAGTGTTTTTTAATTAAGCTTCTTACAGGAGAAGTAGAGCTGCACTCCCCCTCTTCTCCACCTTCTCCTCCCTCTGTCTGTCTGTCAGTCTGTGTTTGGGCAGGGTCCAGCTGTGAAGCATTAGGGACCTGTCCCCTTTCTGCTGTATCTATGTTAGAGGGCATGAGTTGGGTTTTCCCCTCATAAAAGCACGTAGCTCACCATAAACCAGGCAGTGGAAGTTTATCCTTCTCTTGTTTGTGTTTGTTCTTTGTCATCCATCTTTCTATACGCTCTGCTGCAGATTGTGGTTTGTTTGTACTGTCTGCGACACACCTCGGCGTTTATGCAGCGAGCTAAAGTTTTCTTGTGGCGTCACGAGTCAGATGCGTCATGGGTTTGGACACTTGGAGCGGGGTTGATAAGCCTGGAGATTTCAGAAAGTTGCAGCACTGACCTAAATTTGTGCCGATGCCAAGAAAAGAAGGGAGGAAACCACTGAATCTGTACATGCCAAACTCAATGCATAAAGCATCTTAAAGGGATAGTTTTAACAAGTGTGGTTGTATGAGGTACTTATCCATAGTCAGTGTATTACCTACAGTATATTGGAGAAGCAGCAGGAGTACTGGTGTGGGAAGCTAAGCAATGTACTGCTGTTCAGTTTAAGTGTACGCTATATTTAGAATATTTTCACCACTTTATCTTGCTATCAGACTTGTCCTGTCTTCATCAGCTACTAAGGCCTGCTGTTTGATTTCCGTCAATCCAATTATCCATGTTGTCACTACTAGCAAGCAACAGCAGACACAGTGTCAAGAGGGGAACCCAGATCAGCAAGATCTCGCGTGAGTGAACATTTTGACAGAAACAATGAAAAATCTCGCAAGAGTGTCGGAAGTTTTGGGGTTCACTTCCAGACCCGACCAGCAGACACAGACAGTGATGGACACGACGTGTCACTGTAGCGATGGTGAAACACACAAAGCGGTCGCCAGATTCGTTTATATACGAAGTAGATACTAAACCCGAGAACCTGAGTGAGTTTGTGAGGAGCAGAGGCAGCCTCTGCTGTTGGTGTGTGAAAGGGTAAATGTGACATATAGTATGTAAAGCACAAAACATATGCACAAATGCATCTCCATTTACCATTAAATTCATTCATAATTTGTTGTATCTTGCAGTAATAATGTATGTTTGTCACAAAATCTCCCTGAACTTGCCTCACAGCACAGGAATCACTGATCAAATCTGTGCCTTAAAGGCTGAGGCTTGTAAGGGAAAAGAGAAAAACTGTATGCAGCCAGCCACAGATTCGCTTCTTTGTGCAAAAAAAAAGGCACTAACCCCAACAGCAACAATGTTTTAATAAAACCTATCTATCACTCCTGCAGTCGTTTTATTACCCTGCTGTTCTGATGTGATCCGTCCCTTCAGGCTGAAACTTTCTGACAACCAACAGCAGGATTCACTTCACACAAGTCAGGACGGTTTCTTAAATATCTGCACAGAACAAACCCTTCCAGCCATGTTTCCACTTCCATGTTACAAATACCAGTAATGATGGGAGATGAAACTGATATCAGAGTCGTATCTGTGTGTGTCTCTGTCTCACCTTTGAAGCAGAAAACTCCGAATTTGTCGGTGGGGTCGGGGTAGCCGGTTTGGTTTTCGTACTTGTAGAGTGTGCGGACCCCCAGCAGGCCTCCTCCGCACTGGGGCCGGGGGACGGTGACGGGGTAGCGGACGCTGCCGTCAGACAGCCAGCTGTAGTCGCAGCGGTTCAGCCCCGCCCTCCAGGCCGCGAACAGCTGACCGGGTGACGCCAACACGGTGTCGTGCTTCTGACACTCCTCTTTGGCCTCCTGGAAGGTCAGTTTATCGTTGAGGGAAGGAGGATAGAAGACGTCACCTGCAGAGAGGACACAGAGGTAAAAGGTTTAGTTACAGGAAAGGATTAAATAATTAAACGATGCATGGTTTTCTTGCATTATATTTTGCATTAACGGCCAACTTTAAAGGAACTTTAAACTAACTTCAACTGATTCTGGGTTTAACTGTGTGTCAACTTTGACTCACATCTCCCTCTGATTGTGACGGATTGGAATAAGCTTTTCTTTTTACTCTGACACTGCAGTGTACAGCCCCTTTTACACGGAACAAAAAAAAACACTAACACGACTAACACCTGGCTTTTCTCTCAATGGAAAGGTTAAAACTGGCATTCACTCCCGGCTCAAATGACTCTGCAGTAGTGACAGGTGTTTATTGTCTCCAGCTCGATGGAAGTGATGGAAAATCAGGAAATGTTGGGTTTTTATCAGCAGTAACTTAACACGACTCCTATCAGCTGAAAGCAAACATGAAACCAAACCACATCCTGACTCCTCGACTCGACAAAAGCCCAAACAGAGAATGTCTGTTATTTAAAAAATGTTAATCCACGGATGAATTCATTTCACTCCATTTCCTGAATCATCTAACTTTAACACTATTCATTCATTCTCTGTAAGTCAACTTTTAATTCACCAGATCCAAAAGGCAGAGAACCATGAAGAACAAATGTTAGGTTACTGAGCTCCACTTGGAAAAAATGAGACCATAGATCATGTTGTTCTTGTACAAAACCTATGTGGTGGTCATCAAAAAATGAACTGCAGTATCTAAAACATGTGGGTTGAAAATTACAGTTGGAGATGCAAAAACTTTCAGCTTCATTCAAAGTTTGAATGTCCACAAAGAACGGTAAGTTTAGGCTAATATTAAGTTAATTAGTGAGCTAATGCTTAGCTAAAGTTAGCATAACAGCTAAGTAAATTTGTAAATTAATGAGACTGAAACTCACTGTCATATTATGACTTGTTAGGACTAAAAACTCAAAGTGTAGGACTTAGGATGTGACTTGAAACTTACTTATGACTTGAAAAACAATGACTTGGTCCCAACTTAAATCAAACATACATAAGATAGATAGAAATGTGGAAGTATTCCTTTACATGCTTTTGTTTGTACTTGTGTGTTTACCGTGTATTTTATCTACGAAGCAGTACACGTCGTATTTCTCTGTGGGGTCACGGATGCCGTAAGTTCTGACTCCTGGTCTGTTCAGCAGATCACCTTCACAGCCAGGACGGGGCACTGAAATTGGATACCTGAAAACACAATAATAAAGGTGGCACACAGAATAAAACTGCAACACCTCTCTAAATCCTCTCTGTCAATGTTTGAGTCCTAAAAACCTTATTTTCTTTAAACAAGTGACAAAATCTGCCAGTGCAAAGGGAATATTTCAGCTTGAAAAAAAAAGTCAACTAGTTTTGAGTATTTTCTAGAAATCAGTGTCTGTGTTGTGAAAAAATATGAATAAGACACTGCAAGAGACAATACTTAAAACAAATTGATTTGCATTAAAATCATATTGAAACAATCATGATGTGGTAAGAGAGATTTTTGCAAACAAATTGTGTGAAATATAAGTTCTTACACTCACCTGACCGACTGGTCGGCGAGCCAGCCTGCGTCACATTGGTCGAGGCCGTCCTCGTAAGCAACCGTGAGTTGTTCGGGTGTAGCGATGACGGCGCCTGCAGTGTGACACGCCTCCACAGCGTGAGGAAAATCCAGAGTGTAGCGGCTGGTGCTGGCTCGGTAGTGGAACACAACACCTGCAGAGAGAGATCAGAGATGATCAGGATATACAGCTGTGAGGAGCCGCTGGTATCAGATGGTTGTAAACACTACAATTCCCATAAGTCTCAGATGGTGTTGCTATAGAGAAAGAGGCAGTCAGAGGTCCAAAGGAGATTCAGTTACTCTGGTCATATCAGAACCAGATATTTTCTGATGCAGTTATAAAAGCTGTGAGCACACCTAACAACCAATCACTGATCCCCATTGTTTGTCCAGGGAACTAAATGATTTAACAGATTTAAAGCTAGTTTAAAGCTGTTAAACGTTTAGCTTGTTGTCATTTTTTAACTTTAATTTTTAAAACTATATATTTAAATAGTAACGTGATTATGTTGCAGTAATGAAAATTAATGAGGACTTAATCCAGCAGTTTTCACGCTGTTTCTGAGATAGTTGACAAATTACGGTCACTGACGCCTCCTCAAGCCGCCCCTTTATCAACTGTTACTTGTATAAAGACATGTTTCCACCCAGAGGACCTGGAACTTTAGCCTGAAGGAACTAAGACAGGGGTCTGCAACCTTTACAATCAAAAGAGCCACTTTTGGCCAAAAAAAAAAAAAAAAAAAGATCTGTCTGGAGCCGCAACAATTAAATTCTCTCTTTTCCTGAACACTTCTTTTTTCTTGATTTGGCTTCTATAGCGAGTTTATGGAGATTCTCCCAAGCAAAAGCACCAAGCCATAGATATGGCCTATGACACACATTTTAGTTGATGAAATATGTATATATATTTTAATCTGGTGTATAGGCTACATATTTTTACAGCTGGCAAAGGTAAGAATCACTTTACACTGTAAAAAACAATACTTGAGACAACTCAAAATTTCAAGGTAGCATACGGCAATAGATTTTTGAGTTTTGAGGCCAACTTAAACTTTTTAACTTTTGAAATAAACTTGAAAAGGTTTTGCAGACCTATAATCTTTAGTCAAGATGATTTACTTTTGTTCTTTAGATAATCTGAGTTTTAGAAGTAAGAAAAAAAATGTTTTTTTAAAAACTAATGTCATTTTTTGGTGCCTGAAAATTAAATGGTTTTAACTGAAAATATAAAAATTTAATTTCAACATCATTCACTTTCACTTCAATGCATTTATTCAATCATTTTTAAATGCATTTTTTTAGAGTTTCTAAAATTCAAAGATATAAATTTATCTGAAGAAGTATAATAATCTCAACAAAAGATTAGTATTAAGTATTAAGTATTAAGTCTATTGCAGTGCATTAACTTAAAATTTGGACTTTTCTCAACTTTTATGTTTTTACAGTGATTCATTTTTGACAAAGCCACAGGGAGCCACTTGAGAGGGCCTAAAGAGCCACATGCAGCTCCAGAGCCGCAGGTTGCAGACCCCTGAACTCAGAGGTTCCTTCAGTCTGTTTTTGTCAGAGTTTCAACTGTGGTCTAAAGACCCATGAAGATTAGCAAAAACACCATATAAAGTGACGAAGCACAACAAAAAACAAACTGCTTTGCGGCTGCAGATTTGGAAAAATGGTGGCTGAAATTAAATGCGGCGTGTATTCAACCAATCAGAAATGGTCAGCGCCACAAGAACCACTCAAAGTTCCAGCACTTTTGGACTTTTTGGGGCGTAAAATAATGTCCCTGGAACTTAATTTAGACCCTGGTCCCTGCGGTGGAAACGCAGTTTGACATGTCGTTTGCGCATTCAACATTTGGGAGGACTGTCATGTTGTCAAAGTGGACGTTAGCATCTGTTTGGCTGTTCTGACATGATGGAAGAAGAAAAAGGTAGAAGAAATGAAGAACCACTGCACACCTGCTCTACCCCCTGTTGACACTAAAGACTCATTCCCGACAGAAACCGAATAACTCCAGCAATAGAAAACCCCAGATCATTACATGACATTATAGAGAAACACAAGCCAGTTGGTTATTTCAGCTGTCATCCTCAGACTATATGTAACTGTTGTCTTGTGTCATTAGCTCCTTTATTTCCAGCTGGATGGGAGGATTATTTCTCATTTGTGAGGATATCCTGGCAGAGCTGCGGCCCGACGACGTGAATAGATGGCTGAGCTGTTAAATGGAGAGTTGTGTGTCACTCATAGGGAGCGTCTTTGTGCGGAGCTGCTCAACAAAGAGTCCCGTTCAGTATTAATGTGGAATCTGTGTAAATGTCTGGGAGCAACTGTTGGCTCGGTTGTCCGATGTTCTTCATCTCGGCTCTCTGGGGTTTCCACTGGATGCACCCCAGAAATATTTAGACTAATAATCTAGGGCTGTACCCAACTCACAATTTTGTCAGAATCAGATTTAGCTGTTTAATACCAAGATTCAACGATTCATTCCTTTTTTCAGTTCAGCATGACACTAAACTCTTATTTCAGTCTACATGAGCGTGTTTTAATAGCAACACTCACGTTTTAAAGCCTTTCTTAGTCACCTGTGATGCAAGAACATCAGATTTCCACACAGTCACAGTAAGTAAAAGTGTGCATCATAAGAGGGTCTCTTTCCTCCATTTCTATCACTCTTCTCTGCTTCCATCACAGTTAGTCTGTTGGTTTGTGGTGTTTTAATGAACTTTATTTACTTGTATAACACCTTTCATATAAGAAATGCTTTACAAAAAAGTTCTTTGCACCAATTTTGAAACTCGTTTACAGCCTGTTGTGTTGTTGCATTGCTCTAATAAGTGCGCCAGCTAATATCAAAATGTATTTATGATTCCCCTTATTTGAAATTCCTCATTGAAATGTTCTCCCTGTGCATTTTTGTGAGCTTCTACCTGTTTTATCCTGTTATTGTAAAGGAAACAAACATGACTGTTTGACTTGAAGAATCTCAATCAGCTGAGGGGTCTCCGACTGATGATTTGAATCTCCGACTTTCAGGAGGAGACTCTACCAAATTCAAACAAATTTTTAGACTTAGGTGACTTAGTATTTTCAGTTTTGGGGTGTACAAAGCTGCTGATTGCATACGGTGTGCATAAACTTTAGCAGAACAGCTGAACAGGCCCATTTGTTGTAACAACATTGATGCAACATCTTGATTGGACATTCAAACACCGGTCACTTCAAGTCTCAATGGGCCTCATGCGAGAACATTTTCTTAAATATCTTAAATTTGTCTTACTTTTTTCGTGCAAAGGGCTCGTACAAACGCATCACATCAGATTCAGCAAATGCTCATATGTTCAAATGACCCATCTTGGTGTTGTGTGCACATGCATCAGACTTGTAAATTGGTTAAATTAACGACCCAGTAATACCATATAAGGTTACGTTTCCTGTCCCATAAGTCAGGAAGCGTTCATTCATGAAAAGGACCTAAATGATTTAGAGGCAGTAGAGGCAGAGCAGCATGATCACTGACTACATTTACATGCACAAATATTTTTTAACCTTATTCTGAAAAAAGACATATTTCTACTAAGCTGTTTACATGGCCAATGAAAATTAATATTCCACTCGTATTCCTGTCTACATGCAGCGGTGCATACTCCGAAAACAAAAAATAAAAGTGGAACAGCTGGAGCTGCTTGCACATTTTGATTCTTTGCCTCAAAATAGGATTTTTTTTTCAAAGTTTCCCACCAGTTCTGAATTTGTTCAACCATGTGAACACAACCTCCCTCTTTCATTCATTCAACCACCTTCTTTGAAAGGTGAGCGTTGCGATATTTGCTCACGACCGAAACCCTGTTCATGTCAAAATGTTTCATAATGTTTAAAAGTAGGTGTGTTTCCCCTTTCGACAAGAAATGTGGGCTTTTTCTTTTGTGCATGCATCTCTACATCTCTACCCCAGCCTTGCAGACTGTTTGCTGGTCAGTTTGTTTACAACACAGAGCTGACTGTAAACAGACAAGAGGCTGTGTTTGCAGTAAATGGCAGTAAAAACCCCAACTGAGATGCATTTTCTGAATGTGCCGTATACATGTCCAAAGAATGCTCCTAAAACCTGAATAACATCGGCATCTCTGACACGTCTTAACTGGAAAATGATCTAGAATAAGAATAAGGCCAATATTCACTCTCTTTTAGCTCTGTTTTTGGTCTCCACCACCTCTTGTAGTAAATATCTGTCCCTTAAGCTGCCAAATGTTCCACTATCTCCACCAGCTTGTCTCTAAATGCATTCTCTGCTGTCGTTTGCAGTGGGTTCATCACAGCTTGTTTGGCTTTGAGACTGAACCAAAATGGTAAAGTTGTGGCCGTAAAACCCCCCAAAAATTGGCTTGAAGATGCTGAAATCCACTGTTGAGCTGCAAAGTTCGCTATGAGTGACAACTATCATGATACACTGTCTTTTGATCCATCATTAATATAAAATTATTGATTAGTGCAGCTTTAAAGAAAACAGTATGCGAGTTAATACTTGTAGATAGTTTGGAAACAGCAGTCACATCTCTGCCAGCTGCACACATCTGGATTCAGTCACTGAACACGTTTGTAGACTCTTGATATGGACTGTTAATTTGACCTATAAAAGAGCAGAATTGGCAGGGTGCGTTTGTTTTACTCACCAGTGACGTTGAGGCTGACGGTGTCCTGGTTATCCTCCATCCCGTGCATGACCTCGCAGCGGTACAGCCCCGCATCGCTCGCCCTGAGCCGCACGATCAGCAGCGAGGCGTCCCCGATCGACAGTGGGTGGCTGGGCACTGACACCCTGCCCCCGTACTCCAGCCCCACCTTCACCACCCCACTCTGAGCCACCACACCACCTTCTCCACGTCTCCCTCCAGCTTGGTCCACTTGATCCTCAGCTCCTCGCCAGGGCTCGGGGTGGAGCGGGCGACGTCATGGAGGAGGAGGGGTGCGGGTGTAGTGGTGTCAGTGTGTGAGGAGCTGCTGGGAGACAAATGCATGATGGAGAAGTGGCAGGGCAGCACCACCCTGCCTGCCAGAGAGCCGCTCACAGCCAGAGAGTTCCTCTCCATCCTCATCAAGGGTGGAGACGCTGGAAGACAGGATCCTGCATGAGTGAAGCAGCAACTTAAAGAGCTGCAGCAGATATAAATACTGTCCTATATCATTTTGTTTACTGTTCATATGTTAGACACAATATAGATACACACACTGTGTTGTCATGTCAAACTGTGGTTTTATCTTTGTGATAGTCCCAACTGTGCAAGATGCAGTTAAGTGTGTAGTTGAGGTCAAAATGAACATTTCCTGTGCTCTGGCTTCACATTAAAAGCTTTAATTGATGAAACATGAGCTGACTTTTATTATGAAGCAGTCACAGGAAATGCGACGTGTTTGACGGTGAGTTTAACATCATTTCTGGCTTTTTCTTAGAGCCGATCGGTTTGAAATTTGCTCAGCAGTAATGCAGCAGTCAGGAGCAGCCACAGTGAGCTGTTAGATGAGAAGCTGCAGGTGTGAGGTTGCAGCCAGGTAACCAACTCGTTTCACTGTGTCCTGCTGCTCACAGACTCATGCCGATCGATATACTGCCATGCACAGGTGCACAAACAGTTGTCAATTCATTCATCATGGCCTCTAGTAAAAAAAATTCTTCACTGGGTGGAAATGTCACAATTTTTTGTCTTTAAATCAATCAATCAATCAATAAGTTGTGCATAACAAAGGAAGGAACAGCTGGACAAAAAATCTAACAATGAACATAAAACATTTAGAGCTGCAATGATTAAGCTATTATTTAACTTTTTAACTGACAATTAAATTAATCTGCATCTATTTTGATAATCAATTAATAATTTTGAGTCATTTTTTAATTTTTCTCTGATTTAAGCTTCTTAAATGTGAATATTTTCTGGTTTCTTTACTCCTCTCTGACAGTGAACTGAATATTTTTGAGCTGTGGACACCACCACCATTTTTTGACATTTCATTGACCAAACAACTAATTGATTAATTGAGAAAATAACTGATAAATCAATGATGAAAATCATTAGTTGCAACCTTAAATACACCATATTAGGCCCAATAATTTCACCATATTTTATACTGAGGTAATCCAAAAGTAATGAAAAGTAATTAAGTTACTTTACTTTAATACTGTGATACTTGGATTACATTACCAGCTAATAAATAATAAAATCAGAACACAGTTGCTCACAGAATGATGGAAAAATGACCAAATATTGCGTGACTTCTTTAATAAAACGACAATAGTTTGTGTTTCTGCCTCCAGAACTCTGGGACCTGTAGTTTTTACACCTGCTGTTACCACCAGGAACTACAGGTGTCGCCAAATCAACCAGGGCCGACAACTTCCAGACTGAATCAGAGTACAGCTGCAACTAAAGATCATTTTCATGATCATTTTATCTGCTGATTATTACCTTGATTCATCAGTTAATAGATGAAATGAATGAAATGTGAACATATATGACAATAAGTAAAATAAGCTTTCATCCTTTCAACCCAGAACCCAGAGCCCTTCTCCTGCCTGGAAGAAATGTGTAGTTACCACAAACTGATGCAAAACAAAATGAACAAGTGAAGTAATACATGAAGCATCTTTGATTTAAAAAAGATGAATTTTTCAGAAACAGATCATGGACGAGCGGCTGGAACTTTTCTCCAACTGGCAGCAGAGACATCAGCAATCAGAGTCTGGCTGCTTCCACACACACTGATTCCTGCTGCAAAAGATGCAGGATGTTGCATCTGTGTGTGTCTGTGTGAGTGTGTGTGTGCGTGTGTGTGTAACTGGGGATTACTGGAAAGCATGTGTTCAGAGCTGACTTGTGTTGGAGTAAAATTCACTTTCCACTTTGTCAGTGTTGGACCTGCGGTGCGGCTCGTGTGTCATCACGAGGAGAACACGAGGAAGGAAAAGACGGTAACGGTGACGTCAGTTTAGATTCAGACTCCGGACTCGACTCACCCGGTTGAGGACGAGCTGAACACACACACACCAGGCAGAGCACGTGTGTGAGGATGTGTGGAATCATCTCAACACAATCTGCAGAGAAAGATAAAAAATATTAACTGATGAGAAGAGACGTGCAAACAGTGGGTTCTACAGTTAAAATGCTGTTTCCAGGTATTTTACTCAACTTACAGAGCTGCAATGATGATTGATTGATTGATTAATTGATTAGTTGATCAAAAGAAAATTAATTGCCACCTATTTTGATAATTGATTAATTGCCTCCAGTCATTTTTCAAGCTAACATATCAAACATTCTGTTTTCAGCCTCCTAAAATGTCAGAATTGACTGTTTTTCTTTGTCATTTACTACAGTAAACGACAGTTAATGAAGAATCTTTGGGCTTGAGACTTGAGGCTTGAGACTTTTGGCTCTGGGAAATTGTTTTTTTTTTTGTTTTTTTTTTGACATTTTAGAGACATCGTGAAAATAATCAGCAGATTAATCGATAATGAAAATAGTCAGTAATTGCAGCCCTACTGGTTCCAGGTTCTCAGATGTGACAGTCTGATGCAGTTTGAATGGATTTCTATGTGTTTTTTTCATTATTTCTCACTATTTTCTGACATTTTGTTGGACATATAATATAGAGTGGTGTAGAGAGTTGCTGATATTTTCACCTGTGTACATTTCCTGAACTCAAAGATCTCCTCCAGACATAAAAATACTCAACCTTGAATGACAGACTCTGTGTCCTGGGTGATCTGATCACAATAACTCAAAAAATGTTATGATTTTTTTAAAGGAAGTCTGCAGACGGGCTGTTTACCGTATTTGTAAAATCTGATGTGTTTACTGTCAATAAAATGTTGTCTGCTTCCACAGATTTATTATAAATGCTGAAGTCTAAATGTGGGCAGGTAAGTTTGTGACTGATGTTTTTTCCTCAAAAACAAACAGTTCAAAAAAAGTTTCTCTGAATGCGTAAATATTGTTTCAGAGGTTTAACTGCTGAACACAAGATGTCTCCTGCTTCAAGCTTCCACATCACACTTGTCCAAGTTTCATTCTGGAGCCTGATTGGCTGCAAACTAGTTGTGATGTCATAAATCCTGCCGGTCTGTCCAGGTGTTAAAACTGATGATTTAAGGTGAAACAGAGAAACACAGTGAAGGAACAATGAAGAACTTAGCTTTGTTTGCATAATTAGTACTTTTGCTATTGATACTTGAAGTAAATTTTACTGATAATACTTTAGTACTTTTACCAACATAACTTTTGTGTTTTTGAATTTTGGTACTTTTGAGAGTTTTGACTGACCAACAGGGCGGCAACAGATCATTAGTTTCACGACTGTTTGTTTAGTCTATAAAATGTCAAAAAAAAATGTGAAAAATTCTCATCATAACGTCTCAGAGCCCAAAGTGACGTCTTCAAACTGCTTCTTTTGTCCAAACAACCGTCCAAAACCTGCAGACTCAGATGCTGAAACAGTTAATTGATTATCAAAATAGTTGCCAATTCATTTTATTTTGTTTGATTAATCAGATAATCTACTAATTGTTGCAGCTCTTCTGACCAACTGCCCAAAACTCAAAGATATTTACTTCACTATAAAATAAAACAAAGAAAAGCAGCAGAGCAGATGGAAACAGAGAAAGTTTGATTTGAGATTGTCAAAATTACAATATCCCCACAATATTTATTGTGATATTCCTTATATCTAATATTCCTTGCATTCACACATTTCTAACCTGGAAAACAATATACAAACAATATACCTTTAATCTGTATAAAGACACTGTACTGATGTTAAACTCTGCCACAAAAGTTGAGTCCCACTTTTCTTTTTAATGTCTGGAAACATTTTCAGTGTAAATAAAATGCATTTTTGCAGAAGCTGTCGTCTAAGAAACATGTACTGTATGTCAGACATGCTTTCCATGAGTTAAAGGGACAGTTCACCCCAAAATAAAGGGTACATATTTTTCCCCTGGCCTGTAGAGCTATTTATTTATGCATCTAGATTATTATTATTATTATTATTTATTTTTTTTTTTGTGAAAGTTGCAGAGTTTTGGAGATATGACGTCCTCATTCTCTCCACTGTAACGGGACTAAATGACACTCTGCTTGTGGTGCTCAAAGCACCATAAAATACATCTAAAAAATTGAAAACTAGTGTCTGTTTCCAAAAATCATGACCTGATTACCCAAGATAATCCACAGATTTTGCTGAGAGCAGTTTCATGTAGGAACTACTTTCTTTCTAGTACAAAAGGAAGTAGTTACGGCAGATACTACAGCAGAATGAAAGAGGAAAAATATGAACTTTTGATTTTGAATTTTTGGGGTGAACTGTCCCTTTATCTCCTTTACATGATGTTCCAACAGTGAAATGGTTCTATGTTTAAAATTATTGTTTATTTCTATTATTTTTGAGATGCCAGTGGGCAGAGTTGAGTCAGATTACTTTGAAGTCTAGTCAGTTACTCATTACAAATTACACAGTGATTTAGTAAAGTGATCTAACGGATTACAAAAAATGTAATCTAATCTTAACACTTTTGGATTACTTCAAAAGCATTAAAAACATTGCACCTTATACTAATAAACTGGATTAAGCAGCAAAAATATGAGTTCCACATATTCTGTTTTTTTCTTTTTACATCTCAATTTTTTTCTTTTTTCATTTTCAGTGTAAATAAAATGCATTTTTGCATAGAGCTCTTTTTTTGTGGAGCAATTGTCTTAGAACCCCCTCATGTCAGATGTGCTTTTCATGACTTAAAAGAACATTATTGGTTCTTGTGAAAGAAAAAAGTTCCAGAGTTGCCTTATTAGGGGCCGGGCAGCCTAAACTGCCAGGACCCTATTGTAATCCTGCATGTTCTTCTTCTTTCTTTCTTTCTTTCTTTCTTTCTTTCTTTCTTCTTCTTCCGAGGAAATCCTACTTCCCATGCACGAAAAATGACCAAACTTTGCACAAAGGTCCAGTCCTATGTCAGATTGCCTCAGCTGCAAAAACAGGCCAATAGTCCTGATGGTGGCGCTACAGCAAGCCTCTAAAGTTCAAAATTTTGAAAATTCATAACAAATCAACCATATGTGCTACAGATTTACAACTTTCACCACAATGTAGCCCCAATACTGAAGAAACTTTTGTACATTTAAACCTATTGCAAATTATGAAGTCCATCACTCTGTTTTTTTCAAAAACTGTAAAACTTATTAAACCTATCTCCTCCCACAATTTTTGCTCAATTGGCACCAAACTTGCTACAGAGCATCTTCAGACTGTCCTACACAAACAATCCACACAGATTTTTGATTTATCAAAAATTGAGCCTACAGTGCATCAAAATGTTTGACTGTAAACGGTATTATAAACATATACTTGCAAATTCTTGCTAAATACATTTTCAATGTTCATGAAAAAAAATGACAAAATTTTGGAGTCATGGTAGATGATGTTTGGAAAATATCAGAATTTTATCTCAAAAACTGAATTTTTTACAGCATTTTGAATTTCACTCTCATGCGAACAATTGGAGTCAATGCAAAAATGTCATTTTTAAACATCAGTTTTTCACTTTTGGAGCCAATAAATCATTGTTAAAAACTAATGACCAACATCTCCATGCTGTCTAGATGCAATTTGTGTATTTTGGGATTTTTGTCTCAATAACTGAATTTTTGACAGCCATTTGAAATCTGCCTTTACATGCTAACAGCTGCTGTCTTGCACACAGGTGACTGACTTAGTCAATTTGTGAAGCTACAAGTGGTGTTTCCATTTGCCAATTAGCTCAGTGAGATAGAGGATGGTTCTTGGTGTTGAAGGTTGTGAGTTCAAGCTTCAGCTTGTACAACATTTCCATATGAGAAATCTACCCAAACTTTTCACAAAGGTCCAGTCCCATGCCAGATGTCCTCAACTGGAAACACAAGACAATAGTCCTGATGGTGGCGCTACAGCAAGCCTGTAAATTTTAAAACTTTGAAAATTCACAACAAATCAACCATATGTGCTACAGCTTTGGAACTTTCACTTTGAAATGTTCTTTTCCATGGCATGGATGGCTGCTGCCTGGCACCCTGATCCTTGGCTTAGTCAATTTGTGAAGCCACACATGAACTGTCACTTGCCAATTAGCTCAGTGAGATAAAAGATGGACTTCAGTGTCAGAAGTCGTGAGTTCGAGCCTCAGCTAAGACAGGATGGACTTTCAAATGTGAAAGCGTTATGTTCAGGTATCATGCTATGTGGATTAGAGACTACTAAGATTAAAATAATTATGATTCAGGGAGTTTTGGGAAGAGACAAATACTCTTTATCAACATGTTTCCCTGTTATCCCTTGTCTCTTTTCCCTGTTTATTTGGCTTAGCTATCAGTCAATATGCAGAGTCTCTTGTGCCAGAAATTGTGAGTTCAAGCCTCAACTGATGTAAAATGCACATTAGAATGCCACCTTTTTTTCATCTTCCTACACTCTGCTTGTTGCTCAGAATTGCCTAATTTTGCCTAAAATTGCCCGGCCCCAACCATTGCTGCGCAGCAGCTATAATTTTAAAGATGTAATCAAAAATGTAACCAGGTAATCCTCAACAATGTCTAATTGCACATTTTAGAAATGTAATCTGGGCTGGTTATAGTTACTGTAATCTTATTATGTAATCCCAATTACATGCAATCCGTTACTACCTAAAGAAAAGTGCCAAAAAAAGTTTGAGTGTGAGCCGTTTGAGAGACAGATGTGTGATCACAGCTGGAGCAGCAGCAGCAGCTGTGGTGCTGATAAAGTTTATCAAGTGATCAGGAGGTTAAAAGCTGTCAGTGGATGTAAATACACCTAATTGGTCCCAAGTGTCAGGTTCTATCAATGAGTTCCTTATCATGAAGCTTTATCAGCGTGGGAACATTCCTGAGTGCCCACCCCAAAAAAATCAGCTCCTCCGGCAGAAACATGCAAATCACAGCATAAACTGCGGATTTAATGCGGTTAATAATCTACAAATTATCATGTATATGGTCTAAAATTATCTTAAATTAAATTTAAACAATATTTAAGAAAATTCTGTGCAGGAGAATTTGGTTAAAATTTAACATCTTACCTTGTAAATCCTTAAAAAAAAAAAGTCCAAAAAAAAGTCCCAAACTCCAGCCCTCTTGTGTCTTTTTATGACTTTTCCCACAGAAATCCCCGCACGTCCCGCACAAACCGCACGTCTGAAGGCGCTTCTGTCAGCTGCTGCTCGGACCTCTTCCTCTTCCACCTCCTCTCAGCTCTGGCTGCAAGTTCAAATCCACTTTACACCCGCTATTATCCAGACATTAAGAGGAGGGGCGCACATGTCCCTACACTCCCCCCCAACCTCCGACAATACACCGCCCCAGTGCGGAGAGGAGGAGGAGGAGGAGGAGGAGGGAGGAGGAGGAAGAGGAGGAGGAGGAAGAGGAGGAGGAGGAGGAAGAGGAGGAGAGGAGGAGGAGGAGGGGGGCGGTGTGACAAAAAGAGGGAAGGAGAGAAAGAGAAGGAGGTGGAGGAAGTGAGAATGGGGAAAGCCTGAGTGGGAGAAAGAAAAAAAAGAAGAAGAAGAGGAGATGAGTCAAAGAATGGAAGGACTGAGAGAAATTAAAGGCGCAATGTGTGAAATTTCACCAGTATTTTAGTTTAAAGGACCAGAGGAGACACACAGTCCACACTGAGAAAAGACTCAAAGAATAAAAGTAAAAAGTCGCCCTGTGGAGGACATTTCTACTGACTGTTCCTGTTTTACATTCATCTTCTTATGTCATGTTGGGTCATTTTGTCTTGTTACATCTCTTACATCGTTTTCATCTTGTCTCATCTTTTATGTAGTTTTTAATCTAGTTGTCATTTTCATCTTGTTACGTTTTCTACATCAATTTTGTCTCGTAACATCCCATTTTTGTCTCGTCTTTTACAAAATGTTTTTTCTTGTGCCATTTTTTTAAAGTCATTTTTGTCTTCTTACATCTTTTATATAGTTTTTGTCTTTTACGTTGTGTCTGTTCTTACACCTTTTATGTAGTTTTTGTCTTGTTACGTCATTTTCGTCTTATCACCTTGTTACATCTTACTACATCATGATGTATTTTTCGTCTTGTTACGTCTTTTAGCTCATTTTCGTCTTGTTTAATCTCTCATGTTTTTGTCTGGTTACATCTTTTACGTAGTTTTCCTCCTGTTACATTATTTCTGTCTTCCTATTTCTTTTTCGACGTTTTCGTCTCACTACGGTGTTTTGTCATATTAAGTCTTTTTGTCTTGTTGCGTGTTTTACACTGTTTTCATCTTGTCATGTCATTTTCTCATGTTACACCTTTTACGTTGTGTTTGTCTTATTTTATCTTTGACATCGTTTTGGTCTTGTTGTCACATTACATCCTTTGTGTATAATTTTCATTTTGGTATGTATTGTTATGTAATTTTCATCTCTTTTATGTTGTTTTCGTCTTCTTGCGTCTTTTTCGTCTTGTTTCATCTTTTACGTAATTTTCATCTTATGTTGTTTTCAGCATGTTACGTCTTCTACATATTTTTTGTCGTTACACCTTTCACGTAATTTTAATCGTACAAATCTTATGACATTTACATCTTGTTGCAACTTTTACATAGTTTTCGTCTTGCTACATCATTTTGTCATATCATCATTTTTATATTGTGTCTTATGGAATCTTTGTCGTGTTATATCTTTCTTTTAAATTGACAAACATCTTTTATGTAATTCAAGAAATAATTCAAACAGGATCAAATAATTATTTGTCTCTCGCAATTGAGTACAATTCATATATATTTTTTCCAAAATAAGGTCCCAGTGGGGACACTAGAAAAGAAGGGACTTCACCCAGACCACTTTGTACTTCAGGACATGACAGTCTGATATTAGAGCCTTGGTCTCCTTCACAGGTTCAGCTGGAAGATGTGTACAAGCAGTTTACTTGCTGCAATCTCTCTTAGCTTTTCAGTCTTATAAATAAACAAAATACACTCACAAAATATCAAAAAGGAAATATAGTTACACCTATTTTCTTTATTAAACAGAAAAATACAACATTGTACCTTTTGAAATCAAGATTCTCTCTCTTTTACCAAACTAACACCAGCTTTGTTGCCTCGTTAATTCATAGCAAAACACAATTAATTCAACCTCAACAGAAACAAAACTCATAAAAATCATCCTGGTTCATCTTTCCACTGTTCCAACAATCACCAGATCTGGTTTGGTTGAAAATAAACCCTTAATTCACAGAGTTAGATGTGAAAATAATCTGGCTTCTTGCTGCGTCCTTGATGTCGCTGCTGTCACGTCTTCATCGTCCCTGATTGGACTCAGTTCATATAACGCAGACTCGTCAGGCTACAAGTAGAACTTCCCATAACTAGTAACTTGATTTTGACATGTAGAATTAGAGATCCACATTGAAGAATATATAAAAACAACCTTGTAATTTAAATAGAAAAATAACAACACATTTACACTGTTTATCAGTACAAATTTTTAATTGACAAGTTTGCAAAATATGTAAAAATCACAATTCACATTAGAAAAGCAAACTGTTCTTCCCAGTGTTTAAAATACATGATGATTCTACAGAACCTCAGACAGGTAGCAAATTAAAGGAAACACCTGGAGGAACGAGCACACGTTCTTCCATACAAGACACACAAGACACACAAGACACACAAGACACAGCTACCAGATGTCAGGAGGTGTGATCTGGTGGCAGATCAATCTTTCAGGAGGTTCTATGGTTTCTTTAACCAGTTTTAGCAATCCTTTAGAATGTTATATGGTTCACTTACTTGGTTCTAGCAATTCTTTAGGAGGTTCTAGGGTTGCTTTTGGAAGTTTTAGCAATCCTCCAGGAGGTTCTAGGGTTTCTTCAGGAAGTTCTCAAAATGTTTTAGGTGGTTCTAGCAATCATTTTTGTGCTTCTATGGTTGCTTTATGTGGTTCTGGAGATCCTTTAAGATTTGAAGTTGGGTTATTGTCATTTAGGATGCTCTGAGGTTTCTTTAGGTTGTCCTAGTTATCATTTATGACCTTTAGCAGTAGCAGCAATCCTCTGGGAGGTTCTTGGTTTTGGATCCTGCAGGTGATTCTTGCAATCATTTGGGTTCTTTAGGGTGCTGTGGTGATCATTTACAAGGTGCTAGGGTTTCTTTTGGCAAATTTTGGACTCATTTAGTTGGTTCTGGTGGAGGTTCTAGTGATCATTTATGATGATTGTGTGGTTACAGCAATCTTCTACGACATTCTAGGGTTAATTTAGGAGGCTCTGAGGTTCCTTTAGGTAGCACTGGCATTCCTTTAGGATCTTTAGGTAGTTCTAGTCATCGATCAAGATGTGCTTGAGTTCCTTTAGGTGCCTCAAATGGTTCTTAAGGAGGCTCTAGGGTTAGTTTAGGTGGCTCTTGCAATTATTTAAGATCTTTAGGTGGTTGTAGTAATCATTTAGGGCATTCTAGAGACCCTTTTGGAGGTTCTAGCAATCATTTGTGATGTTCTGGGGTTTCTTTTGGCAGTTCGAAGGTTGTTTTAAGAGTTAACGTTTACATGGATGTTTAGGTTATTCTAGAGATCATTTAGGATGATCTATGAGTCCTTAAGGTGGTTCTAATAATCATTTAGGGTGTTCTAGCGATCTTTTGGGCGGTTCTGGGGTTTCTTTAAGCTGTTCTAGTGTCGTTTTAGGTGGCTGTAGGGTTTATTTACATGATTCTAGCAATCATTTAGAATGGTCTAAGGTTCCGTTAGTGAGTACTAGCAATCCTTTAGGAGGTTCTACAGTTACTTTGGGTGGTTCTAGTGATTCTGTATTAGGTTATACAGTAACATTTTGATCTAGAATGTTCCAAGACTTTAGCTGGTACGAGTGATCATTTTGGTGGTACCAGTGTTCCTTTCAGATCTTTAGGTAGTTCTAACAGCCGTTTAGGGTGTTCTAGGGATGCCTGAGGTGGCTCATGTGATTCTTTATGAGGTTCTAGAGTTACTTTAAGCAGTTCTTGCAATCTTTGAGGATCTTACGGTAGTTCCAGTGATCATTTATGAAGATCTAGGGTTCCTTGAGGTGGTTTTAACAATCATTTAGGGTGTTACAGGGAACATTTAGGAGGTTTTAGGGTTCCTTCGTGTGGTTCTAGCAATCCTTTAAGAAGTTTTAGAGTTCTTTTCTGTGGTTCCAGTGTTACTTAAGAATCTTTTGGTGGTTCTTAATATTTTAGGGATACTTTTAGGTGGTTGAACATCTATAGGACACCACCAATGATACCGATCCCTTCATCTGTGTTCCACTGGCTTGATAAGGAACCTATGACAAGGAAAACTGAAGCTGTTCTGGAGGATCCTGGTGGAACAATGCCTCACTGTGACACCCTTTTTCACGCAAGTTTTTTCCTCGTATCCTCTTCATTTGTCACCCTTGTGTATATTGTTACAGGAACTGTTCTTATAAATAGTTTTTGTGCAATCCATGACCATTAATACATGATTTCAGTATAAAAATATGAATTTATCGATAAAAATCAGTGTAAACTTTTTTTTTTTATCTCTCTGTTAAACCAGTCTGGAAGTGAAGGGTCAAAAGTCCTCAAACAGGTCCTCGGCTTCTGAAGTTGCTGCTGCAGCATCTGTAGAGCGCTGGGGAGTCTGCTGCTGCTGCTGCTTACTGGATCCTGCAGGGGGGTCGGTCCTGTACAACACACACACAACACACACACACACACACACACACACACACACACACCACACACACACACACACACACACACACACACACACACACACACACACACACACACACACACACCACAACAGAAAGAGAGAGAACGGGTCAGTGGGCTAATGAAGCTGGTTTACAGGAGAGTTTTCCTGTTGAGACGGGAAGTGTATCATGTGGCCCATAAGGAGCAAGACTAGAAACACATGGGCAACTTTTATACCAGTGTGTAGACACGCAGAAGTGTGTGTGTGTGTGTGTGTGTGCATGTGTGTGTGTAAATGCAGCAGCTCCCCCACCTTAAGTGCTCGACATCAAATGCTGGACGTGGCTACCTGTGTGTTTTACCACGTCGAGGCTCGTGCTCTCCTCCAGTCTCGGCTCTATGGAAGCTCATATATTCTGCCTTCACTTGAACGTAACGCCGTGTGATGTTTAGGGGTCAGGAAGGAAACAAAATTTCAGACATAAAGAGGATGAGGGAAGGATCAAGGATGCACAGTGGGTAGCGAAGAAAAGAGGGCAACAGGGGATCAAGGGAGAGAAACTGAGAGGGAAAACACATGTAGGCCAACAGTGTTTTATCCTCCGGGGCTTTAAAGGGCTCAAATCTTAAGTCTTAAGGAATAATTTGGGGAAAAATGCTTATTCGCTTTATTGCCAAGAGTTAGATGAGAAGATTGATACTAGTTTCTACTTTGTTTGATACTAAATGTACTTTGTTTGCTGTAAAAAACTGTGTAAAAAGCAAAATCACCATTTTAATGGGAGTTACTTGTTCTGGCAGGTTACTGTTCCCAACCAAGGAATAGTTCATCCCAAAACCCCTCATGAAATGGTGATCGTACAATCTTGCTTTGTTTACACCTACATTTTCGTATAATAACAAACAACCTTAGCAGTACATTACTTACAGAAAAAGTTTAATTCCCAAAAATGTCAAATTCTTCCTTAAAGAAGAAACACGCTTCTGAGGCTGCGTGTAAGCAGACGTGCACGGGGGGCAAATCTTAAGCAGCAGACTGTTTGCTGCATCTGTATTTGCATTAACACAACTCTACCTCAACTTTATGCAAATGAGCCTTTTCTGACAGGAAACTGCTATTATATAGGCCAAATATCGTCTTCAAACCAACCAAACTCCATGGGCAAAATCAGTAATTTTACCTCACATAAGTTTGTACTATTGTGTGACTTTGGAGAATCCAAACTGTCTAACTAAAAAACAGAAGTCGTATAATAACACAAACAAACTAAAGACTTGAGGCAGCGGTACAACAGCAATTCCCGTGTTCTGCGAGGTAAAAAATACTTGTTTCGCCCATGGAGTTTGGTTGGGGAGGAGAAAATGATATCTGGCTTATTTAATGGCGGTTTCCTGTTGAAAAAAACTGTCTGAGAGCGAGGTATATATAGTATAGTGTACTTAAAGCGATACTGATTTTTTTTAGGTGCCTTAAATATGTTTTCCTGCTGATCCCGTCCACAGCAGTACATTGCTTGGCTTCCTACACCGTTACTCCTGCTGCTTCTCCAAGTTGGAGGCGTGTCGACCTCCATCTACTGTAGGTAATACACTGACTATGGAGAAGCACCTCACACAAACTAACGACCCAAACTATACCAGCACAGCACTCACAGCGTGCAAACACAATGTGTACGTTGCACATGCTCTCCAGCTTTTCTCTCAAAGAAATTCAGGGGAAACTCTGGACAGGTTGCTGAATTTCCCACGCTGTAAACCATCCAACATGGAGCAACACTCACCTCTAACCTTACTGCATGTGTGAATGACTGATGGATGTAAATCCAACATGACCTGAGGACCACCAACAATCCAGTAAAGCATCTTGAGCTTGAAGTCACGAGTTGCTTTTTGAACGAGAACACAAGACTACCGGCTTTTCCCCTAAGATCCAACCCTGCTGTAGTGATGATTAGCTGAATAGGAAAGAGAAGAAAAGGCCGGTGTGAGAAAGGAGAGGAGAGGGGAGGCCCTGAGCTTGTTTAAATCATTACCAACTGTACGACAAACACGCTGCGCTGCTGGAACCAGTTAAAGGAAACAAGAGACGTGTTCACTGGAGAGGGGGAGCTGTTCGGCGCTGCCACGGAGGACCACCGGAGACTTGAACACATGGCGGAGGGGGACGTGACGAGAGCGGTTTCAACCCCGAGAGGTGAGGTTCAGCTCGGGCGTCGGACACACGGGAGCCCCCACACAGAGCTGGTCTGGTGACATACCAGAGCTGCAGCATGCACACCAATTATGTGCTCGTTTGTAGCTGAAGAAACTAAACAGAGGTTCAGTTTGGAACGTGCAGGGCAGACGGATTAGTTTTGTCTAAATGAAAAGAAATTAAAGCCAAAGCTGTATCACTTAAAGGTTCAGTGCCCCAAACTACAACAGAAAAAGCATGTTTACACATACCTCTAGTGGTATGCAAGTCATTCATTCTTGGGCATTGGAAAAAAAAACGTATTTGAGGAGGGTTTTGATTTTTACTCTTCAATTGTCTTGGAAAAATACATTTTAAAAGATCAAATGTGGCTATTAAACCTTGTAACGGGCCAACCTCCTTGTGACTAAATGTTTTTATTAGATCGAAAATGTGATGAAAAAAAAGATGTTGGGCGGAAATCAGTATAGTCCCTGAAAACTGCACACAGCATAAATGTAAGCATTTAAACTGACCATCCTTCACATGTGAAAACTGTCCTTTTTAAACCCGGCACTGCATGTAAAAATAGTAAATAAAATGTACAACAGAATGAAAGTGATACATCCAGCTGTTCCTGCTCATCAAGCAGTGAACAATCAATAAAAATAGAAAATATAAATATATGTGCTGCCCGCTCCTGGCACACAATGTGGTTGCTATATTTCCTATCGGGAATTTTGAGTTTGAGGTTGCTGTAGCTTGACAGGGTGCAGTGTTGAAGCCAGAGAAATAGATCAAGTTAACAATGTTAAGTGACACAGAACAGATGAAATATACGGCCAAAAGTCTGGGATAATATTACCGCAATCGTGACGCTAATTTCCATTAATGCGTCAATGGGAACTCTCATAACAAGTTAGCATCAAGTTAATGGACTTAGCACAATATTTACATATTTAAAAAATGAATTCGGCAATCCAAAAAATGATTCAGGAATTGTAAAAAAAAAAAAAAAAAAATCACAATACTTAAGCGAACAAAGGTCTGGCTCCACACATGCATATTCTGCTATAGAGGAAAAAAGGTACAGCCTTGTTTGCATTTCTTTAAACCAATCACAAACTTGGAGCTATGCCCAGGATGCAGCAACGGTGCTGCTGCAAAATAGTGTCGACGGGAAACTTGTTTCGGTGAAGCATTTGCATGTCGGTAGGCAAGCCCTGGCATTAAAATGACTACATCACTGCAAAAGAAAAGCTAACAGCTGTTAGCTTGCTCACATTTGTAGCATTAGCATCCCAGGCACTAACTTGCCATTCTCAGCGTGTAGGTTGCAACTGGGAGGTTGTTCTCGTTTCCCGGGGACTTTGAAAACATAGGTAGCAGACACTGCAATGCTGCTTGAGGCGAGCGAGCAGTCGCGGGACTTACACCAGTAGTGTGCATCCAGTGAGTCAGACAACCGCAGCTCCAACCCTGATCACTACTGAACAGACTCTGGATCCAAATGATGTCACCAGTGCAAGATGCCAGCGCTTTTATCCAGGATATACTGGTTTTGTGCAGTGGGAGGAAGAGGAGACATGTCGTCCATCTTTACTAATGTCAACGGTTGGGATGCGAGTATCTTTTTTATTGATGCTTCAAAACAAAGCAATGAAGGCGTGACCACTGGCCAGTTCAACCAAGGAGCCCTGTTCCCTTCTCGGAGTTTTTCATTAGGACAGTATTTAGAGTCCTGAAGACATGAAATCCTCCAATACTTCACAATTAAAAAAGAAAGACATCATGAAACACATAGTTTGTGAAGCGAAAACATGTCTTTTCCAATCTTGCAACCCATAAAAATCTATCTTGCGCCCCTTTAGTGGGTCTTAATCCCCATCATGGGAACAACTGCTTTAATGGATTCTTTCCTCTGACAGCAACATTCGCTCATAAGCAGAAACATTCATATATTCTACATATGCTATACATTTTACAGCTGAATTAGGATCATGTCAGAGGGCCACAGCTCAAACAACAACCTATAAAACCTCTCAGTGTAGCACACAACAAGGCTCTACCAGTCCCATGTCTTGTAGTGATTATCTGTGATGGCTAGAAGCGATGTTTGATAGTTTACAGAACCCGTCTGTGTGTGAAGGAAGGAGCAAGAGAGTGAGCAAGTGTGTGCTTCACTCTGAGTTTCTTTTCATGGGAAAACAGTCCTTTGAATACACAAAGGCTTACATCTAAAGGACACGTTAACAGGAATTACAATGAGTCAAAAATGAGACTCAGGATCAGGAGAACCAGCTGTTTAACAGAACTCAAAACTACTCATCTCATTTTCTAAAGAAGTGATTAACCCAGAGGAAGATAAAGAGACTTGTTTTGTTGCTAAAGAGAAGGACCATACAGATTGTTGCCAGGATCTGGGATGGTATCGGGGTGTGTTAGTGCCCATGGCATCATGGGTAACTTGCACATCTGTGAAGTAGAGTTGGGTGATATGTTAAAATTTTCCAAACGACCATCATCAGCCCATAAATCAGCGATTGGCGATATCTTCGTCCCCCCCTCCCGTCCTCTCAGGTCTCAGCTGGGAGATGCGCGCAAGTGGCCAATTCCCTACGTTACGCATGCTGCGTATGTCCACTATGTCCAATAAACGTACAAAGTGTCAAGAAATTAAATATTCTTGTACCTATTTTCCTGAAATACAACCGTACACCTTCTAAATTCAAGTTTCTCTCTTTTACCGAACTAAGACGAGCTTAAGTGGCTCGTTAAAACCTCGGAAAATTTATTTCATCCAAACTCGACAGAAAAACAAGTTTTGAAAACCATCTTTGTTAGTCTGTCCACTCGTCCAACAACCACCAATTCTGGTTTGGTCGAACAAAATCCTTAATTTACTGTGTGAAAAGAGCGCAAAGAGTCTAATTCTGCAGACTGTTTTCCTCTCACTCCTGTACTGTGCCGCTGGATGAGAGCGCGGTGCGGAGCAGCAGCTGTCACTCTGCAGACCATTACATTAGCTAAATAAAATGACAAATATTGCCCCAAGAACTGGCCCAAAAAAGCGACCTGGTGATGGATTCAGCCCACCATCGATAGGCGATATATTCATCCAATCGCCCAACCCTACTGCGAAGGCACCACTGATGCTAAACGGTACATCCAGGTTTTGGGGCAACATTTGCTGCCATCCAAACAACAACATCTCAAGGACATGTTAACATGAACTACAATGAGTCAAAAATGAGACTCTGAACATCAGGTGAACCAGCTGTTTAATAGAACTCAAAACATATTTCATTTTCTGAGAAAATGTTCAACTTGTCACTTTACCTTACTGTCAGACGGCCAAATATCATTGACTCCAAACCAACCAAACTTCATAGGTGAAATCAGTAACTTTACGTCACAGATCATGAGAGTTGCTGGTCTACTGCCGCCTCTATCGGTTAGTTAGTTATTGTGTGACTGGTGTTATAAAGGGTTTGATCGGATTCACCAAAGTCACGCAATAACACAAACAAACTAACAGATTGAGGCAGCGTTAAACCAGCAACTCCTGTATTCTGAAACATAAAATTACTGGTTTCTCTGAGTTCGGTTGGTTTAGCCAGAGCGATATTTGGCTTAGAAAACAAAAAAATATTCTAAATATTCAACCTCAAGTGTTTATGTCATTTCCATCAACCTATATTGAATGTGATATTTCAAAAAGTCCATAAAATATGCAACTAAAAGTGACTTAAAGAAAAATCTGAAATGTGAACACAGAAAAAAACACCTCCAGAACCAGTGACTGGCGTATATAATCAGTCTTCTCATCTCTTTCAGGGATGCTCATTTCCCAACATGTTGAGCAACTCCTTTAATTAGTCTTCCTCGTCGTCTGTTCATGTGGCTTTCATTTAACTCTCTTCAGGCTCTTTCACCCCCCTTCACTCTCTGCTCCTCCTCCTCCTCCTCCACTCTACCCTCTGTGCGGACGACCTGCATGCAGAGGAACATGGAGGTAACAGAGGAAGGTGGATGGGTTGAGTGGTGATGGAAATGGAAAAAAACAATAGCTGGGTGTAGGACTGCCAACAGGCCTGAACCCCCCACATTAACAGGCACCTCTCAGACAAAGGCCTCTCTTCTGCAGCCACTGTTTGCCAGCTCAGAGGGGATCAAACACGCAGCCAGCCACAGCTGCTCATCAGCTCACTGCAGCAGTCAGAGCTGGTAATAAGCGTCCGTAATGGGCACCACTACCAACCAGTGACAGCAGCTGGGAATAGATGGCACCACTTACGGCCATCTGCAGCTGGCACTCGGTGAGGTTTGGACACAGTATATCCCCCCTCTGTTGGAGGGCCACAGAAACAACGTCAGATTGAGACATGTCTTTGGAATATTCTCTAAATGGCCACATCCAAAGAGAAACTGGCACATGAGAGATATGGGAACAAGAGCACCAGTATTGTGAGGTTTTGGAGCTGTGCGATGGTCTGACTCCGAGCGTAGATAGACACAACAGAGAGGAGTGTGAGGAGAAGAAAGAGAAGTTAGAAAAGAAGAAAGTTGCATAATTGTTTCTTTGAGACCAGTGACTGACTTTGGCTCCCCGGTTCATGTCCTTAAAATCCCCCCGCTGCACTGTGTTCAGACCTGAGAATAATGGCATTCATCAATACCCAACTAACTAAAGGGCTGGTTCACTTTCCCACTTAACTCTGGTGGTATCAAGGTTTTGAGGTCTCTATCTGTGACATTTCTCCAGTCTGGATCCATGGATTGTATTTAATTTGTTTGGAGACGAAAAACAATTCAGAGCTTTGTAGGCAGGAGTAAGAACAGAGACATAGCTATCTAGCTAGCATGAATAATAGTGACAGGCCACAAAAATGGCAACAAGTGTGGAGATGTAGATGCAGCGGCCGGTAGCTCCTTAAAATTTTGCAAGTTCTCTCCTTTAATCTTTTTTTTCAGCTTTATTACTGAAACATGCATAACCTATGACAGAATTACACTCCTGAGCATCGGAAAATAAAGATGTGGGAATTGGATTTAAGAGCTGAGAACCCTGAGACGATCAGCAAATGCAGTCAGTATCTTTCAAATATGCAGTCAGATCAGCTGGATGCAACAACACAGGTCACCGCCCCAGGAGGAGTGGGGGTGAGCAGCTGGTAGTTCCTTCAAACTTTGCTACTTCTCTCCTTTAATCTGTTATTTTTTCCGGCTTTATTGCTGAAACACACATTAACTATGAAAAAAACAATTAGCTGGATGCAACGCTGCGGGTGACTGCCCCAGGACGAGTGGAGGAGAGAGGATAAGAGCTATGCTACAGCAGGGACTGAAGGCTGCTCCTGGCTAACGTCCGGTCAGGAAAATAGAAAGGACAACATGGGACTCATGGTGGACAAACAACGGGAAACCGGAGGCCACAACATCCCGGATCGGGCTGCTGCACCTGAGGGGCAGATCGTACTCTGAGCTGACAGAACGCAACATGACAAGGGGAGCAGGACTCTGGGTTTTTATTTCGATGATGCTTCACGCTCAAGCACAGTCACAGTTGATGGACAATGTTTGCCAGATTTTGACCTTTTAAAGTGAAGATGTTGACCATTTTATCATCATTATATTGTTGCTGCTGTTTACAGTCAACCTGACACAAAAAATGCACCACAGTATTATTTCCTGGCTATTTTTGTTTGTTTTATATTTTGAACCTATTCCCTTCTTAATTTAATTAATCACCTGTATGTATGTTGAATTTTGAGTGTATTATGATGGAGCTACACCTCTACTTTCATTGTAAAACCCTGTGTGTTGTGTAATGATAATAAATGTCCTTGAATCCTTGATCAGTGCAGCTTTACAAAAATATTTTTCGTCTATCGTCATAAAGAACATTTGCTGCCTTCAGATGAAACTTGGAAGTCGAAGTGGAGTGCACAATATACAATATACTACAATAAGGGCAAAAACTGCTGGCATCGAGAAGCCACAGAGGCTAACAATTTAGCAAGCTACCAAGTGGGTGATTTAATGCAGGAAATACAAAGATGAGGCTGTTGGAAATGTCAATATTTTCCTCAGATATATTATAAAATTACGACTAAAATGACAACATATTAACTTACCATGCATAGATAGATAGATAGATAGATATGCTTTATTCCAGACTCAAGGTATTTGTGGTTTATCCAGATTTAGAGACAGATATCTCAAAAGTTGGGCACTTAAAACCAAAACTAACTGCATAGAGAGATACCACTAGACATAAGTGAGACGATATATTTTGCTTTAATTTGGTGAACGAGCCCTTTAATATTCTTCTCAGTAGTATGGCTGATTCTACGGCTGAACGATTAATCAAAATTTTACCCGAATTGCAATCGGGTCAACTGCAATTTTCAAATTGTAGGATCGGACCTGATGCAGCCTCCTGATGTTTTCCACACACTCATTAGTGGAGCTGTGTGTTCACATAAAGTCCACAGTGGAAAAGGCCTTTTCTCCTGAGGCTGCTCATCACCAGCTGCTCTGCCTAAAGCCACTTCAGCATGTGTTTGTGTGCTTAAAGAGATAAAAACGGCCGTCAAGATAGAAAAGACCAGCAGCGCAAATCATAAACCTGCAGGACAACGCTGCTCTTTTATCACCAATAAACTGTGAGAGAGCTGAATTTGATATTCCCTCTCAGAGGAATGTAGTAAATGTGATAACGCCCTGAAGGTGTACAGCTGGCCGTTCGCTCTGGACCGAACAGGAGTGGAAACTGCTGCTGCCAGAGCTCGGACACTGGAACAAGGTCAAACTGCTGCTGCTGCTCGTCCTCTTTTACGCGTCTGTCCTCAGTCCCTCCTCTCTGCTCTGAGCACAATGAGCTCCGCAGGGCCACATGTTATATATACTCTAGTTAAGTGTGTCAGAGAGTCCAGCTCATCCTCTCACTTACTGTTTTCAGTCAGGGCTTAAAGGTCATTTCGTAATTTTAGTTCACCCTGTATCGACTATCGACTATATGTTCACAAGCAATCAGGAAGCACTCCACTGTGATCTGTTACCTTTTAACGACCTGTATTCACCAAATACGAGAGTGGGCCTGATGCATGAATGTCTTCTTACATTTTTCTTATATTTGGCATCAAATTTTTATTGGTCATACAGATGTCATATCTACACGTTAATCAAATGTGGTTGCAATAGCACAAAGCTTTCAAGGAGAAATGGCATTTCTTTGTGAAGTCTGAGGGCCAGCAATGGTGATGATTGCTCAAAAGAGACCAAAGTGGACCAAAGTGTAAGTGGGCGGAGCTTATATGGATAGATCTGTCTGGACCATGGATGTATATAGAGGCAAAGATATGAACTGTAGCCAATGACAAGAGACAAATGTTTTTTTGATCCTGTTTGAATTGTGTCATGAATTACAAAGATCGCAGTTTGTCATTAAACTGCTTAAGTATCAGACTGTGAAGATATGTAATTAGAAAGACGAGACACCCAGAAGTCACAAGTGACATCACGACTTTCTAACATTAGACGATGAAGCTACGATTGCTGTGTGTTTTTGTCGCAGGATGTAGTCACACAAACAGGTCTTACTCGTTCTTTCTTTTCCCTGCTGATAAAAGCACCAGGACTCGGCCGCTTGTTTCACAGTGTCTTTTTGGACCGCGGTCCATCAAGTGGTTTTGTCATTACAGAGTTTGGCCACTATGACAAACTGGTTTCAAAGCCTGTCGAACTTCCTGGAGGATTGGTTTGGATCCATTTAATCCAGAAAAACAAACTTTTAGTTTAAAAGTTAAAGGTCAACATGTAAAGTTTGTTGTTCGATCAGCACGTCTATCTGGCCAAACTGCACCAAACTTGACACTGCACTTCCCCGAGTTGATCAAATTCCAACTTCCAGCCAGAAAAGCAAAAATCAGTTAATGTTGTGATTGTTTATGCCTCATGGTAACTGGCATTTTGTTGCCATTTCCTGTTTAGTTTTCCATGAATTTCAACCAGTAACATTCCTCCGGTTGTCATCAGAGACAAAAGATCTGCTGCTCATCAGAGCAACAGGTAAAGCTGCTAAATCAACACAAGAGAATATTTTTGGGTGCTGGAGAAACACGTTGTCAACTAAAATTTATTCATCAGTGTGTGATTCTAAAGATGAATAAGACTACATTTAAAGAAGAGTTAGTTTGTGTCCATTCTTCCATCTTTCACGTTCATTATCGCTGTTTTTCATCTTTCTTTTTTTTCTTAGTTTTTGTCTCTTTTTATTAATCAATTTATAATTTTCACAAGTTTTTTCTTGGTGAAATGAACACTGGAACCTAACAGTGGTATTTTGTGGATGTCTGTGTGTTCGAATCCTCTGTGAAAGACACACGTTGCTGCGTTTCTCCTCACATTCCTTCACATATTTACTGATTGTAAATACGACCGACTGCTGCCATACGAGCGAGATTAGCTCCGCTGCCACTTTAGTCTTGTGTGCTCTTCACGTACAACCTCCAACCATGTGAACGTTCGGGTCCACACAGAGAGCCCCTGCAGATTGGGTGTAATTACCCGACATAAAGAAGATCCCTGACAGGGAACTTTATGATGTTTGATTTTCCCATTCAAGAGGGTGAGAGGAGGAGAGAGGAGGGGGAGTTGGAGGTGAAGGCAAAGGAAAGATGAGTCAACAGGGAGGGATCGGCGAGGAAAAATGATATTTAACACGATCATCCCTATGTGTTTTGTATTTTTGTTCTGCAGTAAAGAAGGGAGGTGTATTTTAACCATGACTTGTAACAATAAAGTAGATTTAAACAGATTAAATGTGTGTTTTTGTGTCCTATCTTTAGCTGGAGATGTCACACCCTGGTTAAATGAACAAATTAGAGGATAACCACATGAACAGTTTACAAGCTGCAGAGGCAGTAAACAGCTCAGAGAAACCACAGAGCAGGAGGCGATGGTGTGGGAGGAACTACTTTTCACACATTGTCAAAACAAACCAACACAAACACTGTGAATGACACTGCATGTGCGCAGTACGCGTACCTCGTTCTCTGGGAGCTCTGCGGGTTCGGCCTTTTAACCGCGGGGTCGGGAGCCTCGAGGTGACGAAAGCGCCGCTTGCGAGAAGGGGCCACGTCTGTGATGTCCTTCAGGCTGTCGTCCAATGGGCTCGCGGTGGAAGACTCTGAGGAGAAAATGAGTCAGTCAGGTTTCTGCATAAAATAGTGGACTCAAAGTGAGACAGATTAGAGCACAAATACATCTTAATTACAGCAAAAGCGTCAGAGTGTGAATGATCTGACATTACAAAACTGCCGTCTGTCCCAGATGACAGAGACAGGAAAGACAGCCTTCATAATTTCTGCTTCAGTCAAGAAAAGTCTTGCATTCAACAGTTTTCTTAAATAAATGTACATGAGTATGAGCAGCAAAATGTACTTAAAGGATGAAAAGTAAAAGTACTGATTAGGAGGAACAATTACTGTCATTATTTCTGTGTGTTTTCAGTTTAATTTACATCTACAACTGTGATATTCCACAAAATGATCATATGATTCACATGTCCCTCTGAAATGTAGTGGAATATGAGGGAATACTCAAGTAAAGTACAAGTACAAGTCATCACTCAGCACTTTCCCTTATAAATTACTCTGTTCTACATTATATTCTAGTTTTTTTAGTTTTTTGTTCTCTAAAATGTCTAAAAAAAAGGTTGATCAGTGTTTCCAAAAGCCCAAGATGACGTCCTCAAATGTCCTGTTTTGTCCAGCAGCCCACAGAAGAGTAAAGAAACCAGAATATATTCAGATTTGAGAAGCTAAAATCAAAGAATTGGGATATTTTTCCCCAAAATTAATTAACTGTCAATTAAGTAATCGGTTAATTGACTGTTGCAGCTCTAGTTAACAGCATGGCTAAAAACAAAAAGGTAATAACTGATATAGCAGTGACTGAAATATCCTGACTTTCTGTCACTTATATGGGCAAAGGTCCAAAATACTATATACTACATTGCCCATAATGCAATGCTTCTTTCATCATATAGAAATTTATTGTCTAAGGATAAACCCTTTGAAATGTATCATCTTGTTTTCGGAGGGGGTCCCAAACAAACACTTAAAAATGGAGGAAACCAAACCCTTCAAACCTGGAACACATCGTCTGATAAAAATGTACATCTCAATGGCAAATATCTCAAAGTTTACAAAGCAGAGTCACAAAAGACATTATACAAACTGTTCCTCATGTGTAAAATCAGTGGAGTTTCCCTTTAAGGTTCACATGTTTAACAAATATGGTAATTTGCGATTGTTAAAATGAGATGAGACACTTCCAGGTGTTCAGAGGAGGATTTTAAAAACATGCCAACACCAGATATCCAGTTTCATCTCTAACATTTATGATGAACAGTAGGTTATGTAACTCAGAGCAGTTCTCAGGAGTGGAATGAGGTTTTTTTTTTTTTTTGAAACATGTCTGAGGTTGAGAGATGGCAGCCGGCATCTCGCCAAACATCTGCTCGTGCCTCCTCTCCTCAGCTGTCTGTCTCCGCTGTCATCGCCTCTCCTCTCTGCCTCTGTCCTTAAACGTGAGGATGCCGGGAACAAGTGTGTGGAACAACAGAGAGGCAGATGGTTTCTCCACCCACAAATCAGCACGTTATCCAGGGATCAAAGAGCAGAGGAACACCGGGACCGAGGCCGGCGGTGGGAGGACGATGGCGGAAAATATGGAAACATCCTCAAAATTACATGTTCTTCCTTTTCTCACATTAATCGCTGCTGATATATTTCTCTCCGCTTAGTTTGGTGACTGACTGGTTTCCACATCGTCTTATACTGACTCTGAAACAGTCTGTAAAAGCTGCCTGTTAAACTCGGTGACCCACTGAACACAAAGCAGCAGAAGCAAGTAAAACCATGACAAAGTCGACAGGTGTCAGGTGTCAGGTGTCAGGTGTCAGGTGTCCCCCCCCCCCCCCTTTATCCCTTTTATGGTTTTCTTGGTCTTCTTTTTCCCCTGAACCTTCCTAATGGCTTTATCTGTTACTTAACTAGCTAACTGCTAACTGCTGCTAGCTAACTAGCTGGGACTGATGCATGACGACAGGGAATACAATGCCAAAGTGATTCACAGAGTTTACTGATACACGGACAGCTTTATGTGTAGCTAACGTTGCTAAATGCTAGCTGCTGCTAACAAGCTAGGACCACACACTGCCCCAGAGACAGAGGGAAACCAGTTTGCACAACGACAAGGAACACAGTGCAAAGACTATTCATCGAGTTTCCTGATACAGGGACAGCTTCACTTGTTGCTAAAGTAGCTAAGTGCTGCTAACAAGCTGTGACCGAACACAGCCTCTGACATTGAGGGAGGCCAGTTTGTATGATGACAGAGAATACAGTACTGAGGTTATTCAGAGTTTCCTGATGGACAGCTAGCTTTACTTGGAGCTAAAGTAGCTAAGTGCTAACTGCTGCAAACAAGCTGGGACTGAACACAGCCTCCGAGACCAAGGGAGGCCAGTTTGCATGACGACAGGGAACACGGTGCCAAGATTAGTCTCAGAGTTTCTTGATGGATGGATAGCTTCACTTGTAGCTAAAGTAGCTAACTGCTGTTAACAAGCTGGGACCGAACACAGCCTCCAAGACCGAAGGAGGCAAGTTTGTAGGATGGCAGGGAATACAGCACTGAGGTTCTTCACAGAGTTTCCCGAGGAACACGGATTTACTTGTTACTAAAGTAGCTAACTGTTAACTGTAACGTTAGCTGCCGTTTGCTGGGCTAGCGGTGCAGCTAGCTGATTAAGCCCCAGGGAGCCAGGAACAAAAACACCTCAGTACTGCATTCCCTGTCGTCAAAATAGCCTACGTTGGTCTCTGAAGCTGTGTTCAACCCAAAACATCTGTATTCATATCTGACGTCTCGGGAATGAGACTCATCAGTTATCTTTCTGGTGTGTTCTGACAAACAGTTCTGACAAATCCTACCGATCCTACCTTTAATATTATATCATATTATAGCTTCTTGTTGTTTCTTGATGTGTCACTTAACTTAAAACCGCATGTTTTAAAGTGTTTTCTGTTTTTCTGCGCTTGATTAAACTCAAAAGGGCGATTTTAAAAAATGAATCCCAATCAAGCACTGGCAGCTCACTTAACTGACGAGTTTGTCGCCTCTGGTAAAAGTTCTGCTAATCAGCAACATCAGCTGCTCCACTGATTGTACAAACTGTAAAAGTAAAAGTAGAAACTCTCCAAATTGCCACACATTTTCCAGAACTCTGTCACAATTCCTTAAAAGGGGAACTTCACCAGGAACATTAGTTATAAGGAAAAATCATGACCATGTCGTTTTAGTCTGTCTACATATTACTTTAAATTAATATAATGACAGTTATGGAGTGAGTTTTGAGGCGGTAACTTTAACAGATCATCTACAGAAAGTAGTTAAATCTGTCATATGAGCGGATCAGTCAGCATTAAATCACATGAGGCAGAAAATTGCTGTTGCAGGTGGTGGAAAACACCTGGCGAGGGCAAATATTAGACATGTGAGAGCCACTGAGAACATAACTTCACAACTCCTTAATAATTAATGCTACACGGCTACCAAAAAAAGTAGAGTACAAGTTTTCTGTAAAGTATTTTCACATTTTGTAAAATATGACCATGAATCTGATATTTTCTGGAAGCTGTTGTCATGGGAGCTGTGTGTGTTTGCACCACCTCTGAGACCTTCTGTGTTTTCATGCCCAGAATCTCACCATGACATCACTCAAGAGTTATGTAATGTTGAGTCGTGGGCCTCTGCGAGCTGACATCCCAAAACACCTTTAAATACACGCAGCTTCTAACGCTGACGTTACACTCCATCAACCTCCAGACGGGTGCTCCCAGACGGCCTGGACGTGATTAATGTGCCACCGGCGGGAGGGTGGATGGATGTACGTACGGCGTGGAGGTGTGTGTTACAGTAAGATGGCTACAACATAAGTTACCTATCATGGAGCTGTGAGGCGTTTTTCAGGGGAGTTTTTTTGCCCTTGTTTCAGCTGTTTACGTCCCCGATTTTTCCACTTTCTCACACATGCTGAGAAGCCAGGTTGGGTTCGTTTGATACGTCAAAGCTTGTTCTGTGATGTAGGTGTCCCCGTTCTCTGGGCCTCCCCCTCCATGTGATGAGGAAAAGCTTGCAGGATCTGTGTTGTTCCTGTTGCCACGACAGTGACTCAGACGGCAGCGTGTTGCCAGTTAGGACCAGCAGATAGGAGGAGGGAAGTTTGGAAAATGTTTGTTCTATGTGGTATGTATAGAGACTGAAAGGTCACAGTTTTGATCCATACAACAAATCTATTGTCAAACTGTGCCTGAGCTCATTCTGGTGAAGTAAGTGTACGTATAATAAAAACCTTTAAATGGTCCACCCAGTAAAAAAAGTAAAGGAAAATTAATTTCTTTGCACTAACAACAAAAACTAATTGTTTTATTTTCAACTAACCACACTGATTTTTAAATACAAGCCTCTACTAATTGGCAGAGATGTCCATTTACAGCACATTGTTAAATTATACGTTTTTTTGTTTTTTTTTATTACGTGAAGCGACACTTCACCCCAAACTCAAAAATGTACATTTTACCTCATACCTGCCATTTATCCATCTAGATAGTTTTGGAGTAAGTTGCAGCATTTTGGAGATAACGGCCACAAAGATGTCTGAATTTACTTGAATATAATGAGACTAAATTGCACTCGGCTTGTGGTGCTCAAAGCGCCAAAAAATACATTTGAAAAACTCATCAGCAATGTCTTGTTCCAGAAATCATGACCTGCTTACTAAAGATAATCCACAGACCTCATTGTGAGCAGTTTCATAGAGGAACTACTTTCTTTCTATGAAAAAGGAAGACACAGCCGATGGAGGATGCTGAACAGAGTTTCTGTGTGATCCAAACATTTCCAAAGAAATCCCGAGAGTTTAGAAGTCAAAATGTGTCTAACAGCAACATCAAAAAATAAAGAAAGTTGATTTAATTATTCTGAAAATGTTGCTTGAACAGCTGACAGAAATGTCCACGGTTACAGTTTATACCGGCCCACTGTGCTTTGCGATTTATTTTCATGAATATAAACATTTCCTCTCGGTGAGTAATATTTTGTGCTGTCATGCTGATTTGATCACACTAAATGTCTAGTTGACCAATCAGATTGCTTGGTCAGAATGACTTTTTGTATAATTTTTTTTCAAGATGAATCAATAAAGGAAACTAATTAACTAAAAATAACTTAAAGTCATATAGAATGTAGTGAAGTCTTTGAACAAGATGAGACCATCACAGACTTCTATTCGAACGCAATTATTTCCTGTCCACTCCAATTTGGACCAGAATGATGCTCACTCAATGTTCACAGTGTTTCTTAAATTAGTCTTTGTTGAATCATTTATACCAGTATTGGAAGCATCTCCCTTGGTTTACCTCCTTAGTTACTGTATTTATTTGGAAACATCTCTTAGACGAGGCAAAGTTTGAGGAAAACTCGGTCTTACAGAACAAAATCAGGCGGCTTCGCTGACAGAGATGTGTTACCTCGGGTTGATAAAGCGGCCGCTGGAGTCGACTGTACTTCCTCTGGCTCCTCGTCGGTACTCCCTCCATATTCATCCTCCTCCTGACCTGCTGCTTGGCCTGATTTTACCGAATCCTCCTTTTTCTGTCCATCAGAACTCCTACAACACAGAGCAGAGAGTTCACATCAAGGACACAGACAACAAAAAACTCTTGAGGAATTCGAGGAACTTCAGGAACAAGCACTGAAAGCTGAACAGTAATAGATGACTATCGGTTTAAGTACACTACACTATATTTAGAACATTTTCACTGATTTTCTTTGCCCTCAGACCAGGAGGCTGCAACCTTTATGATTAAAAGAGCCATTTTTGGCCAAAAGAGAAAACAAAGAGTCTGTCTGGAGCTAAAACAATTAAATTCTCTCTTTTCCCTGAGGACTTTTTTTTTTTTTTTTTTTTGATTTGGCGTCCATAGTTCGCCATAACCGCCTTGCTCGCACACGCCTTTTCAGGTCTGCTCACAAATTTTCTATGGGATTTAGATCAGGGCTTTGTGATGACCACTCCAAAACACTGACTTTGTTGTCCTTAAGCCACTTTGTAACTAATTTGGCTGTATGCTTCGGGTCATTGTCCATTTGGAAGATCCATTTGCGCCCAAGCTTTAACTTCCTGGCTGATGTCTTGAGATGTTGCTTCAATATTTCCACATAATGTTCTTTCCTCATGATGCCATCTATTTTGTGAAGTGCACCAGTCCCTCCTGCAGCAAAACATCCCCACAGCATGATGCTGCCACTCCCATACTTACATACAGTTGGGATGGTGTTCTCAGGCCTGCAAGCTTCCCCTTTTTTCCTCCAAATGTAACAATGGTCATTCTGGCCAAACAGTTCTATTTTAGTTTCATCAGACCACAGGACATGTCTCTAAAAATTAAGGTCTTTGTCCCTGTGTGCATTTGCAAACTGTAATCTGGCTTTTTTATGTTGCTTTAGGAGTAATGGCTTCTTCCTCGCTGAGTGGCCTTTCAGCCCATGTCGGTACAGGACTCGTTTCACTGTGGATAATGACACTCTCTTACCAGCTTCAGCCAGCATCTTCACAAGGTCTTTTGCTTTTGTTCTGGGGTTGATACGCACATTTCGCACCAGAACACGTTCATCTCTGGGACGCAGAACCCGTCTGCTTCCTGAGCGGTATGATGGCTGGACATTCCCATGGTGTTTATACTTGCGTATAATTGTTTGAACAGATGAATGTGGCACTTTCAGGCATCTGGAAATTGTACCCAAGGATGAACCAGACATGTGGAGGTCCACAGTTCTCTTCCTGATATCTTGGCTGATTTCTATTGATTTTTCCATGATGTCACACAAGGAAGCAGTGTGTTTGAGGTGTGCCTTAAAATACATCCACAGGTATGCCTCCAGTTAACTGAAATGTTGTCAATTAACCTATCAAAAGCTTCCAAAGCCATGACATCATCATCTGGGCTTTCCCAGATTAACTGTAACTAATTGTTTAAAGGCATAGTAATCTTAGTGTATGTAAACTTCTGACTTTGAAGAATGTAATAGTGTACCTGGTCTCCTGCAGGTGTGTGACCGTCTCCTGCAGACTGCGGATCTTTGCTTTCTTCTCATTGAGGACGAGGACAAACCGAGAGTACAGCTCCGCCTCCAGGGCTTCTTTACCACCCGCATAACGCTTCAGTCTGAAATATACAGAAAAACACACACGTCTTAACATCTGGAAGTCACACTTTCCTCTTCAGTGACTCTTCATCCAATATTTTCTCCCGGACGTTATGAAATGTACACAAATGTTTCCATCTAGCAACACAACACCACAGTTGCCGATCAGTGATGGATAGTTGAGTCGAGGGAGAGATTACTGAGTCATGAATCATACAAGGCGACAATAACACACATGTGTAACACCAGCAGTCTTATCCTTTATGTTAAGACACATAATAAATGGAGGTGGACTGTATGTAGTGAATCACAGGGGCCCTTCTAATGAACTCACATTAACACGTCTGTGACATCAGTTCAGAGCTCAGAATGACGTGCAGCCGCAGGCGGTGACCCCTCCCCCTAACACTGTTACATGAGTTGGGTCATAACTCAGCAGGAAACCAGTGATGGATTTTAGGGAACTAAAACTTTTAACCTTTCTGTGACGTAGTGTGCCGTGCAGGATTACCATGAAAGTCTCAAGTCTCACATCTCACTACCAACCAAACTGTGTCTGAGACACCAAATATCAAAATATGAAGGACTGAAAGTCTACAATCATATATTTCCTGATTGTCTGTATGTAGTTTTTAATTAAATCTTAACATGTCTCAGTTATAAGGACATATGCTTTTTATATATCAATATAAACCAATATTTCTACTTTTTATTTGGTGACACATCATATTAAGGAGCTTCTACTAAGTGTTAATAGGTGATAAGGCTCTTATAAGAAGCTTATTAACATTAATATGTTTTAATATGTCATATAAGTGTTGATAATAGCATAATAAACATGTTTATTGTTAGATTATATGACGTTTGTAAGCAGTCTTTAAAGAAACTTGTTAACAATTGATAGACACTGGAGAACGGTAATATAACTTATGAGTTTCTTATAATTGGTTCTGATATCATTAGCTTTTGTTGTTGCTTTATTGAGATTTCAACACACGTCATTGTGCATTTATTGGCAATTTACAATGTACTTATTAACAGTTGACTACACATTTTGGGGCACCAGATCTAAGGTGTGAACAGTATTTATTAAGGTCAATTAATCCCTTATTATGCATGTATTGACGTTACCTATGCATTTTGGCTGCTCCTCGATCTGAGGGCTCACCAGTGCTTATTAAGGTTAATTAATCCCTTATTATGCACTTATTAACAGTTAACTGTGGTTGGTACTGGATCGAAAGTGTGAACAGTGCTTATTAAGGTTAATAAATCCTTCATTATGCACTTTGCCCTCAGACCAGGAGGCTGCAACCTTTATGATTAAAAGAGCCATTTTTAAGTTTTTTTAAGTTAGCTATGATGTTTTTAATTATTACTATTTTCAGGCTTTTCCCTCTCCCATGAACTGCTAATAAATGCATAATTAAGTATGTAGAAATCTTAATAAAGCAACAACAAAAGCATAGTGAAGTTTTAACAATGACATAATAGGGAAAATAGTGAAATTAATGTGTTTGTAATGCTATTATAAACAATTCATAAGGCTTTTAACATTCTTAGGCAGTAAACAAGTTTCTTTCAAATGCATCTAAATATCTCACAATAAACATGTTTATTATGCCATATTAACAATTATATAGTCTTATCAACATATATTAATGTAATAAGCATCTTATAAAGGCCTTATTACCTATTAACTAACTTATTACAAGCACATTAATATAAAGTGGTGTCATTTAAGTAACATGAATGTATTGTAAGACTAATGGTTGCACAACAATCACACAAATGATGACACATCACATCACATGATCACATTTAATGAATTTCCCCTTGGGGATCAATAAAGTATTTCGTATTCGTATTCGTATTCGTATTCGTACAATGGTTGGTTGATATTACACATCTACCAAGTTTATTGTATGTGGATTGACTCATGTATAGTACTTATAAGCTCTTAAATCATATAAATTTCATATCATACAAATTTACTCAGGATCTTGCATCTGGTTTGACTATTATATTACTTACAAGTTTTAGGTAAAAGAGATAAAACGTTTAGTAAAATCTTGGGAAATATTTTTTAAACAAGTACTTTAAATGTGAGTAACTGTATTTGCAAAATTTCCCCCAACTTTTAGAAAGAGTTAATGCAACTTCTGCACTTTTCCGATGTGGGAATCGTCCCCGATCCCTGCCAGGTTTTGGTTTTGGTTTTGATCAGTGGGAACTCTGGTTGTCTTGTGTTTTGTGTGTGTGTGTTTACTCTGTAGCGATGCGTTGCTGCTCTCGTCTCAGTCTCTGGTTCTCCTCCTCCAGTTTCTGGTTGTGATGCTGCAGCGTGTTTCTCCGCTGCAGACTGTGGATCAGTAACTCCCTCACTGCCTCCGCTGGCTCCGAGACGGCCCTCAGCAAAACAGAACCCAACCTGAACTGGAAAAAAAAAGAATCAATTATTTATAATTTATGCAGCCAGTGTAACAAAGTGACAGGCTCAGGGTGTGAATGAGGGAGGAACATGTAGGTGTACTTTATGTCAGCAAAAGAATCCACCAGCAATAACATGACCGTCATGCACACTTCCCTCGCATCAGTTGACTATAGTGCAAAGAAAAGATATTTAATGTTCAAACTAATAAACTTTACAGTTTTTCTGTAAATATACAAACATTCTGGATTTGACGGCTGTAATACATTTTAAAAAGTTGTGACAGGAGCATGTTTACCACTGTGATGCATCACCTTTTCTTTTAAACAACATTTTGTCTCATATTCTGTTTGGGAACTGAGGACACTAATTGTTGAAGTTTTGAAAGTGAAATTCTTTCTCATTTTTGCTTGATAAACAACTTCAGGTGCTCAACAGTCCTGTTTGGTCTCTGCTGTCGTATTTTGTGCTTGTATGCACCACACATTTTCAATGGGAGACAGGTCTGGACTGCAGGCAGGTCAGTCTAGTACCTGAACTCTGTTTACTATGAAGACATGCTGTTGGAACACGTGCAGAGTGTGTCTGTGCATCATCTTGCTGACATAAGCAGGGACGTCTCTGAAAAACACGTCGTCTGGATGGCAGCATATGTTGCACCAAAACCTGTACGTACCTTTCAGCATTAATGGGGCCTTCACGGATGTGACGGAGGACACAACGTCCATGATTAGTGAAAACAGTCTGAAATGTGGACTCGTCAGACCACAGCACACTTTTCCACTTTGCGTCAGTCCATCTCAGATGAGCTCGGGCCCAGAGAAGTCTGCAGTGTTTCTGGATGTTGTTGATATATGTCTTTCTCTTTGCATGGTCGAGTCTTAACTTGTATTTGTAGCTGCAGAGACAAACTGTGTTTACTGACAACGGTTTTCCAAAGTGTTCCTGAGCCCATGTAGTATCCTTTATACAATGATGTGGGTTTTTAATGCAGTACTGCCTGAGGGGTCAAAGGTCACAGACATTCAGTGTTGGTTTTCAGCCTTGCCTCTTAGGTGCAGAGATTTCTCTGGATTCTCTGAATCTGTTAATGATATTATGGATTGTAGATGGTGAAATCTATAAATTCCTGCAGTTCTGTGTTGACAAACGTTCTTAAACTGTTGGACTATTTGCAGTTTTTCACAAAGTGGTGAACGTCACCTCATCCATGCTGGTGAACGACTAAGCCTTTTGAGGACGCCCCTTTAACACCCAATCATATACTGTCACCTGTTTTACCTGTTGAATGATCCAAACAGGTGTTTTTGGTCTTTTGTTGCTCCTGTCATAACTTTCTTTGGAACATGTTGCAGGCATCAAATTCAGAATGTGAGTGTATATTTACAAAAAGCAATTAAGTTTGTGAGTTTGAACATTAAATATCTTGAATAGAGATTGAAAAGTATTTGAAAATCATTGCATTCTATTTTCATTTACATTTTACACAGTGTCCCTTTGTCATTAGCACAACTCTAAAATACATACAACTTTTACAGACTACAAGAGTTAGGCTATATCTTTCTTTTTGACCTGGTCACTGCCACATAAGGACCGCTGTCCCCCGGGAAACAAAGTTTTCCTTCAAATACGACGCTGCCGTGTTTACACACAGATAAGAGGCAGAGCAGCGACTATCACCACTGACCTCTCTGACCATCGGCTCCCTAAATAACTGACCTTTACACAGCTGTGTGTCTGCAGGTGTGTGTGCAAGTACAGACCGGATAAGAAGAGAGATAAAACTTTTGTTGTTTCAGTTCAGTGACAGAAAGACAAACAGGGAATTTGGCGATCGTAGACTGTGATTAACGGCTTCGGCTGGTATTTAACATGATCAGTTAGTAAGTTGTGCTCAATTTGAACTGTTTTCTGAGTGTTTTCTTACTGTTAGACTAGTCGACTAGTCTAAAATAAATTTTGTATTTAATCAGCAGGGAAATTAGTCAGCAGGAACAACCCTAGTGTTTGAGTATCCACATCTGTACCAGATGACATCCCTTGAGTACCATCATGTTCACATGGAAAAATAATGCTTGGAGAAACATTTCGCTCGCCATGGGTCTACGGCGAAATGTGCAAAATATGTCTCCTTTAAAACCATGATTGTGAACCTCATGGTGTCATCAAAGGAAAAGACAGAGGATCACCACAGTCAACTGGGGACAATGAACGTCTGCACAAACGTTTGTGAGAATCCAGAGACGGACAGACAGACGTGACATTGATACTATTTACGTTAAAGACTTAGAAACTGCAATCAATGTACTCTGCTGAGGTGAGGGCACATCATATGTGATAGAAACCAGCCGTTTACGCCTCATCATCATCATCATCATCCTCCGGCTCACTCTCACGTATTCCCACCCTCTGTGTTTCCTCTAAGGTTATTTACAAGTGTCCAATATTTGCCAGCTATTACTTCACCACCTGTTAGAAATGTTAAGTAAATAACCTCAGACTAAAATACTGCTCGACGTGGAAGTACCTCTTCTAAGCCTCTTCGGGCAAACACTTCCAGTTGTTGCCTCATCGTATACACTTTTACCTCAGCTGTCACCTGACTGCTCACATTAAAGATCTGGGCTGTGAAGCTTGTGATCAGAGCTCGATGTTGTTGACTGGTGTGAGACACCAGGCGGGTTGGCCGGACCACGTTTGGCTGAAACACTGTTGATGTGGGCAAAGGCTTCTCATGTCGTCATAGAGACGCTACTGTTTCAAAAGCTGTTTCTGACTCGCTGATTCACACCAATTAACTGTGGGACACTTTTATTTGGGGAGAGACCTTCGAGTGCAGCTCCACCTTTTTTAAATTTACTGCCAAAGTGGGTGAATGTTGGCGCTGATACAGAGACGGCGAATGTTTAAGTCGTTAATGTAACAGCACGTATTTCACAATACAGAGTGCTCAGTGTGAACTAACATCCCTGTGGGCTTGAACTTGTCAGGTTGAACTCAGGAGTCCAAACTCCAGAGGACAGGAGGACACAGGAAGACAAATGTATTGCTGGCATCAGCAGTTCAGCTTCACTCTAATGTAAAGATAAAAGGCAACTCAGTAACATATATTAACGGTGCTCTGATCAGGATTTTTGGGGACTGGGGCTGTTCACTGATTGTTGGAAGAAGTATCAGTCAATACTGATCACAGGATCTCGATTATCAAATTAATCCCCGACTATTTTGATAATTGATTAATCATTTTGAGACATTTTTTTGATAAAAATGTCAAAATTCTCTGATTTCAGTTTCTCCAATGTGAACATTTTCTTGTTTATTTAATCATCTTATGAGAGTAAAGTTAATATTTTTTTCTTTTGGACATAACAAGACATTTGAGGACATCAACCTGGGAATTTTTCACCATTCTGTGTTATTTTATGGTCCAAACCACTAATCCATTAATAATCGATTAATCAAGAAAATAATCAACATCTGGATTCCATCACACGTTTTAGTTGGAGACCTGTACATCTGTCTATCTAGAAGTGAATGGAATATTGTTATGATTTTAGCATCCAATTATTAAAAATTCTGCAAACAGAGGTAGGCCTGCATATTTAAAAAAAAAAAAGCATTTGTGGCCATTTAAGTATGGATTTCTGAGTTTACACGGGGCACCTGAATGCACCATGAAGTCCCTTTCTTGTGTGTGTGTGTGTGTGTGTGTGTGGTGTCACCAAATGACACCGAACACGATGGAGACTCACAGCAGAGTTTCTCATTACATCAGTATCGATCAAAGTATTTACAACAACTATTGGCCGATAACGATCAGTACCCAATCTATCGGAGAACCCTTAATGTGTTTCAGGGAAAAGTCCCCCGACGTTCTCAGACAAACAGAGGATGGTAAAATGGAAAGAAATTAGAAAAAGAACATGGTAGTTATGATGTAGGCTCTATTTTTTGTAGTTTTCATTAGTTTCTTCAGGACATTTAAACTTTAATTTTCATTTTCTGAAAATAAGCACTTGAGTTATGTTTTGATTCATCTTTAATTTCAGTCCAAGTTTCCTATGAATATGTCTAACAGTCAAACGACAAGTTTCCGATAGAAACAGATAACATGTGTTCACCAAGACAACAACAGTGGAAACTCAGTCTTAATGGCTCCTGTACAAGGTTCAGTCATCATTTAGCAACGCAGACTGAAACTAAGGGCCCACTTGTTTTAATATGTGAAAATGAAAGCAATATTTAATCAAAATAAGTGATGTGGAAGTCATTTTTAGTTTCACTCAGTGTTTCCGTTCACATTGTAGTTAAAGTTTAATTTTTATTCATCTGTTTATTCCTCTGATAACAACTTTCCTTGGAGAAACTGTTTATTCGTCTCTCTGAGATGCTGCTCTGCTGCAGATCTTATGCTCACTTATTATTTGTGGCAGGACTTCAAAACGGGGCCTGTAGCACGTCATGATCAACTTGTTTAAGCTGCTAAAAGTTAAAAATATCGAGGGGCGTTAACACAGCTCAGGGTTTAAGATGCCAACCATGAATTATAATGTTAGCGGTCCTTAGTTTGGGACCTTTATTGTATCTCCCACTCCATACTTAAAAAAAAAAAAAAAAAAAAAACTCTGACTGAGTTCTTTAATGTTCTACTTGACATCATGGTTTAGTTACTTTAACTGCAGGCTCAGCTGTAAGATGACAGTAACTGGGATGAGGTAACGCACTTGAAGCTCCATTAGAAACTGTTGGATCTTGCGTCACTGTATTTTACACTGTATTTTATTTCATATTTAAATGTTTACGCTTTGTTAGAAAAGTTTTACTTGTATTTTTGACCATGCAGATGCATGGCTCTGTGGACGCATATCTTAACAACTACTTTTTTTTTTTTTAGTGCCACCATCAGCTTGACATTCTTATTCAAAGTGAAATATCCCAAAAACTATTAAATGGACTGCCATCAAATTTGGTTCAGACATTCATGTTCCCTTCAGAATGAACTGAAATAACTTTGGTGAGCCTCTGACCTTTCATCTAGTGCCGTCATCAACATTTTCATGTGACCAAATACATGCAGAACTACTGACATTCCCATCATTCTCAGCTGTGCTTTGTGTTTACTGCTAATTAGCAAATGTTAGCATGCTAATACCCTACGCTAACAAGGTGAACAAGACAAACATTAGACCTGATAAACATCAGCATGTTAGTGTCATTAGTCGTGTTTCCATGTACTTGTGAAGCAAATTTGAAGTAAACTCTTTGAAATGTTGCAAAAAAGAGAAAATGCTAATTGTGCGTGTTAACAACTGGTTCTGAGCGAATAAACCAGTGTAAAGCACAGCTGGCGGTACAGGCTACGTCAATAAACAGCGTAGAAGAAGTAGAGGTCGCGAACTGGAAACAAAAGCAGTTGTTTGCCAACCGCCAATAAACCTCAAAAAAGAAGAAAAAAAACAGTCCAAAACCAGTCGTCTTGGAGAAAAATGGAGAGAGGTCTTCAGGACTGTTTTTAAACTCGGAAAGTTGCATTATTTTTTCATGGGACAGTCGACGCCGACAGAGCAAACAGCTTCTCGTTCTTCAGCAGAAACAGCTGATCAGTCATGTGTTTTCATTCAACGTGTTTCCATTTGCCATTAAGCCCATTAACTCTTTTGACATTTACATCGTTTATATACTCCCATTTTCTATTTTCTTAATTTCTCTACGCTTTTCTATTCTTGAATGGGAGCATCTGTAATATGTTAAATGTATGAAGTATTTCTGAGTCTGATACTAAAGGTAAAAAAAAAAAACACTCAAGCGAGTGTAAAAAGTTATTCGCAAACTTGGATGTTGCCGTTTCCATCAACCTTTTTAAATATGATATGTCAAAACACACACAAATGGAAACTACTAATATACCTTGCTTTACAAAGGGCTGCATTTTAAGATTATTTTGATTTGCTGATTCATATTTATATTATTTTCTAAATTTATCAATTAGTTGTTTGGTCCATAAAATGTCAGAAAATTGTAAAACACGTCGATTAGTGCTTCCCAAAGTCCAAGATGACGTCCTAAAATGTCTTGTTTTGTCCAGAAAATATTCACATTTAAGAAGCTGAAATCAGAGAATTTTGACCTCCTAATCGATTAATTGATTGAATGCAGCTCTAGTTTCATACTCTGATTCGTTCTATAAATGGCTCTTGTGCTGCTTTTATGATACTGTTTGATGAGCTAAAAACAATCTGACACTCTGGTGGCTAAATAAGAAGCATTTTGTTGTACTCATACAAAAGGATTTGTTGAATTGTTGCATATTTATGGGTTTATAGAGTTGCTGTGACCATCTGGTGATGATTCTACTTCACAACACAACATAATACAGTCTCAGATGTAATAATAAGACTGTAAATCTACTGAAGTCAGTGGATTCAATAACAGAAAACATCTGTGAAACACAGACCAAATGTCTCAGCCGTCACAGAAGGACCCGAAGTCTTACATGTTTCTCTGTGCAACACAAGTCAGCAGAACATGCTGACAAAAAGCATCAGCACGAACACACACACGTTTGGTATGTTAACCACCTCAGGTAACACCTGTACATGTGTGTGAGAGTCTCACTTGTGGGCTCTTTTGGTGTTTTTTGCAGCAGTAAGCAGCAGCTGCGATTAGAGGGGAATGACCAGGCATTAGGCTGAAGCCTTTCATTATGACTCATAACTTTATGACAGATGAATTACTGTTGTTTTTTTTTTTTTATGTTGAGCAAGAGAAACCCTCGAACACCTCCGACGACACATCCCAGCAGCTCACTTCTGTAAATCCACTGTTTGGAACTCTCATTTTTAAAAAAAAAACAAAAAACAGAAGCATCGATTCATTTCCCTTTTGCTGCAACACACGCAATCACATTTCCATTCTGTCATAATTACCACGGTAACAAAGGTTTGTGTCTCCATCGTGAATGAGTGTGTTCACATGCTGACCCCTGAACAGGGATTATTCATTAGATTGCTAAACACCATCATGCTGCTCAAACACCCCCCAAACTCCATCTGTGTTGTCACACAACAAAATCACACCAGTACAAATACATTAAGGTCATATTTTAACCACATGGGTTTGTTCTTTGGTTATTTGTTTCACAAGGTCTCTTAACAACATGAGTCCCCCCAAAATCAAAGGCAAAAAATGCTTTAATCAATCAGAATTATTAAAAAAAAATGTGATGATTAATCAAGAAATTATTGTATCTTTGAAAATAAAACAGGCAGCTGTTCAGTAAACTCTAACCATCAGAGATAATGGGATGCAGCCTAAAGAGATCAGGTGTTGCTTGGACTATAACAACACACATTGAGAGGTTATAACCAAGTGTGACTGTTTGTTTTGATACGTTGATTGATGCACATGATCAATTCATGTACACGCCTCACTAAAACAGTAGACAGGACGACAGAATTCTGCTGGGAATGATGGGAATTTAAAGGGACAGTAACCCCAAAATCAAAAGTCTATATTTTCCCCCTGGCCTGTAGTGCTCTTTATCCATCTAGACAGTTTTTGTGTTGAGTTGCAGAGTTTTGGAGATATCGGCTGTAGAGATGTCTGCCTTCTCTCCAATATGATGGGACGAGATGGCAGTTGGCTTGTGGTGCTGAATGCACCAAAAAAGTTAGGGATGCACCGACCGACTGGCCCTGAGCAGTGACGAGCCGGTCAGCTCCACATATCTGATTGTGTACTGGTTAAATTCACACACTTGCTCTGCACAAAGGTCACATCATGTGCACAGTGGCACAGACAGTAACGTCACAGCCACACACACTCAGACATGTTTGCATGAAGTCGGTGTTAGCGACAGATTCTAAGAACAGGATAAAGAGAAGACAGACGGTCTACATGGAGACGGAGCAGCTGGGTAGCTGACAGTGTCACCGAGCAACAGTGAACTTTCCAGCTCTTCAGACTAATGTTAGCCAGCAGTAGACTACTGTTCACAGACTGACCGTTAGAATCTCACCTCCTGCTCTGGTTGAAGAACAAACAACCTGTGTTGACGCGTCTCCTCAAACATTTCTTCATTCAGACTCATTTAACCTCTGCTTCTCACATGAAATCCAATTTTCTATGAGATCTCACACGATCATGCTCCCTCTGATACAAAATCTTAATTCAATAATATAATAAGGCTTTATTATGAACATCTGATTCAATTTTACATTAAAGAAAAGTTACAAAAATGTTGTGTATTCTGACATTATTGTTCTTAGAAAGATTAAAAATCAGAATAATCAAAAATTAGAATCAACAGGTTCCCCGGAAGAGCTGGAGGAAGTGTCTGGGGAGAGGGAAGTCTGGGTATCCCTGCTTAGACTGCTGCCCCCGCGACCCGGACCCGGATAAGTGGAAGAAGATGGATGGATGGAAGGTTAGGCCCTTCGAAAATCAGAACCGTCCGGAAAATTCCAGTCAGTCCATCTCTAAAAAAAAAAACATTTGAAAAACTGCACAGCAACAGCAGCAACAGTCTCTTTACAGAAATCATGACCTGGTTACCCAAGATAATCCACAGACCTTGTTGTGAGCAGTTTCATGAAAAAACTACTTTCTGTCTAGTAGAAAAAAAAACTAGTTCCAGTAGATTCTATCATAGAAAGAAAGTAGTTCCAACAGACATCAAAACTCTGCAACTCACACCAAACACATCTAGATGCATAAATAACGCTTCAAGTAAAAGGAAAAATGTGTTTTTTTGTTTGAGGGTGAACTGTCCCTTTAACAGCTTAGTTGTTTTAGAGAGGGAAAAAGTCATTACTGCATCGGTGTTGGAATATCTGACATGATGAAGTGGTTTTGAGTCATCTTTAATTCCAGCATCCCATGAGTTTGTGCACATACTGATCCGTTTCCTCAGCAGAAAAGTGTTCGCTTGTCCAACTCCGCTGAATGTGCCAGAGGTAGGTGCACCTGCCTTTTAAATGTGAGATGAGACTCTGGTTTAATTCATGTTACGCCCAAAACACACTTATAATTAATTAAGAGACTAAATACAACCTCTTTGCGCCTGGTGCGTTACTTTGCACCCTGACTGAGCGCCGTTCAACCAGCAAAAGTGGAGTTGGAGTGAGTAGAACCCTATGATTTTACAACTGGGGTAGGAAGACAACATTTAAAGCCTACAATGTTTTATAATCAAAAATTGTATTACATGATGAATCAATTAAGCTAAAAAGTGCTGATTTGTGAACAGTTTGCCGCAGCTTTGAGGGTTACATTGATTTGTGACCAGCACAAGATTTGAACCACATGAAAGTCGGATCAGAACAAACAACAATCTATTATACAATCCATTTAAAGATCTGAAGCAGATTACAGAGTGTAGCCGTCCTCACACGTGATTATTTCTGGTTGTTATTGTATTAGGTCAGACACTTTTACTACAGCTCCGTGGTAAGCTGAAACAACATTAACATTTCACACTCTATCCATCACTTCCTGGGTTCAGGGTCAGGAGATCAGAACTTTTCTCCGGAGCTTTAAACATCAGAGGCAGGTTAAAGAAGCCGAGGTGACGCCGTTATTAACGCGGCGCTGACGTCATGTGAAACATCAACAGCTCTCAAGGCGCCTTCAATGTCAACAATCAACCTACATTTTACTGATAAAGCTGCAAAACCAAAACAAGCGACCACCTTTTGGAATTAACCTCATGACTCATCTGCCCGGAGAGAGGAGCGTTCAAATAAACACACACACACACGCAGACTAAAACCTCTCTCACCACGAAGCCATCTCAGCTATCACACTGAGATACTATGAAGACTAATGATGGTGGTTTCACTCACAGAGATGTCCTTCTGAACCTTCTCGTACGCCAGAGTGACGGTGGAGGCGCGGCCGGGCGGGGACGGCGTCAGGTTGAAGCTGTACGCGGTGGAGTTTTCTGTCTGGGTCAGCGCCTGCTGGAGGTCCTGGATGTACCGCTCCGTCTGCATCTCCAGCTCCTCTGCCTCACTACATACGGCTTCCTCGCTCACTACAAAGACACAACAGCACTTAATAATAACAGTTATAATGAGTAAAGTGCTGCTGCAGAAGACAAAGAGAGCTTTAAAATGCCAACCATGAACCATCAGTAGTGTAAAATAACTAAGTACATTTGCTCAAGTCCTGCACTTAAGCACAATCTTGAGGTACTTTACTTGAGAATTTCCATTTTCTGCTACTTTAAACTTTTACTTCGCTACACCTCAGAGGGAAATATTGTACTTTTCACTCCACCAAATTTATCAGACAACTTTAGTTACTTTCAAATTGTTTATAGTTCTGTCACAATTCTCAAAATCCACTATTTTATTTGACTTTGGATTTTAAGGTCATGATTCGATTGAGTTTTTCGATTTAAACGTCTTTTTTTTGCACTGACGGCTATGTAATGTTAGACCGTCGAGTCTTGTAGAGCTGCAACGATTAACCAATTATCATTATCAACTATTAAAGTAATCACCACCCAATTTGATAATTGATTAATCATTTTGAATCTTTTTTTTTTAAAGAAAAAAAAATTCCAAACTCTCTGATTTAATCTTCTCAAATGTGTCTTTAAACTTCTCTGAGAGTAAACGGAATAACTTTGGGTTGTAGACAGAACAAGATGCAGGAGCGTGTGACACTGGGCTTCGAGAAACACCGATCGACATTTTTCACCATTTTACAGCACTATATATAAATAAATCAATAAATATATTATAAATATATAAAAATAAATCTAACTAGTTTTTCTTCTGAGTTCTGTGCAAGAATTCTTCAAGGACTGTGCAGTACTTTTCACTGGCACCTGTTTTTCATCTAGTTATTTAATTATATGACTCTGTGCTCTGAGCAATCTTTTGTTTGTTCTTAAGTCTGTTTTTAACCCACCATTAACCTCTATTGTTCATTGTCCTTAACTTAGATTTATATGTTAATGCAAATTAAGACAAAGAATGAAAGATTTATCAACTTATCTACAACATTAGGGCCCAAATGATGCTGGATTTTTATACTTGAGTAAAACAATAAACAGTTCTGTTAACATTTCGAGCACCTCATTTAATTCTGACCTGAGACAAACTAATAAATCTTCCTCTGGTTGTAGCGGTCCGCACAGCTGAAAAGGTCAACGATGGTACACTCTAAAATGTTCCAGGTGAAGTGAGAAGGTGTGTGTGTGTGTGTTTGTGTGCGTGTGTGTGGTCAAACAGGTGAGGTTGTCCAAGCATCAGGTGACCATAAATCTGTCAGGTCAGACATGTTAAAATGTGAGACGACAAGTTGTGAGGTCACGCTGGGTGAGGTTTTTTTTTTTTTACCGTCCCCTCTCCAAGCGTCCTGTCCATCAGTCAGCAGCAACTGGAAGCCTGAGCCTAAACCCCGCCCCTTCCAGTCCACCCGCAGGAAGTAGGAGGAGTCAGGCTCTGACAGGATGTGGATTTCACGCACTGATGTGTGCATCCCTGCAGATAAAAAACAGCAGAAGGTTAGAGGAATGCTGATTTCTGGCACACTGAGTTGACTTTTATCTACACTCAAATGCAGTATTTTTCTTTTTGCTCCCATTTTTCATGAGTTGAAGTAAAAAAATCTCTTACTTTCTCTCAGATTTCATTCACAAATTTGTTAAAAATCTGTGTCAGTGATCACTTCCCGTTGCCAAGATAATCCATCCACCTGACAGGTGTGGCATATAGAGATGCTGATTAAAAAGCAGGATTGTGTCTTGGACTGGTCACAATAAAAGGACACTTGCTAGATTGCCCAACTTGCAAGCAGGCAAGCATGATTGTTGAGCCCTGCGGGGACTGGAGCACACCGATTAATTCACAGTCTGCAAACAGACTAATGTTTCAGCACTACTTTGTCTTTATCAGAGGACTCTGATCAAGACACAGCAGTGTTGAAATGTTCCATCTGCACAATTAAAGGCTGTGAATTAATCAGTGTGCTCCAGTCCCCTTTGGTTCCCGGTGGAACAGGTCATACTTTGTCCTCCTGGGAAAAAGATTTGGCTTCTGTAGCCCTGTGTGAAACAGCCTAGTTATGGTTCAGTGCCTAATACATCAGTCCATCCAGGATTTTGCTGGCTTTTTGGGGGGATTGTTGCAGCCTAAAATGCCAGCAGCTTTCCTAAATTTGTGATGCATCTTACAGTGTTTTTTGGCATTTATTTGAAATGATGTTGTGGGAACAAGTGATGTTTTTTAAACTGTTTTAAACTGTTCTGACTGGTCTAAGTAACTTTACTGAAAAGGCTCAGGATTACAAACCGGGGGGGGGGGGGGGTATTCCAAAAAGATGCAAAATCTTTTTGAAGATCAAACTCAGTCAAAACAGCAAGAACAAAATTATACAATATAAAAGTGCAGACAGCAAAGATAAATGTCAATAACTATTTTTGATTCCAACACTTACAGTAAATACGGTCCAGCATCAACCAAAGTTAGCAACAGTTAGCAACAGATGCAGAAGCAGCAGCAACGAGGGTTTGTTTGGTGTCAAAGGATATGATGTCACATTAAATGGTTGAGAGGTTTTCAAAATAAAAGTTGGTGAAATGATTTCAGTGTGTGTATGATGTCTTTTTCAGAGACGTCCCTGCTTATTTAAGCAAGACAGTGCGGAGACACATTCTGCACGTGTTCCAGATTTTTCCGTTTTACACTAAATATCTTGTATTCAAATGAATACAGATCAAAAAGTTTTTGTAAACCATTACATTCTGTTTTTATTTACGTTTTATACAGCGTCCCCACTATTTTGGAATTGTAGTTGTAATTTCCCGTAAGATCCAAAGTAATTTTGAAGATCGTTCATCTCATTTTGAAAAATTTTTAATGAGCACACTGCTGCAGATTTAACCCAAAACAGCAGAATAGTAAAACACAGGCTGTTCTAACACATGGCCAGCAGTGTAAGCCGAATCCTGATTGGTGGAGGTGCGTCAGACCTGATGGAGATCTGTCACGGCTCCCACAGCTGTTCTTACATCATTTTCCTGGCATGTGTCACAGCATGTTGTTCACGTGCCAGCCAACACCTTCACTCACTGTGGCTTCAACCAGCCTGCAAAACAGCCACTAACAGAAGAAAAAAAAGACTGCTGAATGTGGGTTTCTCAACAGCTACTGTGAATTTATCTGCGCAGCAGCGTCTGCAGGAGGCCGAGCTATTGTTTTATGGAGAGAATGGAAGACATATTGAAGGTCTGAAGGGAAAATGGGTCTGTAAACCATCAGAGACCACATGAGGCTTGGCTAGGAGGAACATAGAATCCCCCACAAGAGGAAACACACAAGGCGTGTCTGTTGTTAGCTGTTTCAGAGCTGCTAACAGGGCCGTAGATGGTGAACAGTACGGGGAAACACTACATTATTAAACCCCTCAGGCACTACCTGTTGAAAAATTTTGGTCACAAATTCATTATCATATTCAATTCACCTCCCGTGAACAGCAATTATCCAATCATGGCTTTGCAGCTGTATGTGGGCCTGTTTTGTATTTCTCCACATGTTGAACTGGGCTTCATGGAGCTGCACTAACACGGATACACAAAGAGGGCAGGTGCTGTCTTGCTTTTTAACCTTTCAAAAACCAAACATATTTGAGCAAAAGTGAGTTTGTCTGCTGTATCATAAGCTGCTAATGTTAGCATGCCTGACTAGCAAGGTAGTTAGGTAAGAACTAAGCTAAGTCGCTAGTTACCTGCAGTAGTAATCTAGTGTTACCTCAGAGAAGGTAGTATGTCATTAGCTTTCAACATTTTTCACTAGTTTCTGAGAACAGACCCAGCGACTCATAAATCTGGCTGATCTAGAAAGTATTTGGCAGATTAATCGATCAGTCCTAATGTTTATTTAGTAAAGAGTTAGTTTGGCTGGACTGGATTTATTCAATGTTTTTTAAAGGTACATGGGAAGAAAACTCTTAATAAATCACCCCCACGCAAATAACTTAAAGATAGAAAACAGATTAGGCGTTCATTATCTGTTGGCTTCACTGAAATATGCACAGACCTCATGCTGGAAGGATGGTTATGTAATTGTTAAACATTGGTTTTCCTTAGTGCTGTTTGGTCGTGTAATGACCAAAGTGAAAATGATGAGTCCAGCTTCATGCAACCATGTCATCACAGCTCTGTAAGCACTGTAATGCACTTAATACACAACCTCTCATTAGGTGTAAGTACAGGCTGAGCGGAGCGGAGCAGAGAAACCCACACCTCAGTTAGCTGGATACTAATGACCGACCACAGCAGCATGCTAACATCTTCACGCAGCCAGACACATGTTTGAGCAGAGCACAACAGCAGCCGCATCTTTAACAACATCCTTCTAACACCTGCTTCAGGACTAAATATATGCACAGGCAGGAGAACTTCTCATTTGAAAAGGAGATGCTAGAAAGTCTCATTTCTTTTATTTAAAGATGCTGCTGTTTGCAGCAGGATGGGCAACTGTTTCTGCCCGCCAGACCAGCACAACCTGAAGGAGTCCTACAATTAAAATTTACAAATGGTGGTTATTTAATTAGCTAATTCCAGTAGTTTTTAACTTGTTAGCTGCATGACTCTAGAGATGGACATGTCAACCCGTTCGTCCATGTGTTGAATGAAGTGACAGGAATTTTTAGCTTCACAAATGTGAGCAATTTTGAAAAATAGGTCATTGCAATTATTCTGACTGATATTGCAATGGCAATATGATTTGTGATATAAGAAGGACCTAATTTCTACATCATTATTCTTAATTTGATTGAAAAATGACTATGGTGTGATTTTTCTTTTTTTTTTTCAGGAATCTGTGACAAATGAAGATGTTTTTTCAGTCTGTATAATCTGATTTGTAGGACAGGACATCTCTGCCTCAAGTTTTCTCACACATTTTGCCTTTAACAAATATTGCACCTCCTGCAATTTGAAAATTGCAAAAAGCCATATTGCGATTTCAATAAAATTTCGATTAATTGAGCAGCCCTAATGTGAAGTTGACTTTACAATGATATAATAGATATAGAAATCTATATTTTGGAGAAACTCACAAAAGCTGAAATTCTGAATAATGTACACTTGTTGTGGCCTGTTTATAGATCAGAGCCTGCATGTTCCAGTGAAAGTTGCGGCTATTGAGAGGGTTAATGTCTAGAAACAAATTTCAAGAAAATCAGTTAAGAATTAAGTAGATTTTGTAGTTTGCATCTCTTTTACTAACAGACCTTCAACGCTCCGATGTGGTGACCACACAGACGCATGGTGGACATCGCAGCAAGGCAAACAAAACAGGGATTTATCGTTCCCGTATTGTGCATAACTTTAGTTGGTCATAGCATATCAGGTATGGATTTAACCTGCAGACACTCAAGTTTGAGATGAAAACAAAATTTTTCTACAGATGTTAGATGTTGTCTGTCACCTGCAACAGACTAGATAAGGCTTGTTTTTAGCCTAGCAGTTGTTAATTATTGCTGTTCCCTGCTTCCGCTTCTCTGCTTCTTGTTTTACAACCTGCCCCTAGCCATACTTGCTAACCATGAGACCTTAAAAAACGAAAGTAGGGGGTCTGGGGCTCTCTCCCAGAAAACTTTGACTTTCACAGATTTTGGACATTCTGACTTTTAAAGAATTAAGAATGAACGTTCTGCTTTGGCAAACAGACGCCTGGAGGACAACAGGACCACAACATTTCTGTATGAGAGATCAGCTGTGGACATCTTATATGTATCATTTTTTTTCTTCTCCCTGCTCCTTTCTGGCCATGGAATGCAATGAGACTGAATATTTCTTTGTGAAAAATTGTGAGATTTTTCATGACCAGAATAAATAAATAAATAAATAAATAAATAAATAAATAAATAAATAAATATCACTATGAACATTTTTCTGCATTGAGCACTTTTACTTACATTCTCCTGATAACACTTGGCTGTATACTTTTACTTAAGTAACATTTACAATGAATACTTGTACCAGACTCATTTCAAAGTGTGCTTTTAGTACTCTTCCTGAAATAAAGGACCTTTCATGTGTCCACAGAGGGAATCTTCTGGTTATTGTGGAAACTATTTGTCCAAAACCGACCCATCGTTTCAGTTTCCAGGTTTAATTTCCAGATGTGTGATGAGGTTTAATGTGACTTTCTTTCCGTCTTTAGAGTGTCCAGCTGACCTCAGCGACGAGACAGGAAAACGTCCCTCTGGTCCAGCAGTCTGACTCTATGAATGAGTTAGCTTGGCTAGCTGTTAGCTGTTAGCTGTTAGCTGTGAGACGCTGTTTGTAAACAGACTGAAGCTTCGTCACGTGACGAACAAACTGAGACGAACTCGTTTAAACCCGCGACAACAAAATGTTTGTTTCGTTTGTTTCTTACCGACAGCTGCACCGCGTAGCTCCGACGGTTCGTTTCACCGAGTAAAAACTGATCTTTTTAACAACTCAGAGCAGTTACGAGGCAAGTGGGCTGCTACGTCATCATCAAGCGACACAGCCGGTCAAGTCAGAGGTTTTTTTTTTTTTTGGTTTTTTTTTATTGAAATTATACACAAACATTCAAGGCATAGAAAAGTTATGCAAATATACATTCATTCTGCCTTAGATTGAGCAAAATCAACACAAGACATAAGGCCTGAATTGAATATAATATACATATTCATATATATGTATACACATTCAACAAAAACAAAACAATATACATACAAAACACAACACAGGGGCCATCTCATAATAACTTAAATGTTTCCAATAGAGAGAATAACTTAAGGGCTTTTTTTTTCTTTAACAAGACTCAGTGATTTACTCCAGAGTTTAAACTCATTCCTCCAATGGGTTAAGCACGGTTTGGTTTTATAAAGCCTACATTTATGAATGAAAAACTTACCAAATAGCAGCAGAGTGTTGAGAACAAAGTCCACATTCTTATTATCAACAAAAACACCAAAAAAAAAATAGTTTTCACTGTTAAAGGTAACTCAATTTCCTTGGACTGTAGCCAGCTCTGCATCTCACTCCAAAAGGATTTCACTGAATCACAATAAAAGAAAAGATGTTCCAAACTTTCAATTTCCTCTTCACAGAAAACACAATTATTCAGATCAAAATTAAATCTTAATCTTAAATATTCATTAGTTGGGTAAATTTCATTTAAAATTTTGAAGTTGATCTCTTTTACTTTAGGAGGGAGTGGAAATGAAACATAATTCTTTCTTATTTTTTTAATTTTTTCTGCTCCAAATTCCTTGAGAATATACATTCTTTTAACTGGGTTAGGGTACAACTCTTTTCGCAAAATATTTCTGATAGTTTTGTTGGTACATTTGGAGTCATAAAAATCTACTTCTCCAATGCAGAGCTGTCTCAGTTCAGGTGAGACCTTAGAGTATTTAATGTCTTCACTAACCATGGTCCTCAGGGAAATTGGTATGGCTTTTACAATCCTTTCATAATGTTTAACATGACATTGAAGATGGTATTGGTCAAGTCAAAGGTGGGCGGTTTCTTTTTAGTCCGATTAATTTGTGAAAATAAAGATATTTTAAACAAACATTTAATAGAATCAGTTCTTATTAATAATATTTATAATTTCCTAGATGAACCAGTCATTCTTTTCGAGAAATATTCCATATCTAACCACAGTAATTTTATTGGCATTCATAAAATTAATGACAAATACTCCCAATTTTATTACTGCAGAATACACAGTTTTCGCCCATCATTTCTGAATTTTGAAAGTACTTGGCCTGCTTCTTTTTACAAACTGACAAACTCTTTTCTTCTTTTTGTATTTTTTTTTTTTAAACTTGTCAGGAATGCTAAAATGCTGAAAAAGCGGTGAAAAGTTTTAATTTAAAAAAAATCCAAACTGATTTCCATTTAGTAAAGCGAGGGAAAAACTAGAAATTTGTAAAACCTTAAAACCTTTGTAAAACCTTAATTAATTATTAATTTTAGATTTTTTTTTAAATTTAATACCTCTATTGATTGTTACATGGTACCCCTATATATGTAATTAGTTTGACCTGTTTTTATTTTGTTTTGACATGTTATTGATGGTGATGCTTTGATTATTTTATGGCTTGAAATGAAAAAAATAAAGATTAAATTAAAAATAAATCAAAGGTGAGCTGGCATTTAGGTTTTGATTTATTGTTGATAACCAAAAAAAAGTTTTTGGAGGTTTAATTTTTCAAATATTAACTAGTGCAAAGCGTAGCTTGTTCATTTTAGATTCTGCATCACAAATAAAATTAAAGAAATACATCTTAGAATATTTCATACAATCTATACAACAAACATCTTTAAATGTTTATATGTTAATAACAAATACACTTGCAAGACTGAACAAGAAACTTATCTATAATTGTCCCTATTAAATTCTGGAAAGACTGAGAATTAAATACTGTGAAAAACAACACATGATTATCATTTAGGAGGAAAAATATTATCACCTGCTTTAAATGTAAGCCAGCAATTTGTGCACTATTGTTAACTTCTTAAAGAATGTTAATAGAGAAATTTCACATTCATTCACCTAAATTTCTGCATTCCACCCAATTTTTTATGTTTCTAATTGAAACTGCATTTAATTTTCGAGTCTCTTAAAATTGTAATGAATGAGAAATTTATTTCTCTTTAAATAATTTTGAGCACTATAATCTGAGTGCCATCTAGTTCCATTATATTGGAGGGACGGCAGCCATCTGTGCGGCTGATACGCCAAAACTATCTGGATAAACAGCAATGGTCAGTTTGAGAATTTATCTACAGTCAGATAAAAGTCATACAACGGGGAAATATACAGTGTTACAGCAGCAAAGTGGACAGCAAAAATATAAAGAAGCAACAACAAAAAATACAAAAGATAAAAATGTAAATATAGCAAGAGGAAATATAAAAATATGAACAATTAAAATAGAGGAAAATCAAATAGGAACAGTATACACAGTCTGCGGAGACTTCACAGTTGAATTTCCACCACTGCATGGAGTTAATTCACCTCATAACCCAAACTCTGCCTTTTACTCCTTTTTTTTAAATTATTTTGTGTTCTAAGTCCTCATAAACTGATGATCCCATAAATATAAAAGAATAATCTCTGCTTGAAGTTACAGTCAGGCATGAGGTCTCCTGTGTGTTTAATCTTGGGGTTAGGACAGAGATAAGATTAATAAAAAAGCGTTTGAAGTCACGGCTTTGCTAGTTTATCCAGAAAGTGATGAGTTGACCCAAAGCGAGCTGAGGAGAACGTGCATCAGGCAAACAACCAAGTGTCTGAGGGAGCCTTCCCCTCCAACGGGTCACGAGATAAATCAGAGGGGGTGGAGAGATGATTAATGAGAGGGACGAAGGAAAAACAAAGTTCACATACACAAATCTGTTTCAGATTTCTTCTCCCTATAAATCTCTAATCTTAGTAGGTTTTGTGAAATATTTGTTGATTTTTTTATCTCCCTGGGTCTCAAAAAGATACTGAAATTAAACCATGTTAGAAGTTTAGAGGGTAAATGTCTCTTTAGACATCTGAAGCATCACAAGGAGACACACAATCTTTAACAATGTGTTGCATTTTATGAGCTTATTATATGTTTTTTAATGAAAAATCTTAATCTGAAAAGTAACTACAGCTGCCAAAAGCAATGTGGTGGATTGAAAAGTACAATATTTCCCTCTGATTTGGAGCAGAAATTAGTAAATAGACTAGATGTATCTAAAAGAAAGAATATTTCTCCCTATTTTTAAATAGTTTTTGGATAATAATGGAGCACTATGACACAGAGGGAGAAGATATCAGACTGTGGATGGCTTTGATTTGGCTCTGCACATGCGATTAGTTAAAAATGAGTAAAATATAGAAAATCACAAGACTTTTACTTTAACTGAACATGTCCTAAATGGCTGCAACACCCAGAAAATATATGAAATCAAAGATGTCAAAGCCTTTCTCGATGCAAATGACAGTAATTATGTTCTTTTGTCCTTTTGACATTCTTTAATTTTCACAAAACTCTGGGGCAACTTATCTCAGGACAGACAACTGCTACATCTGATGAGAGGAAGCAAGTTAAAGTGCAATAATACAGTAATAAGTTTCCCTGTGTCCGCGTCCATCGGTGTTGTTTTGGTTTCCTCGTCAGAGAGGCTAAAGCAACAAGCTGTGTGCCACATGTTGTCGAGAGGGAAATGAAGGGATTACTGCAGGACTATGATTTGAGTTCTGCAAACAGACACGCTTTCCAAGAATAATTGCTGCTCGGGCATTACAGCGCTTTCTATTAAGGAAACACGCACACGCACACTGAGGCCCAAATCAGCTGTTTTTTCTGCAGGGATTTAGAATATTGTGTGTGTGTGTGTGTGTATGTGTGTGTGTGTGTGTAGTTCAGGGACTGCATGCATGAGTGGAGTTCACAGAGTAACCTGTGCAGGTCTCCCAGGTGGCCTTTAAGTGCATGATAGCACGTGTGGAGGACTGTGGGAAATATTAAATTTCAGTCAGAGTAAAAAAAAAATAAGAGGACCACAATTACCTAACAAGCCACAATTATCTGTTCGCTAAACCTCTCCCAAAAAACATGTTGGAGTGGTGCACATGTAACAAAGATACTCTGTATACAAGGAGGGTGGAGGGTGATGTATTTTTTTAGCCTTTCCAATTAAAAAATACAAGAGAAGAATTGTAAGGAATGGTGTGTTTGTCTGCTCTAACGTAAGCAGCTAAGTATGCTAAATTAACTAGCTTACTACCTACTGGACCAACCAGGTGTTACTTCAAAGGTTGTGTTCATGTGCTCCTCGGTTGGTCCCGTTTCCAGAGTAGCTGGTTTCCTCCTGCATTAATTTAAAAAATGAAAAAGTCTCAGTCATGAACTTGTGTTTTCTTGTTGTGTTTGGTCATATTGTATTTGGCCGCAGCAGTAATTCCTTCCTGTTTATCTATTTGTATTTTTCATCATGCAGTTCCTTCATTTCTTTTCAGGCCCTTTTCTATCTTTCTGTCCATCAAAGACTGTGTCCTGCTTTGCTGGGGTTTTTTTGTAATAAAGTAATTTTTCATAAAAGGTCCAGAGGCATCTCAATAATCCATTGTTTTGTAGTTAAAAAGGCATATCATTAATTGTTTGTCAGTAATAAAGTTCTATTACCTTAAATTAAAGCCACTATGACCGGAATAAGAAATTCCTGACTTTGTCACCCCCCAGTGGTAATATTAATGGAGACACTTTCTTTCCATGCCATCAAAATAATTAGAAAAATACTTATTAAAAATTTTAGATATGTCAGCTTTAACTGACTAACAGAATGCTTTATGAGGTACATTTAGATAAATGTGTTTAGTAGAAATTTGCTTAGAGTTTCTTTTTATACGTGCACGAGTCATGAGTATAATTAGATGGGGTTTTTTTGTTTTCCATTGTTGGAAGAAGCGAGTTTGGATTAACCAGTCAGCTTGCTTATTTTAGATGTAATATTTAAATATAATTAAAGAGAAACCTGTTCGTTTGTGGACTCTTGTTCCAACAGTCCATTGTTCTGAAACCTCAATAGTCCAAAAAATACGGAAGAGGATTAGAGCCACACGTGAAAAATTTATTTGAGTTCTGAATTTTAAGTCAGAATTTTCAGTCCATCACCCTGAAAAATCAAAGGTCCAGTTGAACCACTACACAAACTGGTCACATAAATGGAAGACAGACCAGGTTGCTGGACCGGGAGTTGGTGGAGACCAAAAACAGAGCTAAAAGAGACAAAACCGTATTTAAATTGTGTCGGGAAAATCTGTTTTTAAAGATCAAACTCTTGGCTGTTAACACTTATAATTGGCCAATGATAAAAATAGAGTTGACAAAATGTGGAGAGCAGACATTTTATTTTGTAAAGTTGCTCAGAGTTCTCTTAATGATGAAAATACACATTTTTAAACCATAATTCTTATTGAGCTTTGATTTAGACAAGCTACAGAGTTGACATGTTATGATCAACACACAAGTGATAGAAACATTATTTAATAAATTTGTCTGAAAATAGAAAGTTAACCAGTGCTTGACCAGTTTTCCTGCCTTTTTTAAACCAGGAAGTGAGACACAGGTTTTTTGGGTATAGCTAACCACTTTTGTGCCTGATTAAACATTTTTACACCCATGTTATCAATCAGTATTGTTAGTTTTAGATTTTGAAACTTCTAACACATTTGTGAATTCTTGTCTGGGACAAGGGAGTTTTCTAGCACTGAGCAAGGTTAGAGATTGAAAAAATTAAAGCAAACAAAAACATTTCAGAGATTACATATTTTTTTATATCCTTAAATAATACTTTTTTGCCAAAAAATTGGAATCAGAGTGTTGGTATTAATAATCAGTATGTTTTTCTTTCTTTTTTTCTCAAGAAAGGGCGTCTTAAATTCTTCAGGTGACAGAAACTCCAACTCTATCTCCAAACTCCAAAACGAAAGATGATTTTGCTTCATAACTGCTGGATGTGTGATGCTCACAAACTCACCATAACAACTAAATAAGATGCTGATATGTTTATGTTGCGTTTGCAAACATTACAATGGCATATTTTTCACATTATTCACATATGGACACTGATGTTCTTCCATGAACTCGGTCATTGTTCTCATACAAAGAATCAGAACAGTATAGTATCTGTATTTAATTAGAGGTGCTGATACAGTCAGTTTTGGACAAAGTGAACACGACCTCCTCCGTCCTGCCCACAGGCCTTTATAATCCAGCCTCCATCAGTTAACCAAACTGGCTTCCAGACATCTATGTAAACAAAGCCCTGCTTGTTTTTGTTATTGTTTAGTTGATGTTATTACTGTCCAACATATTACACAGAGATTGCTCTGTGTTTTAAATTGGCTATACATCCAGCTGCAGTATGCAAAACATCTGTAAAACAATCCTCTCCTCTCTGTCCAGTAATGCAGATGGATTTGTGGTCAAACCCATTCTGGCAACTTAGTTATTCCTGGAAATGTTCTTTATATTGGCTGAGTGAACGTCGGTTAGTCAAGATCTGAGGGGTTTACAGATCTGTGGTTTCCTCCTGCCACTGAAAGCGTGCTGAATGACAAGCCGTCAGCGTCTACTGAGATGTTAATGTGTTGGCCAACCTGCTCCTGGATACACCAAATAGAGACGACCCCCAAACACTTTAAGAAGTCTTGTACGTGCGTTTGTTTCAGCACCACAGCAGCTGTTCAGAACAAAGAGTTTATTCACAGAGTTCGAGGCTGGTTGATCCCGACAGACCTCTGAGAGACTGGCGATAGAAAAGGTCAACAAACTGACGTTCTCTCCAGGACCTGGGTCATTTATTTAGGTTGGCACATGAAGGATGTGATTCTGGTCCCTGCGTGGTGCGGTGGGCATCGATGGGAACAGGCAGGGAATCTGAAAAGTTAAGTACAGCGTTTGGAAGGTGGACAAGACTTTAGTACAACTTGGACCTTATTTTAAAAGTTCTGGCCAGAATTTCTGTTGGTTCTGATAACATTTAACCTCATCTGTGACCTCAGCACAAGGACTTTACTCTGTGATTCGGTAACATTTCTTTTCCAAAGAAAAGGAAAAATGTTGTTTACTAGCTGTTATCCAGCAGTGGGTTGTGTCTTCAGAGGTATTTTCATGATCTCACAGATCTGGCAGATTGTATTCTGTCTGTCCAGAGTGATAAAATGTTTTCCCAAGACGAAATCTGTGTTTAAATCTGCTTATCACTACCAGAACGAGTACAGCAAAGAGGAAGGAGAAGAAGAAGAGGATGAAGAAGAAGAAGAAGAAGAAGAAAAAGAAAAAGAAGGCGAAGAGGAAATTGACGACAATGAAAAAGAACAAGATGACAAAGTCGAAGACAATGGGGAAGAAGAAGAAGACGACAAAAAAGAACAAGAAAATGAAGAAAATGAGGAAGACTAAGATGATGAAGAGGAAGAAGAAGACAATGATGATCAGGAAGAAGACAAAGAATACAAAGAAGAAGATGATAAAGAAAAAGAGGAAGAAGAAGATGAAGAACACAGAGAAGAAGAAGAAGAAGAAGAAGAAGAAGAAGAAGAAGAAGAAGAAGAAGAAGAAGAAGAAGACAACAACAAAGAAGAAGACGACAAAAAAGAAGATGACTAAGAGGAAGATGAAGATGAAGAAGAAAAAGAAGACAATGAAGATGAAGAAGAAGATGACAATGATGACAATGATGATGACAACAACAACAACGATGAAGAAGAAGATGAAGAGTAATAAGAAGGAGGCAAAGATGAAGACAGCGATGATGAAGAGGACATTGACGACGATAAAAAAGAACAAGAAGATGAAGACAAAGTAGATGAAGAAGACAAAGAAGAAGAAGAAGAAGAGAAGAAGAAGAAGAAGAAGAGGGAGAATGGAGTGGTGTACTCTGTATTTTGTATTTAATTGTTCCTCCAGGCAGAAAGCAGCCATCTTTGAGATCACAAAAATAATTTTTGATGACACAAGTTTTCCTGGTGGATCACTGTGGAGGCTAACAGAATCACAGAGTAATGTCCAGACTGCTGAGATCACAGATGAGGTTGGACAATCCTGCACTCACCAAAGTGATTACTGACATCTGGGGTCAAGAAGTACAAGTATTCAGACAGTCAAACCAGTGGTTTCTAACCTTTATGGCTGCAACCTTAAAACGAGGCAACGTCCACTTAAAAGTTCTTGTCACTGGTTGCATATGTTCACTGATTGTGACCAGTTTAAGCAGAAACAAAGTTCTTTATTTCCCCCTCGCTTTAGTTGAAGAGATAAAACTGTTACAGAAAACAGCAAACGTTAAAGTCTGAAAAGTAATCATGAGTCAGTAGTTTTATTATTATTGATCAATCAATAAAAACAAAGCAGAATTATCCTCTAAATGTTTCTTTTCTCTTGTATTTGTTAAAATCCCTTCCTGAAGTTACTCCACAGTGCTGAATAATGAGAAAGTGACTCTGACCGTACACCGGACCCACCCAGAGCCTTTAGAACCGGCTGCAGATAAACAGAAACATGTTTCTCGGTGGCTCCTGGCATCGCCAGAGGGCCCGACCAGACAGCGCGGCCTTATTAGCTCCAATAGACTCCTAACAGATCCACACGGGGGCCTTCGGTTTCAGATCTCCTCTCCTCTGTCATTAACTGTAACTCTTCACTTTCATCTCCTCTGTACGACTCAGGGATCCTTCCTTCCGCCCGTCTTTAGGTCGCCCTGCGCCTCATAGCCTCGAGCAGACATATGTGCACGAACGTGTACATTCGTCAGGCACTTTAGGTCCTGCAGTAATGACTTCCAGCTCAATCTTCAGGTAACGAGCATTTCCTGCTCGCTGTGTGTGCCTGAGGACGACCGCTGACCGGCTCTCTGAAGCTCAGTCCTCACTTTGTCACACTGGTCCTTTTCAGACACGTAACATTGTTGGTTTCATTTATCTGCTAAAGGGACGGCTTTTTCTCTGTTGTGCAAATGTTCCCCAGCAAAGCGGTATTTAAAGGGTAACCAGTTTTCCCAAGTTTCTGTGACTAATGGGGACAATAATTTTGAAAGTGGTCCAATATTGAGCAAGACAACTGCAGCCATCCGCCCTGAAATGAGCTGTAATTTAATCCTTAGGGGCAACTGCGCGCCATCAAGTGCATCTATTTTAAAAGTGCTTGTTTTTAGCACTGACAGGCTCAGATTGTTTTTTAAGTGTCTGACAACATCGTGGAGAGGATCCCTACAGCGACAGACCTTTTTGTTTAACCAGAAACAGCCCATTTATCGCTCTCATCGCAATTTATCAACCAGGAACAGGAGACAGGACCCAAATGCAGCCTGCAACAGCAGTGGACAAGTTCAAAAGTTTATTGAAAATACAAAACGCAAAAACAGCAAACAAAGGCAACAAACAAATCCAAAAGGAAAGACATAAAAATCAAAGTGCAGAAAATGAAATAATCTAAAAGCAAGCAGGGAAAACACAAAACACAAAACAAAGACTGACGAGGAAACACCAGGAGAAAGCAGCAAACAGAAGAAGACAAACTACCAACTAAGGAGGTAAGGACACACAATTAAATACAAGACAGACGTGAGGGGAATCAAGAACAGGTGGAAATTATCAATGAAAACAGACAAAGACAGGAAGTAAAAACAACAAAGGCACACAAAGGAAGACATGCCAAAATAAAACAGGAAGTGACTGTGAAAAAACCCCAAACCATGGCAGCTCTCTTCAAAGCCACCAGATTCAATTTACAGAAAAAGTAATTTTATTATCGTAAATCACACCTCATTCAAACTGGACAGAAACAAAATAACATTCACCAAAACCAACCTGGATCATCTTTCCACCACCTCCTCTGGTTTGGTTTAAAAATCCCTTAATTCACTGAGTTAGATGTGAAAATATCTGGTGGCCTGTGGAGCCAGAATATTTTCACATCTAACACAAAAACATGAGAAAAAACTATCAAAGTAGACTTTAAAAAGGTAACCAGTTTCAGTGAAATCAGTATTGATCAGAAGATTTGCTTGTGTGGACAAAGTATATTTGCTTGATTTCTGTGCTCAATGTTTGCGTCAAATTTGGTGCCTTATTTTTTATTTTATTTTTTTTAATTTTTTTTTATGTTTCAGTTTTAATTTTATTTTCCTTTGTTTAAATTGTTCATATTTTTATACTTTATGTTTTTGATTTTTTTTTTATTGATGCTTCATTATATTTTTGTTATCCACGTTGTTGCTGTAACACTGTAAATCTCCCTGCTGTGGGACTAATAAATGAACATCTTATCTTAAAGCTGCTCAGGAAACTCTGGAGAAAAATAGTTGATTGTTGACATAGTCAACCCACGTAGTCAAATACAGACTCTTTGGGTTGTTTGGTTCGGGTTGAACAGTGAGTTTGCAAATTACAAAAACCTCGTCTCACTCAACTTTCAAGCGTGTCAGGGAACCTTTGATCATCACGAAACTTGCACAAAGCGCTAAACGGCGTATCTAGAGCCAGTGTTTGGTTTGTCCGCTCTGGTCCACTGTAGAAACACTGCAGACTCTTTAGACGAGGATCTGCTCCCTCTGTAGTTATAAAGGGCTCATTTTAAGTTAACAAAAACACAAGGATTATTATTTTTAAGTGATTTCACACTAATGAAAACATACTTATCAATATTAAACTCCCTCTCTGACGTTTCATGCCAGTGAGTGCCCGTAAATGTGACACACTGGACCTTTAAAGTGAGAACATTTATTTCCAACATGGTCATTTCACAATATGAGAAAAGCAAACACATGTGCTGAGATCCAGAACAATATCTGGCAACCTGGTCATAACCAGAGCCCTTACCACAGCCTGGCTGCAGTTCTGCCCCCGAGAATAAATTCTGGTGACATTAATGAGCCTGTTTGGCTTGTACGTGCAGCCACAGCTCTCAGCTTTCAAGTAATGACCAAAGACTCTTGTGTCTGTGAGTAAACAGACTGTGAGGTCCGACAGAACGATTGTTCAGCTCGCAGACAGACTGGAGATGGATTTCACTGAACTGGTCGTCTTTTGTTACACAATCACATCTGTTTGAACTAAAACATCGCCAAGACTGAAAGATGAGGCCTGAGATGCAGGATCACGAATGGTTGTTAGAAGCTGTGAAGAATTATGTAACTTAAAGGTGGAACATACAATTGTCTCATGGAGTTCTCAGCAACAATAAAAAATCTGAAAAGTCTGTATTCTGTATGGGCTCATGTGTATGTAATCTCACCAGTGAAAGAAAAAAATATCCCTATGGTAAATCATAATTATGAGATTAAAAAATTGAAATTATGAGAGAAAAAATAAAATTATTAGATTAAAAAAAACAAAATTATGAGATAAAAAGACAGAATTATGAGATTAAAAGTCTAAATTATGAGACAAAAAGTTGAAAATATGAGATAAATGAAATTCAGTCAAGACAAAGAATATAATAATGTCAAAATAATGAGATTAAAAAAGTCATTATTATGAGATTAAAAAGTTTAAACAAAAATTAAATTAAATTAAAATTAAAACTAATAATTTTGAGATAAAAAGTCATAATCATGACATTAAAAGTCAAAATTTTGAGATAAATAGTCAAAATTATGTTGTAAAACTTATACATATGAGGGAAAAAATACATATTTATGAAATAAAGTTGGAACTGATAAAAGTATCAGAATTTTCAAATTTTATCTCACAGGTTTGATTTTTTTTTTCTCATAATTTGAATTTTTTAATCTCATAATTCTGACTTATCATGAGGATTTTTTTTTTTTTTTTCCACTGGTGGAAAAGGTCTTCTGTACATGAGGGTTTCAGTTGTTCTTTACCAGTTTTTTTCTTATTAAAAACTCATACATTTTTCATCCATTTCTTCTCCAGAGTGAGTGAAACTGAGGGACCTCCACGCTGCCATCAGTCAGCAGAGATAAATTAGGTTTTTATTACGGTGCCGTGCAGCAGCTTTGGGTCGGGGTCGTTTAGGTCAGGACAGTTAACCTGCGATGCTGCTGTGAAGTTTTGCTAAATTAGCAAAAAAGCAGAAAACTCCCAGTTAGTTGCTGCTCTTCCTCTCCTCTCTCCATCAGCCCATCTCTCACAGGGGGTCGGGGGCAGTTAAAACACAGTCCATAAATGTAGGTAGTTCATTAGGGTTGGCCTAGTTTAGAAGAGGGGCCCGAATGGAGTCTTCAGGGGTCTTGGCAGGGATTATGGATGTTTTCTGTTAAAGGGACCTCGATGAGCTGCTGTCAGTGGGCCCAGAAGTTCAGGCAGCGTGAAGAACTGAAGCTGCATCCAGATAAAGCAACAGCATCATGAAGTCTCTCACCGTGTTGAAAATGAATCTCCTGTCTGCTTCTTTTGTTTTGGTTTGTTTTGCTCATAGTTTGTCTTATTACCAGCAGTGGATCATTTAACTGCTTTGACAGTTGGACACGTTTGTATAGGCTGACATATAAATGTTACATCTGCTTTCTATCCACAGCTACATTAAATGGTGCAAGAAAAGAGACAGTGGAAAAGGCTTTATCCTGAATAAAGAGTTATATGTAACCTGTTCTGCACTTATACTACTTTAAAATGAGTCAAGCTTGCAAATACTTGCAAAAGGAAAGATGCCAGTCTAGTTATGATACGATGTGATCTGATACAAGTTGATTTGATAGAAACTTACGGTCAGGACACATTAAAATATATTCTGCATCTCTGGGCAGCTCTGTTCAAGAGATTACACACATTAAATATATAATACACATGTGATACTTTCCACAAACACATCAATCAAAATTCAGATTACAGCTGATGTGCTGCAGTGACACTGGGGGTGCTTTCTTACACCCCACGCCCAGCAGCTGGAGCGGGTGACGCAAGGGGCATTGCTGTCTTACACCATGTTTGCAAGATAGCAAATGAACTTGCGCCTGTGTGTGCGCTCAAGGGCAGGAGGTCTAAAAATGAAGGCATGGCCAGGTGCGTTTGTTATCTTGTGCACAGATCATTGTAGTCAAAAGCCACAGACCTGCAAAAACCTGATTGAAGTGAAGTCTATGGTGCAGTCGATCCCTCTGCACAAGAACGTAAACGGCATGTTTGGCTGCGGCGCACGTCTCTCACAAAACACCTTCATTTATGTTTTATGTCATGTCCGCTTTTTTCCCCACACAGGAGTGTGAGACTAGTAAAGTGTCCTTGAACATATTTTCTATATATTCTACATTATAATAATTATAAAACCCACTCACTTGCAATAGATCGCAAAGTGCGCACAGGACAGGATCACAGCTGTGAGATCGTCTTTAACAGATCAGTCACATGACACCTGGAGCAGCTGGAGCGTTCGTGTCTGTAAGTGTGCATCATTTCCCTCAAACTTCAGAAACACTTTCTGATTCTGTTTCCTTCACCCACAGTAGTGATGTTTCCTCCCACTCGTGCCTGACCTCCATCTGCTTTGGAGACATCCTGCTGTCTCCATTTCACCTCTCGAACCAGGAGATCTGCCCCCTCGCTTGAAAATCATCATTTTCTCTCAGTAATTCCATCTTCATGCTGCCAACACTTGTACTCCAGGCACCCCTGCTTCTTAAAGGTGATGAGAGCTGACTTTCCAATTTTCACACCCATGAATTAATCAAGGTACTTGTGCACAGCTGATAAGGTGTATTCCGGTGGACTGATTATAGTTTAGTTTTAAATTTGACAGATAAGCTACTGACACTCTGAATCACTGATTTAAAAAAACATCTGCCAAAAATCATCAGTCATAAACCAAAGTATTGGACACATTATGTTGCCTGATGATGCTGCTAGATGAAAAGTCAGAGGATCACCAAATTCTGTATAAAATTTCATGGCAATCCATCTAGTAGTTTGGATATTTTAGTCTGAACCAAAGTGGTGGATCAGCCGACAGATTGCATCACATAGCGTCGCTAAAAAGGTCTTCAGTGGCTATTTTTTATTGTAGTTGCTGATGTGGGAGAAATTAGCTCTTTGATGATAGAAGATGCTCAGATGGATCATATCTGAAGATGTATGTATGTATAGTAAAAACTCAGAGGAGCAGAACAGGATAAAGGCTGCATGTTGTTGGGCAATCCCGCAACAGAAAGACAATAGTTGGAGGAAAGACCCCTCTCAGCTTCTCTTAAATTGGTTCCAGGAGACATCAGTGAATGAGCCCTCTGTGCTTTTGTTATGAGGTGCCACACACACACACACACACACACTCACTTCTCTCCTGTGGATCAAACTTCTGGGTAGATTGTGTAATCAGCCTCAGTGAGCTGGCAGCGTGCAGCTGCCTGGCTGCAGTTTCTCTTCGCCTCCATGAGAACGCATCAGACTCTGTGGAAACCAGGCACAGGGGGGTCTTCTGAGGGTAACCTCCAGGAGGCGGTCCCCCCGATTCTTATTTACTTTACATTTCACTTTTACCCAACCAGGGAGTCTTTTGGAGACCAAACAACTACTTCATAACAGCTCCTGGTGAACATATTAACTGATTTGCAACAGTGGTGGAAGAAGTACTCGGATTAAGTAGAAGTACTAATACCGCACTGTGATACAATACTCCACTACAAGTAAAAGGTCTGCATTGAAAAACTTTCTTAAAGGGATACTATGCAGGACTTCCCCCCAAAAACAATGCATAGACAAAACACGAGAAGTGTGTGGTGGTGCCTGCATCTGCAGAGACCCCATACTCTGCCCGTACTTTCTTATTTTATCATTATTTTTGCTGCTTTGCCAGCCCAAAAAATCAGTATCTGACTATCTATCTCAGTGTTTCTCTATCCTGGTCCTCAGGGACCCCTGCCCTGCATGTTTTGGGTGTTTCCCTGCTCCAACACACCTGATTCAAATGATCAGGTCATTATCAGGCTTGTGTGGAGGCTTGATGATGAGCTGATACTGTAATTTTACCACGTCTGTTCTGGGAAAGAGATCTATCCTCCGTTGCTCTTCCTGAGTTTGCTTTAATTTTTATTCCCCTGTTTTTTGTTTTGTTTTTTTTAAATCCAAATCGAGGCTCTAGAAGGTGTCGTATGCTATACGGATTTTGAAGCCCCTGAGCCAAATTTAAAAGTGTGATATTGGATTATATACATAAACCTGACCTGACTTGATGCTCGGATATTACTGCTTTATTATTCATCATAACTCTAGTTTTATGACTGTACCAATGGGGTCCTAAAGTAGGCTGACTCATGATCTGGAGATCCACATCACAGGTCAGATAATCATCGACAGTTTCAGTATTTTCTCATGTAGTTTTGTCTGCGGTGGACTGGAGACTGGTCAGTGTTTCACAGAGACAGCAAGTTCCAAGAAAGCTTTTGCATCATCAGTGATGTAAGACCTTTTTACACGCTCTCCAGGGGAACACACACCACACGCACACACACACACACACACACACACACACACACACACACACACACACACACTCATAGACAGGGATCTCTGCTCTGTGTCCCAGAAAACAAAAAGGTTTTATCTTCATTGAAAAAATCTGGAGTGAGGCGAAATCTCCCGTGCACTCTGGTTTGTCTGTGTGTTTCTCAGCCTCTCGCTCTGCAGCTGCTGACGCATTACGACGGTTTGCGGGTCAGTTCTTTAATGGAGTCGGGGTGTTGACAACCTCATTGATCGGTCACTTGCGACTCCTCCTTGTCCTCCTTTGCGACGGGCTCAGCTGGTCTCACCCCGCTGTGAAAACTGCAAACAGGCCCATCATATTATCACATTATTCCCTCACGTCCACGAGAGGGAAACTCAACTCGCAGCTCTGCAACATCCTCTAAAGAGAAAAAGATGTTTCCGCTGCAATCAGGTCTTAATGCAGAACATGAAAACCATAATTGTGTCGATTTGGAGAAAATACAAAGGGAGAGAGAACCGTTGGACAAAAGAGACGAGAATCTGTTCAGAAAATGAGGAGGAACAGAGGAGAACTGGCTGCAAAACACGTCAACGAGAGGTTGCTTGGATGAAAAAATCTTGTGGATCTACACATTAGATGCACATCTATCCTGCACATAAAAGTGAAAGATCTGATTTTTGAAGTGAGGTTATATTAGCTACTTATTCATAGTCAGTGTATTACCAACAGTGGATAGTTGACACGCCCCCGGATTGGAGAAGCAGCAGGAGTACTGGTGTAGGAAGCAAAGCAATGAACTGCTGTCGACAGGATCAGCAGGAAAATGTATTTTAGACTAACTAAATCAATATCAGTTTAAGTCTACACTATATTTACAATATATTTACTGCTTTACCTTGCAGTTGGTCAGCCTTCTCTGATGGAAAACTAAGCTAAATATCGCTCCTTCCAAACCAACCAAACTCCACTGACAAAAACAGTAATTTTACCTCACAGAACACCGGAGTTGCTGGGCTACCGTTGCCTTGATTTGTCAGGTCCTGTGTGTTACTGTGTGAGTTTGGTGAATCCGAACTGTCCCTTTAAAACACAGAAGCCACACAGTAACAAGAACAAACTAACAGATTGAGGCTGCAACTCTTGTGTTCTGTGGGGTAAAATGACCGTTTTTGTCAAAGGAATTTGGTGGATTTGGAGAGGTGATATTTGGCATCTGTAGCAGTGGTTTCCTGGCAGAAAAGGATGAAAATATTCTAAATATAGCGTGCACTTAAAGGATAAGTTCGGTTTTTTGACACCTGGACCTTATTGTTAGGATTAAATATGCTCGTAGACTCACCCAGACAATTTTGGTGGAGCTCGGAGCCGTTTTCGAGCAATTTAGATCCAGCCGACGGCGTTTTTTTCTCATGCCATAGTAGCGGACGGGGCCAGAAATCGAAGCCCCTAAATTAGACTTTATCTGCTGCAAAACTCATGCAATGTCCACAACAACACCACCAGTTAGCCCCCATTCGTGGACGTGCAGTGGTTGCTTGTTCTCTGGCCAGCTGTTCGGCTCTTTCCCTCTGCATCCTCCTTTCAAATAGCTCCTCGTCGGTGTATTCTGGCTCAAAATGATACGGGCATCCATTATACTCAAAGTCGTCGTCAGACACTTCTACATCGGATAAATATTCCGCCATGCTGCACAGAAATAGCCGTGTTGCTGTGTAGCCTAGCAACAACAGCGTCTCTACTCAGCTGGGGTCCTGCGGCGCACGTCTATGACGCCACCAAAAGTTACCCATCCTTGTAAAGTCCCGGATGACCATAACAACGAAGTTGAGCTGACATGGTGATAACACTGGCCATTCATTTATAACATGTAGGTGAAATGAGCGAGTTTCGCAGCAGATAATGTCTAATTTAGGGGCTTCGATTTCTGGCCCCGTCCGCTACTATGGCATGAGAAAAAACGTCGGCTGGATCTAAATTGCTCGAAAACGGCTCCGAGCTCCACCAAAATTGTCTGGGTGAGTCTACGAGCGTATTTAATCATAACAATAAGGTCCAGGTGTCAAAAAACCGAACTTATCCTTTAAGCTGACAATGATTTTTTTTAGGTGTCTAAAACACATTTTGTCGCTGACCCTGTCTGCAGCAGTACTCCTGCTGCTTCTCCAAACTGGGGGAGGTAAAACACTGACTATGAATAAGCACCTCATACAACCACATTTCAAAAAACCTGGACTATCCCTTTAACTCTGTGTCTTTTTAAAGCAAAACCTGCAGTTTATCACCTGCTCTGATAAGTAAGCGTCTAAGCTAAAAGTATGAAGTATGTCCTCTCCATCAGTAACAGAGCAGCAGGATGACCTTCACAACAGATCCTGCAGCTCAGTGTGAGTCAGTACTGACCCCTTGTGGCCACATCCTCATATTACAGCTGCAATAAAGAGAAGACAGATGTTTTTTCTTTAATTTACAAACAAGGAAATTAATTATGACTTAAAGAGGTTAAGAAAATGTATTTAAAAAGTAAGGGTCAAAGGTCAAATCAGAGGTCAGGATTAATATGTAGAAACAATAACCTGATATCAAGCTTTAAAACGGCCACATATCCAATTATCTGTGTGCAACTATTTGTCTGTTCTATTAATATTTATTGTTTTTATAATCACATTTGTAGTTGCCCCTTTAATACTTGCTTTGTAAACTGACATGTTGTGTCTTTTCTCCATGTCTTGCGTTATTTTTGCTCTGTTTTATGCATGTACAGAACTTTTTTCTCTTTTTTTGGACAGCACATTATACATAAAAGAAGTTATTAAATATGATTCAAACCAGTCTGACAGGGGTGAAGGCTCCTAAACAGTGACATCTTAAACTGTTTTAATGGCCAAATATTCCAAATGTAGTTTTTCAGACATCCAGATTAACTCGCAGAACAAAACGCATCTTTGTTGACGTAAAAGAATAAAGTCTGAGAAGTCACGTCACCGTCATTACAATGCAGGACAGTTACCACATCTACTGTGTGAAAAGAAAATGTAATTTAAACCATCACTGCCACTGCGCTGTTCTAGGAGGGTTACATCCCAACCTCCAACATAAATACTCGTACAACACACATAAAATACACAAACACAGAATAACTAATAACAGAGTGTTTGGAGGTTTATGATCATGTATTTTTGTCTCTTGTGGTCTCTGCAGCTGCTGTTAATTCTGATTCGTCCATGAGAAGACGCCTCGTCTTCAAAGCCTCAGTGTGATCCATTATTCATGTGTTTGAATACAACAGTGTTTGTTTTAAATGACCACAGTTTCTCCGTAAATCTCTGTTGTATTTCTCACAGTTTATTCTCCGTCTCACAGAAAACAAAGTACAAACTCATCTCTTTAAAGAACTGGGTCAGTTGATTCAATGATTTGTTCATTGTTGTTCATTGTTTTGTATTAGGTGCTAGCAAATGAATCATTTTTGACAACTAATTGGACAGAACAAGCTACCCGAAGACACTAACTTTAGGAAATTAGCATTTTTCAGTTTTTGACATTTTTTATGCTATGATTTTATCAATCTGACATCATCCTTTTGATCTTTTGTGTTTTGTGATCCTCGATTATTCTCTTCATATTTTAGCTAATTTACAAATCTTTACAAGCTGTAAAATGTTTTATGTTCTGTGTGCTGTTGCTTTCTGGCCTGGACTCTCCTGTAAGAGCTTTTCTTGATCTCTGTGAAGCTTTTTTCCTGGTTTAAACAAACTTCTACACTTGTACTGTACACTTCACATGCAGATACTCTCCACTTTAAGTTCCCCAAAACTAGGAAAACGCATCCTCCTGCTTTGTCCGTGAATGTTCTCATTCGTCCAGGTCATTGTAATCTCAAGAAAGGATTAAATTCGAAAGCAACTGGACTTGTTTACATGTCATAGACTAGTTAGACTGATGAAGCTTCTTGGATGAGAGGCGAAACGTCTTCTATGACATATAAACAAGTCCTTTGCCTTCGATTTAATCCTTTCTGGAGATCCTCCTGCTTTCTTGGATTAGAGCTGTGATCGAGTAGCTCATCATATTTTCTTCAAGGTCGAATGAACAAACTTGCACTGAACACATCGACCTTCTAATGAAAACGTAACTTTAAATTCAAACACTTGCCTGTGAGTGTCGGGTTCGTTTGAAATGATGCTAAATTATTTGGCATTTTGTTGCTAAAAGAAAAACACTTTCATTCAGTATTTTCTTATAAACTTGTTATAAACTGAACCATCATAATTGAAGCATTAAGTGGAGAAGTTTCTGGTATTTGCAGAAAACCAACTGTTGCTCTAAAACATAACTGGAACAAAATGATTCATTCCGATACTTAAAAGTCTGTTTCAACAAAATATAAACAAACAAATTTTTTTTTTTTTTTTTTACTTTATGGGAAACTGTTGAAACTGCACAAATATACAAAGACAGATTTTAAGAAGAGATAAAAGAAACTGAACCCCACATTTCCCATAATGCAAATTCAACCATGTCTTCCAAATTCCCTCTGCAAGTGCAGATCATGTGATGAGATCAAAAGCTGTAGAACAGCTACTAAACGGACCATGCAGCGAGATTGTTTCCAAGGCGGAGAATAAATTTATGAAATGAAGTGACTGCATTCAAATGATTCATATTGAGACGCATTTCCTGATCTGACTCAAGGTCCACTTCATGGTCTCATGAGTCTGCTCAGTTGTGAAAGCTCTGGAAAAGTTTCTGTGGGAGGGAACAACTACTTTTAGTCTGTTTGATAAGAAACATGAGTTAATCTTATTTTTTAGGGCAACAGATTAGATCCTAAATCCATAATCAAAAGTATTGATCCAACAACAGAATCAAGTCAGACTGTAAATATACAGAAGCGATGTTTTATTAAATGGATCTTTATCAAACAATCACAAAGAGAAGCAGAATGTGTCTGAAGGACCACCTCACTGTGTGTGTGTGTGTGGTGTTGTGTGTGTGAATTATTAGAGTCTGTTTGTTGGAGTCCAGAGGGTGAAGCTGCTCACAGATGGATGAACATCGTGACAGAGTCAGACTGCTCGATGGATCAGCCGTAGACGATCAGAACGTCACCACTTTAGTCTGTTTGGGTTTGACTTTCTTCACTGGAACGTGAACGTCCTCGTAGTCCGCGCTCATGTGTTGTTGGACAACCAGGCGACCGTCACCGAGTTCGCTGGAAGGAGAGAAATCAAATTAAGACACGCGGAGGAGGAAGAATCAAAACTATTCAGACCCTTTATTTAAATAAAAGTAAAGACACCACACTTGAGATTACTCTAGTATATTGGTTCCCAACCTGAGGTCCATGCCCCCCCTAAGAGGCGCTGTAAAAATCTCACAGGGTCCTGAAAGCTTTGTCTGCTCTGAGGTTGTCAGAATTATTGATTCCCACAAATCATCGTTTGTACAAAAGTTTGTATAAATTGTATATCTATATAAAAAGACAATTCTAGTGTTGATGTCTATGTCCTTAACCATTTTAGCATTGATACCTGGGTTCTTGATGTTTTTGTGTTTATATCTTGTATTTATACAATTTCTAGCACAGCTATCCGAATCCCTTCTGATTTTTAGCATTGATATGTGGGTTTTTAACCATTTTTAGTGCTGATATCTGGGTCCGTTCTGATTTTTTTGCATTGATTGCAGGGTTTTCAGCCATTTTTAGCATCAATATCTGCATCCTATCTGATTTTATGCATTCATATCAGGGTTTTTAGCCATTTTTACCATTGATATCTGGGTCCTTTCTGATTTTTTTTTGCATTTTAAGGCATTTTTAGTATTGATATCTGGGCTCTTTCCTATTTTTTTGTCCACAAATTGTAGGCTATTTAGAAGGCCACACCTCTGTGACCTCTCAAACTTTGTGATCATGAATCATTATTATTCTATTAGTAAAGATGAGTGGGTATAAGCCTACTCTGTTATTAAACTTCTACAAGAAAAGAAACATTTCTCAATCAATCAGTAACACATTGAGCTGAACAGATCCTGATGTTTTCAGGAAGTGCCTCTGCTGTGCAGCTCTGTTAATGAACCTGATAATGTATTTAAGAAAAATGTAATAATTTCCTCCTCCTCTATAAAAACCCTGCAGGAGACCCTGAGAAGAGTCTGAAGATGGACACAGAGGAGACTCACTTGCAGCCTGGTGTTCTGGACAGTCCTTCTGGAAATGTTCCACTGACCCACAAACACGACAGCAACCTCCTGCACACGCAAACACACACACAAACCATCAGTTAAACAAGTGTAACATCAGTGACTTCACAGTGCAGTGAACGTATGTGTGTGTGTGTGTGTTTGTACCTTGTGCATAAAGTCCTTTAGGATTATCTGGACAGGAGCGAGACAGGTGTCCAGTCTGACCGCAGATGAAGCACTTTGCGTACGGGTAATCACCTGTCAACAACAAACAACATGTCAGCATTAATAAAACAGTGTTAAATATTCATCTGTTACAGCTGTGAGTCTCCATGTTGTCCTCACCCAGAGCAGGATCCACTTTAGCTCTGCACTTCTGGATTTCATGTTCGGTGGAGCCGCAGCGGTAACAGATGCCTCGACCCATCTCCTCATCTCTGTCGGCCTCCGGACAGTCGGCCAGACCGTGACCGGGCTTCCTGCAGTTAAAACACAGCTGGAGGAGAGAAAGAGGACATTAGACAAAAAAACAAGGAGGGACAGGAAACGAGGAGTAGGATAAGAGGACAGACAGGAGCATCAGAGAGAATATCAGGGCCTGTATTTATAAAATGTCTGAGTTACTCTGAGGAGTCTCCCTGGAAGTTAAACCAGGACTAAACTCAGACTTACATCAGAGAATAATTAGTTATTGATGCTGCTGACTGTCAGTACAGCTTCCTGCACTGCCTGATGGTTTATATCCTTTACAATTGTGTGTGCACATTCTCCTGTAAAGTTTGTTTTTATGGATTTTGCGCAGGACGTGGAGTATGCCAGAGGTCGCATTAACTGAATGTTAAAGGCCATCCATGATTTTGACAGATTAAACGTAATGTAACGAGTGGTTGTGTTGTTTGCTGTGAGGGAAAAATCACCTTAAGCTGCATAAAAGATAGACAGAGAAACCTATCTCCCATCATATATTGCAAGTAAAAAAGGGTTTAAAAATCCATGAAGGGAGGGAGGGAGGGTCCAATGAGCTTTTTATATATCCAGAGATCTGGAGGAAAAGAGTGGGAGAGGAGATTAAACCTGCTTTCTCCACACATGCAGACAAATAAAGACCTGGGCATGATGCAAGAGGAGAGGGAGAGACTCTGGCGCTGCTGGCACAGGAGCTGTGTGCTGAATTGCTCTGAGCAGCATGCCTGGGAATGAATTCTCATATAATATATTGAATATATTTCTTGTTTTTTTCCCTTATGGTCGGAATAAGCTGCTAAATTTGCCTCTAGTCCTTTTTCAGAAAAGCAAAGATGGTCTGAAAAGCAGCTAAATCTAGCGTTGTCAAGTTGGCAACACTGAGCCCAAGAATTATGATGTGGTTTATAAATGAGGTGAAGAAAGAGGGACTGATACGGAGGATGATGAAAGATGACAAGTCGCTAAATCCACATTTATCACCCAGCGGCAGCACAGCCTCTGGTATACGCCTCTTTCAGGTCTCATTGTGTGCATATGTGATGGCCCGATCAGTCAGGACTGACTGACTGATAAATCCAGCCTCTGGTTCAGTATGTGGTGTATACTCACTCACCATATTGTTCTGCTTGTTTTTCTGCCTCTTTATCCTTCTGTCTTCTCTTCTTCTGTCTTTCTTCAGGGCAGTCTCCACCTCCTCCCTGATCTCCCGCTCCTCCTCCCTCCCTCCTCTGTCTCCTTTCGGCAGCGGCTGCCCGCTCTGCTGCAGATACTCCAGGAAGCCGTTCACGTCCTCGTCCACGTAACTCCTTCTTTTTACGGTTGGGTTTTTTCACGGCTGATCCACCGGGCTGAGTCCCCCTCAGACTGTCCCTCTGAGGTCCTCCTTTAGGACCGCCTCCTCTTCCTCCTCTCTTCCTCCTCTCAGCTGACTCCATGGAGTGGCCTCTGCTGGCTTGTTTTTATGGACGTTATTTGCTCTCGCCCACCTCGTCATGACTGCAACCTCTGACCGAAACTAGAGAAAGAAAAAGTGTATTTAAGGTGGAACCATTTTGACTGAGAATTTTGACTTTTCTCTCAAACCCATTAATCAAAATAGTTGTCAATAAATGTAATAATTTATTCATTGTTGAAGCTCTAATTCTGGGTAAAGCTTTAACAACATCTGAAACTGACTTTCAAATTTGTGAAAATGCAAACATGGAGGCTTCAGGCTTTTTTTCTCACTTCTAGATCACTTTGGTCCAGTTTTCATCAAAAACTGTTACGCTTAGACTGGATCATCCCAGAGAAGCCAGACACTTTTTCAAACAGTTTCAGATTTGTGAAATGCAAACAGTCAGTCAAACCTTGTAGCAGCTCCTGTTGTTGAAACGCTCACAGTAAAAAAATCTTTTTAATGTGAAGCCACTGACTCAAACCAGTCATACAGAATGTTTGTCCACTCTAAAACTAAACTAGCTTGGACATATATTATTAATATTATTATTCCTGTCATATAACAGCTGTTGTTCTCACAGCTGAGTCGTGCAGATGTTGATAAGTTTGAAGCAGAAAAAGCCCGTTAATGATAAAAACGTGTGACTTTACTAAGAATAATGAATCAAGTGTCATTTAAACATCGTTAGGATAAATTCATGTACGAAACAACAACAATAAATGACAATAAAAAACTTCTGTTAGCATGTCAGTTAGCAGCTGGCTAACTCACAGCGTTACTTCAGTTTTTAATAATAAAAAACATTTTAGCGACAGAATGAATAAAACCGGATAAACGGAAAATAAAGATGTTTTCCTACAAAACATAAAGTATCACTGAGAGCTCAAATCATCATCATTACCCTCACAGATCCTCACACATGTGCTTTCTATTTTTACCGGAAGTGGTCATTCTTCTTCTACGGCCGAGTCCTCCCCGGCTTCTTCCGCTTCTTCTTCTTCTTCTTCTTCGCGTGTATCGACGGTTCACAAACCATCGGAAAAGCTTCATACCGCCACCTGCTGGATCATAGTTTGTCCAACACTTCAGTCCACAGTCTCTTCTCTTCTTATTCACTGTTTTTATTATATAGCATTATAATAGAAAATATTATAAGTGGCTACACTGTAAAAACAAAAAAAGTTAATGAAAAACTCAAAATATTTCAAAGCAAAAGACTGCAACAGATTTTTGAGTTTTAACTTAAATTCTTAAGTTTTGAAAAAGTTTTGCCAACGACTGATCTTTTGCTGAGATAATTTACTTTTCTTCCTCAGATAAACTTAAGCTTTGAATTTTAGAAAAACTCAAAACACAGTCTTTAAAAATATTGAGTAAATTTGTTGAAGTGAAGCATATGTTAAAATTTTCATATTTTCAGTTAAAACTTAAAAATTTCAGGGACTAAAAAAGGTTCACAGCTCACTGTGACAAATGTTTGATTTTTTTTCAGTTTCTAAGTGTCAGTGTCTCCTCTGAACTTGACAGGAATAAATGAGGCAGCAGGTGATTTGACTTGACTAACGAGCAGCTGAAGCATCAGTCTGTCTCTGTCTCTGTCTCTGTCTGTCTCTGTCTGTCTGTCCTGACTTGTGTCACCATGCTGCATCTGCTCCTCACTGCACTGCTGTTTGTTTTATCCTCTGAACATGGTAAGAAATCAGCATGAGACACTGTTTGATTTCACTCTGCAGGAACAAACATGTGACTGCTCTCTGATCTGTCGTGTTTCAGCCGACTCCAGTCCGATACGGGAGGAGAAAAAAGGTCAAACTGATCTGATTTAAGTCTGAGTCCATCAATATGATGAAGTTCATGAGATTTGTGTGTTTCTTTAATGTATTGATGTGTGATTTTACAGCTCTTCAAAAGGACTGGATCACCAGGGTGTTGAACTACATGGAGTCCAACCCAGAGACTTTAGAAGGTGACCTGATTTGCAGTTCAGGAGAAAAATGTTGAAAAGAGAAGAAAAATCTGTATTACTGTGGTTTTTCTTTTCCTCTTTGTGACAGAGCTGATGATGAAGGACCACGCGGTGTTGGAGGGAGACATTGTGCTGTCAGTGAGTGAAACTACCTCATTTTTCATTCAGTTTATTTCTAATTGAGTGTGAATGCCGAGTCAGTGTTCACAACCAGATGCTCTTCTACAAAGGATAAAGGATGTCATTAAGTGCTGAATGATCAGCTTTTTCACCTGACTTCTCAATAATGACATTAGGAGGTGCACTTTACTGCTAAAATGTACAATTATCAACAATAATGAACATACAGCGGAATGATATTAAAACAAAGATATAACAGGAAAGACAAAAGTTTTTTAAATTAATTTATTTCAGTTTTATGAATTTTTAGAAGGTTCTTCTGTGTACCACTAGAGGGAGCTTGAGTACCACCAGTATGATAGTTTGAGATTGTGGGTGATACATTATAATGTACACTGTAAATGGAGAAAATAACTTTATATACTTGTTAATCTTATCCCAGCTGGCACTTTTGTCAGTAACTGGTTATTTCTCTGTAACTGCTCACCTAAAGCTGACTGTCTGACTCTACAGTCTGACAGGAATGCGGTGGAGAGTGCGTGGCCGACACTGGAGATCCCGTACGCCATCAGTCCAGAGTTAGGTGAGCAGTCTGACATCAGGGCACCGCTCTCATGAAAGGAATAATAATCTGCAGTTCACTGTTCCTTTGTGTTTCCCAGAGAGCCGGACAGACGAAATCCTGTCCGCGATGGCGATGGTGTCTGAACACACCTGTGTGTCGTTCCACAAGAGAACCTCTGAGACAAACTACCTGCTCTTCAAAAGCAGCAAAGGGTACGAAAACATTTTAATATTTCATCAAGAATGTGGGGCTGCAACTGAGAAACACTCTTTTTCTCTAAAATGTCGTTAACAAGTAAAGACCACACCGTCAACGATGAATGTGTGTACAATAGTGTATTGATTATTGGTGTGATATAAAAGCATTTTGTCGTCTGATGATGCATCAACTTCGTGTTCCAGTTGTGCTTCATACGTGGGCTTCATCGGCGGTGAGCAGGCGGTGTTTGTTGGGGCCCCGTGCAAGATGGGAAACATCGTCCATGAGATTCTTCACGCTCTGGGTTTCCACCATGAACACACGAGGACAGACCGCGAACAGTACGTCACCGTTATTCCCAATAATATCATGAAAGGTAGGTAATGTTTCTGTGCTCATGTGCATGCGCCATGTATGTAAATACTCTGCTTAGACTATGTATCTGATATTCAGTGATAGCAAAACTCTTCCTATTCAGTACTCAAGTAAGTACAGATAATTGGGTAAAAAAAAAAAAAGACTGGTAAAAGCAGAAGAACTGATTTACTATTTTAGTCCTGATGAGGATGTGTTTGTCCTCTAAGCAAAAAATAATAAAAATGTGTTTCAGGGATGGAGAGAAACTTCAAAAAGCAGCAAGGTGAAACCTTTGGTCTTCATTATGACATCACTTCTATCATGCACTATGGAAGGTAAGGAAGCGTCCAAAATAAACAAGAATCTTAAGTTTTTCTGGCCTTCTGTAAATGTTATTTTGTGACTTTTTATTCCTGTTTCAGTGGCTTTTTTTCAGTCAACGGTCTGCCCACTATTGTGCCCAATGATGATGTGAAGGAGATGGGACAGAGAGTCAAAATGACGAAGACGGACATTGAGAGAGTTCGTCATCTCTACAGCTGTGGTTTGTGCGCGCTGTATTTTTACTGTCATTTGGTCACTATTGGATGACCCCCGCCGAGAGGGAACATAAAAAGTAGTGATCCAAGAAATTAAGTTTTATAACAAGATTCAGGAAACACAGACCACGCCTCAGATGGATTCATTTCCGCATAACAAGTACTTAAGCACACCTCATCCGTCTCCTTACCTCGTGACTCTGTTTCTGTGCTCCACATCAGCCCTCTCACAGGGTCAGGTTGTATCAAACCCAGCTGAAGCTCTCCCTGTCTCAGAGCAATCTCACCCCTCCTTTTTCCCCTCAGCCTTCACCAGCAACCCGAGCACATGCATCCCACCACAACCCCACAGACCGCCTACGACAGCAAGCCACGGTGGTGCCATCGACCAAACCCTTCAACTTCCCACTATCTCTTCTTTTCCATCTGCAATGTTTGACCCAATGGTTTTGTATACTGGAGTGACAACCTCATGTTTTTTTTTTTATGTGAACAATATTCTCTTAGCATCATTTTTTTCCAGCTGGAGCTCAGTAACATAACATTAGTTCTTCATGGTTCTCTCCTGTCCGATTGGTTCAAACAAAGTGGATCTAATGAATGAAATGTTGACTTGCTGAAAACGAATAGTGTTAAAGTTAGTTGATTCAGGAAATGAATAAAAAGTAATTGATTCTTTGATTCCCTTTAACTTTAAACTCTCTCCTTCTCCTCTCCTTACCAGATACCATCATAAAGGAGGTGGAGAAGGAGAACAGTGATAAGAGGGAGAAGGAGAAGGAGGAAGATGCAAAACATACCTGAACTGGTCCACGATGTGACGTCTGTCCCCAGGACCAAGAAGAACTAAGATCATGTTCTAGTGGGAGATCACAAATCTACTCTCCATCTGCCTCCCTGCAGCAGCTGACTGCTGCCACTAGAGGGCAGAATAACACCAGCAGAGAAAAAGACCCAGACTGAGCTGTGACCGAACTATTTATTAATAAAACCAATATTATACTGTACACTGAGATTTGTCTTCACTGGCACGTTTGACATGACATCAAGCACTTAAAGGGACTCTACATAAAAAAAAAAGATTTTGTATTTTTGGCAGTGTTTCCCTATTCAAAAGATAAAATGATAGTCTAATAAAAGGTCGAACTGTGCAAAATAATTCTGTAAACTCTAATACTGTCTAATGAACATTTATTAGAGTTTTTGTCTGAGATGTAATAAAGCATACTTAGTTAATAAAGTGCAAGCTAAAATTGACACATTGGCAAACACAAGAGGTCCTGCTGCTTGACACCTAATTAAAATAGCTCAGTACAGGGTATTGGAAAAAATCCTTGGCATACTTTATATATCTAAAGAATCTACAAGAACAGACTGCTAAAATATAAAAATGTCTCCTGCTGAGTCTGATGTCTGATTCTATGAGACTTTATCAGATTTTTCATACTGATGCATCACTGTTAGAGCAGAATTTTACTGTTGGAGCTGCTCCAGGTGGAGACACTGAACTACTTTATAGGTCACCAGATAAATCTGAGTGGTTGTCAGATGATTAATAGGAGACGAGGGCGCCGTGTGGAGGAAGGCGAGGGAGGATGATTTTAAAGACACGCTTTATGGCGTGGCTCGACTCGACTCCTTGGCTTTCCGTTGCAACTTTATGCAACTGTGCCCGGTTGCATAAAAGCACTTAAGCTAATGTTTTCTTTAAGTTTTCATCTAAGGATAACTCAGGAAAAAAATGAGTTGCGTAAAATCACCATCTCTGCAGAAGCAGGCCTGCCAGATTGTACCCTGATGTTGATCCCACCTGTCAGAGGTGTCATGCTACTCTATATCGCGTGCTTTTGTAACTGCTATGATTGGAGTAGCTCCAGAAGGGGCGTCCCGTTCAAATTTCATGGCTTTTACATCCCTTTCGGTCCACCCTCTGATCCTCCTGAAAGTGGAAGGACAGGGCTCCACCTTCACATGCCTCCTGGGTCAGAGAGGTAACGACATGCTTAAAACTAGAAGAGCTTGGACATCGCAGTCAGGGCTCTATAAAAAATATTACAAGGCGTGGCAGCCCTTCTGAGATTACTTTAACAATTTTCCATGTACCAGGCTGACTGAATAAAGCCTTCATCCAACCCCTTGAATGAGCTTATAATTATCTATTTTTTTATGTGATTTAATTTATTTCCTGTCTGATTTATGTATTTATTTTTACTGTTATTGTTGATGGTGCACATTTTAGTTTATTAGTTTTTAGTTATTTATGTCTTTACCTCAGGAATTTGTATTGTTGTATTAGTTTTTGCACATGTGCTGTATCCCTTCATATCATCTGCTATAACAAGCAGCGTAGCTCCTTTTTATGAGAGTGTAGTGAGGCAGAGTGAGCTGCAGAGTGACACTGAATGTTTGCTTCTGAGTGGAGGAAAAGGTGAGCAGTGAAGTTGTCGGTCGGGCAGTAAAAGTAAATAAAGGCCCATGTGTGTGTGTGTTGTTTCCCAACTGCTAGTATAGCGTTGCTAAGACGATTTCTGCCCACATTGAAAAGGCGACAGCTGTTTTTACACGTCATTTTAATGCGTGACTATATAACAACAACAATGATGTCCATCTGTTGTGTGCTTTGTTCTGAACCTCCAGGTGCAGAATTTTGCATGCATGTCTGCAGAGCGCTCATATATCACTCACTATCACACACCGAGTACTGGACTACTAGAGAGTTGCAAGCAAGGTAGAGTTAGTTGAAGTTGAGCTGAAAAGAAAAATGACCTTTTAACCTTTTTAGATCACATTCCCAGTCATGTGATGTGCACCTATTTAACAATATGCCAATATATCAAAACAAAATATGGCGTGCTTACATAAGCCTGAACCAACAAAGTTCAACCAATAATATCATGACATCCACTGATCAATCAGTCTTAAACTTTTAGCATCACAGAGCTAAGATTTATCAGTTAGCTACCTAGCTAGCAGCAGTCTGGTACGTCGGTGTGTTTTCAGGTATTTGTCACCTCAAACCTTGTTCTGTTTCCCCAAAATACTGCGGCCAGAATTTATTCCCTTTGCACATGGAACATGTTTGTTTGCTTTGGGTCATTTGTAGACTTTTTAATTCCTTATTTTACAGTTTTGGGTTTTAATTGAGTTATTTCCTTTTTACGTTCAAAGAGTCTTTCCTCATGCACATAGTTTCCTGCTTTTGTGTGTTTCCCACTTATTTTTTATTGCTGATTAGTATCCCTGATTAGCCTTCCCTCACTGAGTATTTAGTAAAAGTGTTCCCCTCCTTCTTTTTCTTTCCTAATTATTGAAACCTGTCCCTTATTGGCCTGCCCTCCCGAGAATGTTTAGTGTGTGTTTCTCCGACCATTTTTCATTGCTAATTGTTGTCACCTGTCCTTCATTAACCTACCCTCCCTGGAGTATTTAGTTTGTTCGTTTCCTTCCTTTTTCATTCCTAATTATTGAAACCTAAACCTTGTTCTGTTTCCCCAAAATACTGTGGTTACCATGGTTACAGTCCCGCTGGCTCGAATTTATTCACTTCGAGTAAAGTGTGTCTGTGACAGCAGATTATGCACGAGGCATTTTACAGTGGACGGCTTCAACAACTAACATTAGCTGACTGGCGCATATGATGGGCCTCACTGTTTAATGTTACTGAATAAAAGCTCAGCTTAATGACTCTGTTCACTGATTTGGGTGAAACTGGACCTTATTTAATGGAGAAAATGCTTTTTTGTTTCCCCTCTGATGTGCTCAGCTTCAACTTTGGCTCAGAGTTTCTGCTAACTCAGCTGCCATTAGCAGCCAACAGAACCAGGCTCAGCACACCTCCGAGACCAACAGGGAATACAGTACTGAGGCGATCTGCAGAGTTTCCTGATGGAAAGATATTTTTACTTGTTGCTAAAGTAGGTACCTGCTAACTGTAGTGCCATTAGCTTGGATAGCCGTGCAGCTAAGTTAGCTGACTCAGCCCGGGGTGTCAGGAACCAAACTCAACAAACATACCACCTTTGCTCTGTATTCGCTGCCGTCAATCCTCCGTCGTCTTGGTGGATGTGTTCAGTCCCGGTTTCGCTGTGACTCAGGTTGGTTAATGGACTGATTCAGTATGGCTGCGGGGGTGTAGCATTAACAGACACTCAGCACTCTTGGCTACTGGACAAGTCTGCTTTATTTTTACTGGAAACACATGAATATGCAGAAGCAAACGCGATTTTCTTTGAATGGGTCGAATTAGTTCTGCAAGTGTGGTTACAGTAATTGTGGCATGGCGAGGCATTTTTTTCTTCTTACTTAATTCATATTAATTCTTTTAAAATTTAAAGCTTTGATTTTTTTTTTTTTGCGGCAACTCCTCTTCCTGTTGTAATATTGTCAAATTAATACAAGTGTTTTCTCTTGTCTTGGCTCGCTTCGCAGTGTCCTGCAGCCTGCCTGAACCTCCTAATGTTGGGGAGAGGGGGCAGGGAAAAGCAGTTCCCCGTTTTATTTTAAATATAAATTTCAATGTTTTATAAATTGCGGCTTCCAATAGTATTTGCTGACAGATCATTCTGACTGCAAATTTTTAATTCTTTCTTTTGTCAGTATTAAATAATGAGATTCATCATTGTTTCTTGCAATTTAAATTTCTTGTCATCTAGTTCTGATAGACTTTGGTTCAGTGAGGAAGGGTAAAAGCAACTGTTAACAGATTTATTTTACTAAATTCTTCAACACTCACGTTAATGACACTCTGCGTCTCCAACTCAGTATGACTTTGCTGTACTATTCTGGAAATGTAAATGTCAGCTTAATTTTCACTCCATTGTCTACCAGCATGTACATATAAATGGGAGATAAATATTTGTATTGTGATGATTAATTAAGCTTGATTAAATTTCCCGATAATTGGTTCAGTGACGAAAAAACAATCGACAAGGTTTGTTGCACCGATTACATAAGGACTCTTCTGCTCCTAGCTGCACTGTTATGTTGGTACTAAGTCAGGAACAGGCAATTTTAACTGTGACATACTGGAAAATATTTGGCAGTTAGCTGAGATTAAGGAAAAGCAGCACTTGAAACCTTTCCTGTCATGAAGCTGCTTTCAGGTCACGAAACAACACAAACTGCAACTTTGTGAAGAATTAAAAAAACGTCTCGGCGCGAGTCCGTATGTGAGTCCTGAGCGACGGCAGTTACGGACACCGAAATGGTTCTACTGTCTGAGAATAGTGGTTGCTGTGTTGTAAACAATAAAACCTGCAAACTTTAATGAAACTCATCTCATCAACACAAGTTTCTCGTGTGAAAATTCTGCGTCAGAACTCTGAAAACATAAGAACATCTGTTTACACTGAGCAGCAGCCAGTGGAGTGTAACTAAGTACAGGTACTCGAGTATTTACATCTTATACAACCATATACTAATACTCCATTACATTTCAGAGGTGATTACTGTACTTTTTACTCCAGTATATTAAAGTCTGATGGCTTTAGTTACTTTACAGATTAGTTTTTCATATCCTTCCCGTCTGGTGAAGAACCATCTGTGTTCTAAATCACATACTTTTTCTGTTTAAGTACATACTGCAACAGCCCTTAGAAGGAACATGCACTCTTAGAAATAAGGGTTCCAAAAGGGCCCTTTCAGAAGGGCTGAGGTTCTGCCCAGAACTATTTGCTTTCTTTTGTAGAAAGGGTTCATTGTAAGACTAAGAGTTCCATTAAGAACCCTTTTCAGTCTTTCGTCAAGGGTTCTTGGTAACATAATATAGTTCCTGGTCACTCCTGGGTGGGTTCTGGATAAAACTCTTGGAATGTAAAAAGGGTTCTCTGTAGAACCCGCAGTGTGTTCTGGATAAAACCAATGGAATGTAAAAGGGCTCTTGGTAGAACCCCTGGGTGGGTTCTAGATAAAACTCATGGAATGTAAAAACATTCTCTATAGAACTCCTTGGGCAGATATAACCCATGGAAAATAAAAGGGTTCTTGGTAGAACCTCTTGGATGGGTTGCAGATAAAACCCTTCTGAATATAAAATGGTTCTCAGTAGAACCCCTGGGTGAGTTCTAGATGAAACCATCGGAATGTAAAAGGGTTCTCAGTAGAACCTGTGGGTCAATTCTTAGTAAAACCTTTGGAATGTAAAAAGGTTCTTGGTAGAATCCCCTTGGTGGATCCTAGATAAAATCCTTCAACTCTAAAAGGGTTTTCAGTAGAACCCCCACAGTGGGTTCTTGAAAAAACCCATGGAATATAAAAGGGGTCTTGGTAGAACCTCCTGGGTGGATTCTTGATAAAACCTTTGGAATGTAAAAGGGTTCTTGGTAGAACCTCCTGGGTGGATTCTAGATAAAACTCTTCAAATATAAAAGGGTTTTTTGGTAGAACCCCCTGTGTGGGTTCTGGATAAAACCCATGGAATATAAAAGGGTTCTCAGAAGAGCCATGTGGGTGGATTCTAGATAAAACCACTGGAATATAAAAGGGTTCTTGTTAGAACCCCCGGGGTGGGTTCTAGATGAAACCCATGGAATATAAAAGGTTTCTCTGTAGATCCTCCTGGGTGGATTCTAGATGAAACTTTTGGAATGTAAAAGGGTTCTAGGTAGAATCCCAGGTTGGGCCCTTGTATATAAACCCATGGAATATAAAAGAGCTCTTGGTAGAACCCCCGGGGCAGATCCTAGATGAAACCCTTGAAATATAAAAGGTTTCTCAGTAGAATCTCCTGAGCAGATTCTTGATAAAACCTTTGGAAACTAAAAGGGTTCTTGGCAGAACCCCCTGGGCAGGTTCATGTCAGCACCCTGCAAAGATTCTGGATAGAACCCTCAGAGAAGATTTTGTTTATTACACCATAGAAGGGTTCTCTGTCCAGAAAAGATAAGATGTTCCTTTGTTAGTCTTCCCTCTCCTGAGTATTTAGTTTGTGTGTTCCCCTCACACCACTTTGACTTTGTACTGTGTGTCAGTCGTTCCAGCCCTTTTCTCGGGTTCTCCCGGTGATTTTGGACCATTGTTTTGTTTTTTTTTCCCTGGACTTTGCCTGCAGGATTCAGTTCATAAACGATCCTCGACTGAAGCCACCAGAACATCCATCTTCTCCATGCGTCCACCCACAGAGAAGCCCCTGACATGCATACATTTCCATGCTATTAAATTAGATATTCAATCTAACACTGGCATGGTTTTCTGTTATTAAAAAAGAAAGCGTTCATACGTTTTAAATCCAAATTAAAGTACCTGAATGATAAACAGGCTTTAATAGTCTTTTAATGACCGAGGCCACAATGAGGAGCCTCATTAAAGGAAATAATTTGGTCAAACGTGCTGAAACTTACAAATAAAAACATGGACATGATGAAGATGTCTGACACAGATAAGTGAATGTGATCTGGGGTTATTGTAGGTTTTACAGTCTGTGAAGAGAAGCCTCTGAACACAGCTTACACAGATTAATATCTGCTCTGAAACTGAGCGAACTGATGATTATTGTGTCACAGCTGAGAGAGATGATGAGAAACAGACAGGCCACTGTTTTTATTCCCTTTTTTTTCCCCTTTATTGAGAGAGAAGTTTATTACAGAGGAAACACTCATCTTTTGTCATAAACATAAATCTATGTTTTATTCGTACAGTTTTTATTTCCAGAGCTTATAAACACGAGTTCTTCTGAGAACTGCTGACAGTTCACTCAACTTATTAAATTAAGATTTTATTAACAGGCATGTGTTCACTGTAAAAAAAAAATCAAACAGGAGAACTTATATTTTCTTATTAACTTAACATAAATGCACAAGTTTATTTATTCAAGTTAATTACACTTAAATGTCCAGAATTTCTTTTCAGAAAATGTCAGTTCAGTCAACTCATTAAATTACCAATTTCTACATCTTTTTTTTCCCTTTTCTGGCACTTTGCAGCCTGTGTAGGCCTATGGAACGTTTATGGAAAGAGCAGCCTAACTAAGATACCCTTAAAACATTTGTAAAATATTAATTTTCTGTACTATGTTAAGGCTAAATGTGTTTTCCAGCTAGGAAGTGTCAGTTATAGGCATCTGTTTACCAAAAAGTGTACGTTCATTATTTTGTTATTTTCATTCTTTAGAAGTCACCTGTCTATAAAATTCAGATTTTTCTAGCAGGATGACGCCCAGACCAGGTCTAAAAGTTTGTTAAGTTTGGTCAAAACTCTCCTGAGAATCTTCTTTTTATAGTTCGAAGAAAACACACGATGGAAACTTGTTGTGTGTCTCTGATACACTTAAAGAAAACTCATGGTCGACTGTTTTCCCAGTAATAAAAACACTGCGAGCCACGATGAAGGTTAATATTAAATTTAATTCAGTCTCTACCTCCTTAATAAATTCAGTGGGAGCAGTTTCATATATTCTCCGTCAAAGTAGCTCCAGCAGGAGCAGCTGCAGCTGAAATGAAACCGACTCTTCAAACTGAGAAAACATACATGGAAATGATCAGTGTGACTTAACAGTTAACAGTGAAGCTTATTGAACATGTCGCCTCACTTACAGATGAATTCATTGCAAGTTAATTTCACTAGAAATGTTTCTTTGTTTTGAATCACTACAAAAATCACATCAAGCTCTCTGTTCAAGCTCAGACAGATTAAAGTTTGAAGGCAGCCTGGACACAAACTTTCTTAAATTAAAACACATAGTTTGTTGCAGCGTATTTTGAAGAAAACAGACATGACAGACACTTTCTTTTTTTGAACTGGACTCTATTTATCTTGCTGTTGCTCACTGCCAAAGATTTCCTGTCAAGTCAAATCATCACAGTATCAGTTTTTATGATAAAAAATGATCTTGACTTCATTCTCTTCTCTCTCCCGTTTGTCTGATCTCATCAGATGATTGTGACTCATTTTACTGTTGTAGTTATTGAAGAGGAGCTCATTTTAAACTGTTTTGTATCAGACTGCAACTAATTATTTTCATCATGGATTAATCTGCTAATTATTTTCTCCATAAATTGATTGTTTAACCAACATTTCTAATGTCAAAATAATGCAGTTTACTGTCATTTAGGACAAAGAAACACTGCAAACTGTCACATTTTCAAGCTAATAAAAAAACATGAAATTATGATAACTTGTGATAATTGACTCGTTAACTAATTGATTACTTGATTACACCAAATTTTAAATAGTTTGGTGGTTTAATTTTCTGCAAGGCATCGCTTTTTAAAAGTTCTTCATCTGGTTTGTTAATAAAAATCTCAATTAAAAGCACTAGCAGGTTAAAGTATAAAGAAGTATAAAGTGTCATGAAATGTGACAACTCAAGTAAAATCCTTCAAATCGGTATTTAAGTAGAGTAATGGAGTAAATGTAGCCATATTTAGTTACTTTCTATCTTTGCTATCCAACATTTTTTTCCTCTTTTTTGAGGATATGATCGGCAATAAATCATGCAAACTTACTCCGCTTGTTTTTTATTCACTAATTCACTAATTTTTAATAATTTTCTCCAGTTGTTTTGTGTGCGAGCAAGACCAAAATACAAGCATCAGCGTTTTCTGAACTCTCCAGAAAAGATGCAACTTACATCAGTGTCTTTCTTGACTTTTCTGCATTTAATGATTAATTGGAAAAAAAGCTGTGAAGCGTTTTAAAGGGCATCTCTTTAGCTTTTGCTGAAATATATGGCCGATTTTATTTCTTTCCCAAGTAATATATCAAACAAACGTGCACCAGTATGATAAAGCTTATGATGATGTCTTGAAAGAATTGATGGATGACCTTATTTTTATTCTTAGTTTGACATAAAAGACAAGTTTTCTCAAAAGTTGGTTCAGCTGCAGCCAGCAGGGTGACAGTTTCCTTTAAAACCTTTAAAAAGAGACATAATACCTGAGGGGACTGCATCAAAGACGATTAGGGCTCCAATTAACAATTATTTTCATTACTGATGTTTATTGGCAGCCTGTGTAGGCCTACAGATTAATTATAATCTAAATTCCCAAGATGACACCCTGAAATGTTGTTTTGTCCACAAGAATCCAGAAAATATTCACATTTAAGAAGCTGAAATCAGAGAATTTGGACATTTTTCCTTTAAAAAATGACTCACGATTAATCAGCTCCCACAATAGTTTAGTTTAGCTCAAGTTTTTGAATAAATTCGAGAGGCTAATTATAAAACTGACAATGTTGGTTGAATAAGTGACCTAACAACAAAATATTATTAAACCACTGTAGACATAAAATAGATGTATTTTTAATACAAAATATATCTGTTTGAGGGGAATTTTCTCAGCATTACAAGTGCATAACAACACAAATCACCAGCCAAGGAGAAGACATGATGTGGAGTTAAGTTACATAAAGAGGTCAGACACTTTAAGTAGCATCTGAATTCATTTTTAAGTAATTTAAAGTGGTGAAGTCCAAAAAAAAAAGGCCACTTCTGTACTTTCTCATGAAAAGAGATTTTTTAATTTCCTAAAGTCATAATTTCCCAAAAAATAATCAAACGGGACTTTGTTTGATGCCTTTTTGTTTTAAACGTGATGATCTACGTGTGTTAGTCCGCCTCCCTCTGAATGCACGTGAAGCTGACTGACGCGTGTTTCCCAAACTGGCCATGAAGCGCAGAGCCGGACTGACTGAGGAGCGTTTGGAGTCCCGGAGAAGCTGCTGTGCGTAAAAAAAGAAAAAAGAAAAAAAAAAAAGCGCGTCCTCGTTGATCCGGTAACATCCGCATCAGTTCCTCTCATCTCCCTCAGCGAGCAGAGTCAGAGTCTCCAGCGTCCGGACTGTGAGCACCAACCCGGGATGTAAAAGGCTGAGGATGTATTTTATTCTTCATCTACTTTTAAAGAAAACTTTAATGTCTCTTTAATGTCTTTTTCTTTCTTCTCCTGCATTTACACGGATCCTAACTGGAAATACGTTTGTAGAATTGCTCTTCTCTGTTCTTCATTCATGACCCTCCGCTTTTAAAAGCCGCTCTGTGGAGATCAGAGCGTCCAGAGTGACTCTGTGCCGCGGCTTGTCGGACCGACACCGGACAGTTCCGTCAAAATTCTGCATTTATTCTGCAAGAAACATAAAGTTTTAAAGTTTTTGGCACAGAGTGACGCACTGACGCAGCTGATTTATTCCAGTGAGTACAGATTTAAAGATGATTTTATATTTATTTGGAGTTTTTCTTTTCTTTTTTTTTGGTATTTTAATTTTTCTGTGTTGAGGTGCACACTCATGTCAGCATCAAAGGTTCTGGGGAAGAAGTAATCAGATTACTGGCATCCACGTTAAATGCACAGATTCCTCCCTATGCAGCCACATGTTTACTGTGAAAACATCTGTATTTCTGCCTGTGAAATGGACAGTTTTAACGAACTAAACACAGAAAATAAAGTGTTACTGTTTGGATCATTGGTTTAAAGAAAATATCAACAAGCAGATTATTTTTATGTTCTCCAACAAAATCATAATAGACTGAATAAAATGGCAAAACATATAGGAAATGGGAATAAAGGGATATATAACTAATAAGGAGAAAAATCTGCAGAAATTGACATATAGAATATGTGATTTGATATAAGAAGAAAGGCTGCAACTAACAATTACTTTGCTTCATCTGTCGACCCTTTCCTTGATAGTGAAAATTGTCAATCATTGTTTCCCAAATCTGAAGATGATGTCCTTAAATGTCTCATTTTGTTCACAACCCAAATGTTTTCAGTTTACTGTCAGAGAGAAGCAAAGAAACCAGAAAATATCACATTTAAAAGCTGGAATCAGAGCATTTTGACATTTTCTTTAATTAAAAAATTACTCAAAACAGTTAATCAGTTATGAAAATAATTGGTGATTAATTTATCAGTTTGGAACTAATCAGTTAATTGACTAATCATTGCAGCTCTACTGTAGACTTCAGTCAGGTTCCTGAAGAAGCAAACGAACAAAAAAGGAAAAGCAAACCAAGAGAAACGCTAAACTGAACAACTGAAAGACACAAACGTTCCTTCAGTTTCACTTTGTAACCTGAATAAAATCCAGACAAACATACTTTTATTGTCTCTCGCCTTCCGTCACTGGCTCATTAATACTCTGCAAAAATAACATTTCAAATAAATGCAAACAGATGTCAAGTCAATTATATTTATATGCTCTAATGTCACAAATTCCAGGACATCATGATCTGTACCGAACAAAACACCTTCTGTCTTACACACTGGTGGACTCAAAAAACAATGGTACACTTCTAGAAAACAAGGTGCTAACAAGGGATGTTCCTGCATCTAATTTCCCTGTTGATAAAATGCAAATTATTCTGGTTGACCGGTCTAACAATAAGACAGCACTCAGGAAACAGTCAAAACTGAGCACAGTTACAATACTATTATTTGAGGTTAAACATTGTTCAAAAATATTGCGTGTATTAGGAGCCATTTAAAGCCGTGAATCACATTCTTCAGCAACCAAATCTTAACTTAAATGCGGCTGAAATGTGTTGCAGTTTGTGCTGTGCATTGTTAACATTGCACATTATCCTACAAAATATGACAACAACTCACTACATGCTTCATCTTTTCAGACCGAGCAGGATCACAGCATGTGCGGGTACACAGCATCGTTTACCTGGAGCTGCCACACAGTGTGGCTAACATTAGCAGTGCAGCAGTAGCCTGCTCTTCTTGCAGGCTAACGACCGTGCTTGTTGCTGAATGTTGTTGCACATTGCCAATGGTGCAATGAGTGAGCTCCGGGTCGCACTGCAAAATTATCAAACGGGCCCAACCCATCAGAATCATTTGTAATGTAACATAATGTCAATAGTGAATGATTGGAGTGAAAGCATGCGACTTTAAAATGACCAGCATCTGCAAAATGCACTGCACAGTTGACACTGAAATGAAATGACTATTAGGAAAATAGACTGAGATATGGGAGAGGAGTTAGCGAGGTCAAGATAGTGAAAGACTCGCCGACTTGACATAATCTGGTGTTGGAGCAGCCTAAGAGATAAAAACATAATTGCCGACAACACACCTGCACACAGATGCAAATACAGTAAACCAGGTGACGGCACAACTGCAAACAGATGCAAATACAGTAAACCAGGTGACAGTGCACCCTCACACAGATGCAAATACAGTAAACCAGGTGACAGTGCACCCTCACACAGATGCAAATACAGTAAACCAGGTGACGGCACAACTGCAAACAGATGCAAATACAGTAAACCAGGTGACAGTGCACCCTCACACAGATGCTAATACAGTAAACCAGGTGACGGTGCACCCTCACACAGATGCTAATACAGTAGACCAGGTGACAGCGCACCCTCACACAGATGCTAATACAGTAAACCAGGTGATGGCGCACCTGCAAACAGATGCTAATACAGTAAACCAGGTGACGGCGCACCCTCACACAGATGCTAATACAGTAAACCAGGCAACGGTGCACCCTCACACAGATGCTAATACAGTAAACCAAGTGATGGCGCACCTACAAACAGATGCTAATACAGTAAACCAGGTGATGGCGCACCTGCACACAGATGCTAATACAGTAAACCAAGTGATGGCGCACCTGCACACAGATGCTAATACAGTAAACCAGGTGACGGCACACCTGCACACAGTTGCTAATACAATAGACCAGGTGACAGCGCACCTACAAACAGATGCTAATACAGTAAACCAGGTGACAGCACACCTTCACACAGATGCAAATACAGTAAACCAAGTGATGGCGCACCTACAAACAGATGCTAATACACTAACCAGGTGATGGCGCAACTGCAAACAGATGCTAATACAGTAAACCAGGTGATGGCGCACCTGCACACAGATGCTAATACAGTAAACCAGGTGACAGCGCACTTGCAAACAGATGCTAATACAGTAAACCAGGTGATGGCGCACCTGCACACAGATGCTAATACAGTAAACCAAGTGATGGCGCACCTACAAACAATGCTAATACAGTAAACCAGGTGATGGCGCACCTGCACACAGATGCTAATACAGTAAACCAGGTGATGGCGCACCTGCAAACAGATGCTAATACAGTAAACCAGGTGATGGCGCACCTGCACACAGATGCTAATACAGTAAACCAGGTGATGGCGCACTTGCAAACAGATGCTAATACAGTAAACCAGGTGATGGCGCACCTGCACACAGATGCTAATACAGTAAACCAAGTGATGGCGCACCTGCAAACAGATGCTAATACAGTAAACCAGGTGATGGCGCACCTGCACACAGATGCTAATACAGTAAACCAGGTGATGGCGCACCTGCAAACAGATGCTAATACAGTAAACCAGGTGATGGCGCACCTGCACACAGATGCTAATACAGTAAACCAGGTGATGGTGCACCCTCACACAGATGCTAATACAGTAAACCAAGTGATGGCGCACCTGCACACAAATGCTAATACGGTAAACCAGGTGATGGCGCACCTGCACACAGATGCTAATACAGTAAACCAGGTGATGGCGCACCTGCACACAGATGCTAATATAGTAAACCAAGTGATGGCGCACCCTCACACAGATACAAATTCTGTAAACCATCTTCTCAAAACTGGTGGAAATGTGGGTTGGTTCAGTAGATAACTCCAGTGTTCTAAGGACCTTTTCCATCAACATGGAACAGGCCTTGTTCTGGTTCACCTAATTTTGAACTGTACTTTGTTCTTCTTTTGAACCAAAAATAAACTAGTTTGGAACAGAAAATTTTGGTTACAGGTGGAACCAAAAAAAATAGCAAGTTTTCCTTGGTGACCAAAGTGGGCATGTCATGTTCTTCAGGTTGATTACAATGTTCCATTCAAAACTGGTGGAAACGTGGGCTGGTTCACTAGCACCAAGGTTACAAGAATCTTGAATGGAACCAGCTCAAGAACCAGAGCTAATTTGTTGGAAAAGAGTCCTACAGGGATTCTGTTGAGAATGCTTTATATTCCAATGGTTTCACCTGAGACCCACCCAGAGGATATAAAAATAGCGTTGTTAAGTTAGGGTTTCACCTATAACCCTTTGCTGATGTTTTCTTTGAAGAACCATATTGTATTCAACAGATGTGGCAAAAATGATCAACTATGGCAGGACACCAATAAAATGAACTGATTAAGGGGGTTCCAGATAATTCTACATTTAAAAATATCACCTGAGCCATTTGAATATTTCAGGATGGGGATCTCACTCTTTCAACAATCCTTGAAGAACTGTTTCTTCCATAAATGGTTCTTCATAAGCAAATGGTTCTGGATAGGACCTCAGCCCTCCAGGAAGAACCCTTCTGAAACCTTGTAGATAAAACATTATAAACAGTTACGTCCAGTAGAGAGAACGTGACGCAGCACCACGTAGGCTGCCTCTGGCCTTGACATGGTTAAATGGTTCCCTGTGTTTTTTTATTGCAGAGGTGTAGTCACTGTTGTACTTTAAGTCACATAATAAAACAATTTTAATCTAGACCAGGGAGTAGAACTGTTTCACTATAAACGCATCATGACTTGTAGTGGCGAATCGGTGACTCACTGCACACAGCCGGTGCCACGGGCATCAACTCAGATTAAACATTGGGGAGCAAAAAATGTAGGCCTATGCAATGTTAGGTGACGTCAGGTGGTGAGGAGACTTTACGTGCTCCACCTGAGTTTGGGCTGTTTCAGCCAGTTATCACGATAATTATATCCTGCAGGCACACAAGGGAACTAAAGATGAAGGAAACCCTGCATCACATAGCTTACATAAATGCATGTTTGATGCTTTCACAAATGCTGTATTGGAGACCTAATTAACCTGTTGGGCCACAGACTAAAGAAAATTACAGCTTAAATCTATACTAAACAAGATACAGGTAGACTATATTCTGATCAAATCAGGCTCTGCAGTGATTAGCACATAAACGCTGTGAAACAATAAGAAAATAATGTTTTATTTCTCTGATTCAGTGGCTTTCTGCTACCGCCACTCTTCCCATTCAGTCTCTTCGGCCACTGCTGTGGTCTTTCCTCTCTCCCAAAGAGAAGGACACAAACCAAAGGAAGCTTCTCGGTGTCACTATGCCGCATAAACAGCAGTCAGACCCAGACGTCAAAGCTCATTACACAGAGTAAACCGAGCGAGGACACAACTGGGAGAGCACCATCGTTTTGGTCCTTGAACTCCATCTGGATAGTACCTGGTTTCAGAGCTGTTTCAGGCTGAGTTAGTCCAACTGGGTGGTGTTGGGTAATTATCAAAAATGTTAGCAACACAGAACATAAAATAATCACAGCAGAAACCTTGGACAGGTCAAATCAGCAGAAATAAATAAATATGCTAATTTTACGTATCTCTGCAATTCAAATTAACTGCCAGTTTTCTACTTGGAGGTGACTGTTGCTGCTAGCGTTACATCACTGTGATTGAAGTTTATAGGGAGATGCAATGTCAGTCTTACTATTTGGAGACCGACAGCAAATAAATAAATGTGCATATTAGTAAAAAATCAGTCAGGTATTTCTTCATCAAAGGTCATACAATGCAGATATGTTGGGTTTTACCCAGCTGGCTAGCAGGTATGTGCCAGGTTATTAGGTCTTATGCCGTGCTAAAGTTGAAGTTGGGGCTGCAGGGGCCTCCCAATCTTTACGCAAAGCAGGAAAAAATGCAGTTGTAAAATTGCCATAGACTAATAAATTAAATTGGCATTTGAAAGGACCATAGATAAAGTCATACTATGTGCTATATTATTCTTAATATTTAATTTTTATGCGCTGTAGTGTGGGCTTTGTTGCTCATATGTGTTACCAGCCAAGCACACTGAGCAATTAGAGTTTTGCTTTTTAACTCTGAGTTATCATTAAATTAATTAAGCCTACTATATTGAAAATTGCTTGGTGCGAGCCTTATGCTCCACAGCAGCCTCTGAACGCAAATAGAATATGGAAACTGTCGCAGCTCATTAGAATGACTTTGAAAACACCAAAAGACTTGTTTTAACAAATTTTGTTGGTTTGAAATATTACAAATCATAAAATATCACTTCCATGATGCTGTTCAGGCAGACAGTGACAAATCACTGGCAACAAACATGTCGGCGTGTCATCTCAGCAGCTGTGACGAAGGTCAAGCTGCATACGCTATGTGCAACTGTTCATTATAGCGCTGATTAATGGTGCAATCACGTTCTTCTGCCTCAATCTGCCTTAATAATCACGAATAGCACCACTGAAGCACTCAGGTTTGGAACCATCATACATCAGGATAGTGAGCTCCTTTTCTCAGGATAGAAAATGTGTGAATTTCAGGAAAAATATGAATTCCTGCCCACTACATCTCACCATCTAACATCACAGAGGCCAACATTTGTCCCCGCAATGTTCAACCAAAGTCTTTGCTCATGCACCATAGTCATTTTTTTGCCTCTTCTGTGGCAGCATACACAACAATGGCCTTTCAGTTACTGTTATACTTCACAGCTGACTAAAGTAACATAACTACCTCTAATAGCATTAAACATGGTCTGAGGCTTTGTGCTAATACTTCTCTCTTCTTTCTTAGTATGACTAAGTCTCTGGAAGAGACTTAGTCATACTAAATATTAAAAATAATGTGGCATTATGCTATGACTTGTTTTTTTTCCACCCCTGCCCCTCAGTTAGCTTCAGTCAGTCACTGATCCTAGAGCAGAAAAACGAAGGTCTTGCACTCTGCGTTTGTCAGCTCAGTATTTTACTCCTCTGGATCTCCTGGTGGCAGCTGCACTAAACAGTGCAATGTTGCTAGCAGTAGATTGCTGCCTTTCAAAGGTTCAACAGTGTTTTTGTAACAAACCTGGCGTCTGCGCCTGCATGCTGATGTTTCTCTAAATGAATGTTTTTTGTCTGGTCTCTCATGAGACCAATTTCTTATAGTCAGTTTGTCGTCCATCTTCACTCTAGCTGTGGTCAACAGGGGCTGCACCTACAAAGGTCAGTGCAGCTGAGCAAATTTTAATGTAAAACGCCTTTAGACCCTCGATTTGGAAAAGGAAACTCCCCTTCTCCCCAAATCCTTTACATGGCTGCACTTATAGTATATAGTGATTTTATACCAAGTGCTTTACAGTTTGCCTCTCATTCACACACTCACACACACACACACACACCTGCACACTGATGGCAGAGCTACCACGCAGCTCACTGCACAATAAGGGGTGGACAGGAGGAGATGGGGATTGAATCAGCTCCTCCTGTGGGTAACCTGCTCTACCGGCTGAGTCACAGCTGCCGCAGAAAAATGTAATAAATGTAACGTGCAAAATAAAACCCAGAAATTAAAATAAAACCTGGCAAATTTGGCAGTAGTTTTTACAGGCACACAAGTCAAGTTGAGATCCAAATTAAATTTTAATTGAATTTTCAGAAAATCTGCCAAAAAAAAAACAAAAAAACAAAACAAATTAATGTGAGTCGTCCATCGACTTCTGCTGTGTGAACATTAAGTTGATTCATGCAGTTAAACCCTCAGTGGAGCTAATTCTCCAGTCCTGCATTCAAAATCCGACATAAGTAAAAGTACAGAAGAATTAGGTATAAAATATAGTGAAGTATCAGAAGTAAAATTCCTCATCTTGCAGTAAAATGTCTCCTGCTGGGCCTGACTTTCTATGTGATGTTATCAGATTGTTCATACTGGTGTATCAATGTTATTAGAGCAGCATTTTACTGTTGGAGCTGCTTCAGGTGGAGACACTTTGAACTACTTTATATACAGTTAACTAGTTTAGTCCAGTGGTTCCAAACCTAGGGCTCAGGCCCCTTCAAAGGGTCACCAGCTAAATCTGAGGGGCCATTGAGTTTTGTAAGAGATCACAAGACAAAAAGGTTCAGAAACGTGTTGCATCTTATAAGCTTCTATATTTTCATGTAAAATGTTAATCTGTAAAGTAACTCAAACTAAGTAAAGCTGTGAAAAAATAAATGTAGTGTACAGTAGATTGTGGCCAGTTTGGAGAAGCAGTAGGAGTACTGGGGCAGGAAGCTATGCAATGTACTGCTGTGAACAGAATCTGCAGCAACATGTATTTTAGCCACTTAAAGAAGGTCCACAAAAAAAAAAAATCTGTATCAGTTTAAGTGTAAGCTATATTTGAATATTGTCACTGCTTTACCTTGCTGTCAGACAGACTTTTCTGACAGGAAACCGCAGTTATAAAAGCCAAATATTGCTTTCTAAAGACCAAATAATGTCCATAGACAAAATCAGCCATTTTACATCACATTACACAGGCAAGGTTGGTCTACCGCTGCCTCGATCTGTTAGTTTGTTTGTGTTATTGCGTGACTTTGGTGTTTTAAAAGGATAGTTCGGATTCACCAAAGTCACACAATAACTCTTGGAGATGGAGGCAGCGGAAGACCAGCAACTCCTCCTCCTCCGAGATAAAAATGACAGTTTGGTTGGTTTCCCATCAGAAAAGGGTGTCTGATGGCAACATAAAGCAGTGAAAATATTCTAAATATAATGTACACTTAAAATGATACTGATTTGTTTGTGACCTTTTTAAGCAGCTAAAATACCTTTGTTATCCACAGTGGTAAACTGCTTAGCTTCCATGCTGATGCCCCTCTCTGCTTCTGTGTCGACTGCCATCTACTACAGGTAAAATACTGATTAGTACAATCAAACTATCCATTTAATGGCACTGGTTCACTGGTGTGAATAGGTATTATGTGTCCTGATTGTTATCTGTTATGTTCTGTTGTACAAGTAAACTTTTGTTGCTCATTGTCTGTAAAAATATATATAAAAGCAGTTGAATTAATGCAAAACAAGATGGATTATACTCATATCTTGACCACAAAATGTGTCTGTCTTGCAGATCCTCCTCAGAGTGCAAAGATTAGATGGCTTCACCTTAACTGACAACCATCCGGCCTCTCAGTCTCTCCTTTCACTGGGGAACCCCTGGTTCTCGATGGTTCACCATAGAAACACTTTCCTGCTGTCTCTCACTCTGTAAGAGACCTCTCACAAAGATCCTCCTGCCCCCTCGTCACCACCATGGCAGCTGCTCCAGATGCACCCTGCCTGTCGGAGCTCGGCGGACTCCCCAACAGGAACATCAGCCTCATCTCCGGCACCCGACCCTGCAACCGGAGCACCGTCAGGACCTCGCCTTACACCCCACAAGCCACAGCGGCCTTTGCCATCGCCATCACCTTCATGATGCTCCTAACAATCGTAGGGAACATCCTGGTCATCATTGCCGTCCTGACGTCCAGATCCCTCAAGGGGGCTCAGAACCTCTTCTTGGTGTCGCTGGCTGCGGCAGATATTTTAGTTGCCACACTTATTATTCCCTTTTCACTGGCTAACGAGCTGCAGGGCTACTGGGCGTTCAGCTCCATTTGGTGTGAGATCTACCTGGCACTGGATGTTCTCTTCTGCACTTCCTCTATTGTTCACCTGTGCGCCATAGCACTGGACCGCTACCTGTCGATCTCTCGGCCCGTGTCGTACGGCGCCAAACGTACTCCCGCTCGCATCAAGGCAGCCATTATCATTGTCTGGCTGATCTCTGCAGTCATCTCTTTCCCTCCTCTTCTCACCCTGGACAAGAGCGAAGGAGGCGAAGAGGTGTGTGAACTAAACAACGAGCGCTGGTATATTCTCTACTCCACCATTGGCTCATTCTTCGCCCCCTGCGTAATAATGATTCTGGTGTACATGAGGATTTATCAGATAGCAAAGCAGCACACACGCTGCCCACCAGGACAGAAACGTAAAGCGGCACCAGGAGGAAAAGCCGACACGGTGACCAGTGGGCCCCCGGCAAAGTTATCTGAGCAGTCACAACAGAACGGAGATCATGGAAGTAAGACTCCGAGCCAGCATGAAAAAGTCTCCAAAATGTCTGGCTCGGATTCTACGCTGTCATTGCCTCAAAACCCGCCTGGGAATACCACAAGCCAGGACAGTCAGCACTACCCTGCCAACGCGAGTACCACTCCAGTCCAAAAATCCACATCTTCCCCATCAATCCCCCAATGTGAGAGCCAAATCCTCTCAGCTGTTCCCCACAAAGAGTCCCAGACACATCCTGACGAAGGGGACGAAGCACATCCGGACAACACCTCCAGCTCCGGCTCTGATGCCGAGCAGGAGGGTGCCCTCAAAGAAGAGGTGAGCAAGACTGAGCAGCAGACTTTGGGATTGTCCCAGAACAAAGGGTTTAAAGTTCAGGTGCTAAACCTGGCCTGCAGATACAAAAACACTATGGCCACATCATCTGGCACCAAACTGGTACCCGAGGAAACACCCAAGACTCAGGGGACGCCCATATCCCGCCGCAAAGCCCTGGTGAACAGGGAGAAGAGGTTTACCTTCGTGTTGGCTGTCGTGATGGGAGTGTTTGTGATCTGCTGGTTCCCCTTCTTCTTCTCTTATTCTCTTATGGCGGTGTGCCCTGAGACTTGCAGCATCCCCAACCCCTTGTTTAAATTCTTCTTTTGGATTGGCTACTGCAATTCCTGCCTCAACCCCGTCATATACACCATCTTCAACAACGATTTCAGAAAGGCCTTCAAGAGGATACTGTGCCGGGACACAAAGGGTACGTTCTTTTAGAAGGGAGAGTGTTATTATGTTTTGAACTGCCGGCGGACAGAAAGACCGTTTATCCGAAGATAAAAAGTGATTTGTTTCTTTCTGTATTTGACCGGGATCGACCCTCTTCAGCATCGACATAAACACTTGTACATTAAGGAGGAAATTGCGTCCATTTTCTCTTCTCCTTGTGCTCGTCTGAACGCTGTAAGCTGAGTCAGAGAAGCCCTGAGAAAGAAAAAGGGATTTCAGAAAGCCACAGTCAAGTGGCTGAATCAATTATCTTTAATGTTATTTAAGAATACAGTGTAATTGTATATTCAATGACTCTGAAGGAGAGTGATTTGATTATATTTTGAAACGGAAGTCAAGAGGATACAGGGTCTGTGTTCAGTAATTTAAAGTACAAACAGAACTATGATGGTGTTTTTGTGTGTTTGTGTGTGAGTGTATGCATGGGGAGCAGAGGAGAGTTGCCTAAGGGTCTTACTGGAAGAGAACAAATATCACTAAGTGTCCTTTATCGGAGATAAAATGGGCACTCAAGGAACACAAGATCAGGGAAAATGTGAGCGCCCTCTTCTCTGTGCCTCTCACTCTTTTCCTTCTCTGTTTCTTTCCCCTTCTAAAGCTGTAACTTGGGACGTGTGCGCTATGATGGATAGGGCTCCTTTTTTTTCCCTGTGTATTCCCTAGTCTCTGTGAAGCATTGGATGTTACACCTCTCACTGGGAATTGATCATTAAGGTGATAGCCAGAGGCTTGAACAGGGAAAAACTAGAACAAGAGCGCTGAGAATCAGCAGAGGCTGCATGAAAGATGGAAGCTACGTGTGAATGTGATAGTTGGAGGCAGCACGAGCTGAGCTGTTCACTTCTTTTAATCTTTCCTCCCCTTTAATGTTTTTTTTTTTTTTCTCATCTAAACTGAAAATGACGCAGGGAGTCAGTGCATGTGTTTAAGGTAAGCTGTTGCAGTTCAAGGTGCGTTTTCCTTGAGAGTTTGATTTATTTGCATATGTTCAATGACAGTGAGCTTCGTACCCTTTTCAGTGTGCTGGCTGCCAAAGCAATACAGACTGTATCTGAACTCAGCACTGACCCCGACGATGAGCAGAATCCCTGATGAAGATGCTCCTCCTCTCTCTGGACTCATCTGATTCTGTGGGTGTGTGTGTGTGTGTGTGTATGTGTGTGGTGTGTGTGTGTGTGTGTAGGGACCTTTTCCTGGATATATACCTGCCTTGTAGGGACCAGTAGTGCTTATGGGGACCAAAGCCTGATGGAGTCCTGCACGGGTCCAGTTTTGCAAACCTGCACCTGCTCAAACCTGCAAAGCTGAATACCAGAACAGACCCAGCCTGTAATTATCTCTGAGTCAAATCCAGACCAAAACACAAGTCCCACAACAGAATATATACACAGTCACTCACTTGTGTTCTGAATCCGCGCAGCAGCGTTACTCTTGCATACGTTTATATGTTTTTTTCCACAGACTTATAAAACTGTTACAGAACTAGACAAGGCATTGCCACTCAGCCTTGCCACCAGTTTTGCTTGGTGGCCAGTTGCGGTATTGCCACAAATATTCCCCACTGCCCCAAAAAGCATTTTTCCCCACAGGCCACTATTATAAAAGAGACGTCTGTAAAACTGTTAACAGGGCAACTCAAACTGCAAACAAGGTCAGTTATGACTATTTTTATTGGGAGTTTTCTATTTGTAAAACTTACCTCAAGCTGAAAGAGCAAATAAATAAATAAATTTAGATTTAAAAATCTTTTACATCATCATAATGTTAAGTCTATGGGCTGAGCAGGAACTCGCAGGCAAGGGGGGAAACACTACTGTCCATATTCAGTGGGCCGTATAACCAGGCAGTAAACACTACTGTCCATATTCAGTGGGCCGTATAACCAGGCAGTAAACACTACTGTCCATATTCAGTGGGCCGTATAACCAGGCAGTAAATGCAGTAGCTAAAAAAACTTTTTTTGCTCGTGCACCAGGTGAGCAGCTCCAATTGGACTGAATGTGTACCATGTTTGCATTCACTATCTACTTCCTCAAAAATATATCTGTGGTTTCTTTTATCTCTTGCTAACTTGCAGCTATCAAAAGCTAATTCTTCTTGGCACTTTTTTACAAGCAGCAAAGCCGCTAACAATGTTATCCTCACAGTCTCTGATCACACTAAATTTCTTCCAAATCTCCACCTTGGCCTTTGACGATGTATTGTCCACCATTTGGTATCCTTCACAGGACTATTTCTGCCTTTATGTAATGTTTTAGCTATCATATAACCTACATCACAGTCACATCACAGGGTCTGTCTCAGGCGTTCACAATAAATTCCTGGAGGCTGATCAGGCCTCATATTACTTAATACTTAGTCCGTGAGCCAGAAGGGTTGGTCGGTATCATCTGTCGGGAATAATGCTCATAGTGATTTTTGGCAACTCCAGAGGCATAAAGTATGTGATAGCATTGCATCTGTGGTAGATTTATGTGTGCTGTCATGGATTTTTTTTTAACACTATAGTCTTGTATAGTAGAAGAAATAGTTTCCCATGCCCCCGGATGGCTTTTTTTAGTTGTAACCTGTTTTTTAGGACTGTAATGGTGTCAAGTTAAGATTATTTGTTGCTGAAGAACTCTATATGAGACTTGTGCCTTCCTAAGTTTCCTTAAGACGTACAATTGTTTCTGAACCTTCTTTAGCAGCTTGGAGATGTGTGAAATATGCAATGAAAATCTGAGAATATGTAATTTAAGTATGATAAAAATGAAATGGAAGTCATACTGAAAGTCACAGAATATTGCATGAGAATATGGGGTTGAAGTCATAGAAGATTCAGACTTTTTTCAATAATCTGACTTACATTCCATATTATTCATTGCCATCCATGTAAGAAACTCGTTCTGGAAAATCGACTAGACACAGGTCTAAAGGGTACAAGTGTGAAACGGGGATAAATGCTAGAATATCCACATTGTTTCTGCTCAAATGGATCGTAGAGCCCTGGGTTTAGGTAGTAGAAGGCCTACATCTAATGTAAAGTATAGTCACTGTGTTGTCACTGTAGTAAGAGATAACTTTTGTATAGATGCTAATTTTAATTACCTTTCAGAAAAACATAAAGTCTGTCCTGTATTCAAACCACTTTTTAAGGTCAATAATATGAGAGAGAAACATCAGCTTATAGTTCAGAAAAATAGTTTTGAAAAGTGTGTTTTGGCATGAGGTCATAAATCAAATGATAACACACAGAAAGCTACCAGATGGCACCAAGTTGCCCAAATTTGGGGTTCTGGCTCAGGGACTAACTGCACAAGCGTTTTGATTTATGATTTCTCCAGAAAAAAGGCAACATGCTATTGTATTGTACATCTTATATTATTGTTCTAATTTTTACCTGTGCCTGAAGCCATGAATTTATATAAATATGTTTTTTACTCGTTACACATCTACTTTGCGGGTTACCCAGCGGGTACCTGACCCAGTGCAGGACTCTAAACCCTGGTCCTAATGAGGCAAAACATTATTTCTTAGGGTTAGGCATGAATTAGTTATGGTTAGGGTTATAGTTAGGCTGTCCTTAATGAATGGAGGTCAGTGCAGTGTCCTAACAAAGATAGCTGTGCAAATGTGTGTGTGCGTGCGTGTTTGTGTATGTATGTGTGAGTGACTGACTTTGCAGCTGCATGTTTTTAAAAAAATGCACTTCTTCTTATCTTTTGAAAGCCAATAGAAATTTGCTTGAATGAAGCATCCAGTACTGTATACACTTGTAAGATAACACTAGTGTTGGAATCAGCTTTTTGTACAGTATTAGCTTAAACATAAAACCGTATTCTTGCTTATTGTTTTAAAGTCCAACTGAAATTAAATTGCATGTTTTGTTTTGTTGCTGCAGATCTGCTCTGTTAATAACACATCCTGTGCTCTGTTTTGAGAGACAAGATAAGGGCTGCAGTTGAACAGTCAAAAAAAAAAAAAAAGTCCTTTATCTTATCCTGAACACTATAAGTCTGGAGACTGGAAGCTCCTATATAGCCCATATGGAACACAGTGTTTCCTATAAACTTTTATGATTAAAATGTCATTTATGGGCTCAGCTGATGCCATTAAGCTTGGTTGTTAGGCATTGCATGTTGGGCAATTTGAGTAATTAGCACAATGAGCTAATTAACTGCCAAAAACTGGAAATGGCTATGAGTTAGCTTCTAGCTTAGAAAGGTGATGAACTGCATTTTTGTGATGTCCAGAAATCCTGAAGCCCCAAAAGTTTCATAACATGTACAAAAGATGTTATGGGCAAAGATGTGCAGTGCCCCCTCCCCCACCCACCTTTATATATAAAGGAATGAAACTGTTATGAAACTATGTGTTAGTTAACTTGATTACCACCCAGCTAATGTTAGCTACCTAATACATTTTCCCATTAGAGCTAGCTTGCATTTGGTTAACCAACATGATTAGTTTAGGTAGGACGGCAAACATCTTTTAATCTCCTTGATGAAAAGTTTTTATACGTTTTTTTAACTATTTCTTTTTACTATTTTTGCTATATTAGTTTTTGCAATTATGTTACTGCTAGCACAGTAATTTTCTATCTTTTTTTCATTAAATATAGAATTTTTAATGATTAATATGCTAATAAGGGCAATGGGGCTAGACATGTTGTCTTATGTTTTATGTGCACTATAGTTAGTAGTTCATAGTAAGTAGTTCAAAAGTAGTTAGTAGTAGTTCATTAACATTACAATAAACTTATTCCAGAGAGTCTGAAGATTTTTGATTTTCTTATTAATTTTACTTCATAATGCATTAATTATGCTAATTACACAAATTCCCCAGCATGCGACTCTTAGCAACCAAGTTGAATTTCACCCACTAGAAATTTCCTGTTGACTATTTTCTGTGACCCTGCTAGAAAAAGTGATGAGGTCAAGGACAGATGTGAAGGCGAATTCATAAGGACACAAAAACAACCGCTGTGCTAAGAGTTTCTGACTGCACTTACAGTAGGCTACATAATTGAGCAACATCAGATAATGTTGATGTAGTTCTGCTGTGGCGAATATACAAAGATGGACTACTAAAAGTGATTCTTAGATATTTTACACCATGCACTCTTACTGTGTTGCTAAAGAAATGTGGGCAACCCGATGAAGAATATGACTTAAATGGAAAATGCCTAATAATTATCTGTGTCCATTGTCAGTCATGTTGCTGCTACAAAGAAATGGGGGATGCAATTATCACTTTTCCTTTTTGTAAAGAATGGTCCAGTGCACACTATGCTAAAGAGATTTAAAAAATAAAAAATGGAAGATTGAAACATCTTTCTTTAACATTTTAGAGAACCAACCAACTCTTATCTTGGCTGCCACTTAGATATTTCTAGGTCTTTTAGGAATCTTCTTAAGTAAAAAAGACTATTTAACTGCAACTTGAAAGTTTACAGTCATGTTAGCAGCTCTCTGAAGCTATACTGAGGCACAGCAGTGCCTTGTGCTAATGCTAACATCAGCATACTAACATGCTAACGTGTAGCAGGTATAATGCTTCACCAGATTAGTTTAACATGTTAGCATGCTAACATTTGCTAATTAGCACTAAACACCAAGGGTGATGGGGATGTTATTAGCTTTGCAGGTATTTGGTCATAAACATGAACTGTAGTTCATCTTGAGAAGAGCATGAATGTCTCAAAACTCAAAGTGACTCAATTTTCATCATAATCAATAATTGTTGGGGTATTTCCCTCAAAACCTTGACTTAATGAATGAGCTATCACACACATTCACTGGTGTAACACTGGTCAGTATAGATGATAAATGTTATCTTGCTCCCCCAGTGATTTTTATCTTTTGGCTCTGCTTCCATGTCATGTGGCCCATTGCACATGCTCATTAGTGCACTTTTCTGAGGCCGGCTAACCTGTCTCACAGATTTTACATAGAGGTGATTTAGTGCACACAAATTATTGTGTTTAGGCTCTAAGAAAGTTTTATAAATTTGACCATCATGGTTTAAAAATTGATAATACAAAAATGAAAATGATCTCATTTGCATTTTCAAGATCCAGATCTCTTATGTGAGTTAGAAAACACCTGTAGCTGACGAGCTAACTGCTAATACTCTATCAAGCTGTGAACATGTTTGCACTCATCAGTCGTCATCATGATCACAAAAGCTTTCTGAGCTAATGAACTAGCTAACTAATTGAGCAGGCCAATAAGTGCACACAGTTTTTTTGAAAAGATTTGTAACATTGACTCTAAAAATGGTCAGTGCCTGTTTTATTTGGATAGAAGAGATTGAATAAAAGTGAACGTGACATACAGCTAAAGAGCTACAATAGCCTCCGACTCTTCCTCAGCACTTCCTCAGAGAGTTAATTAGTCAACAGCATAAATTTGCCCCAAAACTCTCAGCCGTTTATTTGAAGTTTATTGATTTCATTGTCCATGGAATATCTTGAAATACCATCTACAATCTACCACTAAATCCTACACACTGGTCCTTTAATCCATCACGAACACTTGCCTGCCCACTTTGGACCTTTCTTGCTTTCAACTGTCTAAATAATAGTTGCAACAAACATGAAAATCACTTCTTTTTTTTTACTGCAAAAACGGACAAATTTTGTGATTTCAGCTGGACTTTAAGTTTAGAATAGTGATCCAAGTACCACTCAGTATTGCCTTGTATCTTCTTGTATCTTCTATCTCTGCTCCTGTGTTGTTGTGTCCCAGTGCTATATGCTTTTATTTTGAAATCGCTTCATATAAGGGTTGAATAAAGGACATGGTGAGACTGCATAAACACTGCTTGTTGTTTCAGAGGACGGAGGGTGGGTGGGATCAACTGTGAGCACTTACAGAGCAAAGAATAATGGAATCAGACAATTTACCACCGCTGCTTTCTGTCAAGAGTGTTTTAGGAGAATTATTTTTGTCTGCTTCCATGACCTTTGACCAGAATATAACATACAGTATAGTGACATGGAAAAATAGGTACATTAGACCAAAAGTAGCAGATGGAGTGAGGCAGCAGAAAAAAACTAATCATGTGTACTTTTTGACAGGTTGTCAGCACCATATTATCACATATAAACCTAATAATTTACCAAACACATGCTAAAAATAAACATATGTGTAATATTAAAAAGGTGATAATTAACCGAACAAGACTCATTAGCTCACGCTGTTTAATACCTGTCAACTATGAGCTGTCAGAGAACCAAAAGCAGAATGTGTTGTTTACTTCATGCAGTGAAGACACACTTTTGATTTAAATGTAATGAAAGGTGTTAAAACGTTCCCGTGGTATAATTAAGTGTAATTAGGACAGCTCTTAACACCTCCTGATGAGCTGATGTTCTGTCTCCAGCAGCTAAATAAACCTCTTAGATATTCTTTTAAGCCCCCATGTGTAGGATCTAAAAACTTTGGATTTTGGTGGCTTTCTTTTGGTAGAACAAATGCTTGGTGGCTCTTAGAGAATCCCACTGATTTTCCAAATCAGTAGCCATGTTTTCATGCAAAACTATCGCATATTTTAACTAAATTTCAAGTAATCTGCAAAAGAAAATGTGAATGAATGCTTGTTTCCATCAACTACCATTATGCGTTATTATTATAAGTTGGTTCATCAAGATGCCAAATCTCCAGTTGGAAAAGCATTATACCATTGCAGAGGAAGAGGGCGCAACAAGATTATGTACTTAAAAGAGCACCCGCCAAACTTCAAACAGTGAAAAACAATGTAGAAAACAGGATGGAAATCAGATGTTTCTATTAGTTTTATAGATTAATGTGAGGAATGTTCCATCAGATCTGTGTGGAGACATCACTGGTGTATTATAGAGCTATAAGGAGACTGTTGGAGTGGAAACCAGCACCAGAATCTCACTCAGCTGTCAGCAGGTGGAGTTGACTAGTAGGTTAATGCAGCCACTGTGCACTATTTTACTAAAAAAAGACCGCACCATATGTTCAATGTCAACGGTAGTTTATTGGATTGGTGACAGGATTTGCAATAGATGGGAAGAGGGTTGTGTGCAGAGGGATACAGGGGTCAAAGGGAGGGACACAGGGGTCAAAAGGAGGGATGAGGGGGTCGAAAGGAGTCAAGGAGAAGAATGAAGGGATCAAGAAGTGGGATGAAAGAGTCAAGGAGAGGGATGAAGAGGTCGAGGAGAAGGAGGGAGGGTTTGAGGGATGTAGGGGCTGAGGACAAGGATGTAAGGGTAGAGCAGAGGGACGAAGGGGTCGAAGGGAGGGATAAAGAGGTTGAAGGATGAAGGAGTCAAGGAGTTAAGGAGAGTGATGACGGGTTTGAGGGATGAAGGGGTCGAGGAGAGGGATGAAGGGGGTCGGTTCCTTATCGAACTGCAGGGCTAGCAACCTGAGGGGTGAGACTCAGGGTGGGGGCACATCTTCAGTGCTTTGTCCCCCCATGTTTCCTGGGACACATAAGGTCGAACCTGGGACCCTCTCGTTCAGGGGCCACGTGATGATCACTGAGCCGCATGCTGCTCGCTGAGAAATAAGATTGGGGTCTTGGGGTGGGGAAGGATCGTGAGAACTGAGACAAACGTGAGAGGGTTAGACGTCCTTTTATAGGTATGCAGAAGGGATTGGAGTAGAGAGGCGCAGGTGATTTGGGTTTCTGGGAGGTGCAGGTGATTTAGTGAGATGCAGGTGATAGAGTTTGGGAGAGAACAGTGCGGTCCTGTTCCTGAATCTGCTTATAAACCTTCCTTTCAGTCGAATCAGTTTTGTTTTGGTTCACAAAACGAATATTCAATTTGTTCTTTGTTTCAGTTCAGTGCACCACACTAAATTCCTATATAACCCTCCATTTTAACACTCGTATTTTAATGCCTTTCTTTGTCATCTGGGATGTAAAAACATCAGATTTTCACACAGTTCAGGCAAAAAAATAAACAAAGCAGAGCCTCTTCTCCCCAGCTGTTCGGCGCCACCTGCCCTGCACGCTCTGCACTGCTTCACGCCATGAATTATGGATTTTTTTTTAAAACAAAATCAGAGTTGTTGATTGCTGGAACAGTGGAAAGACAAACCAAGATGTTTTTGGTGAGTTTTATTTTGTTTCTGTCAAGTTTGAATTGTCATGATCCTTTCCATGATGTTGTCAGACACTTCTGAGCCTAACAGCGGCAAAAACAAGCACAAGCAAACAAAGAAGCGTCACCTGCCCTGTGCGCTCTGTGGTGCGCTCTGCCGAAGTGTCTGACAGCGTGTCACCTGCGCTCTGTTTCTGTCACTCCTCTCTGCTTCTATCTCAGTTAATTGTGGTGATTTAGAGACTCAGTTTGTAAAGTTTACAGCCTTTCATGCTTTTGCATTGTTCTGAGTACAATAATGCAGCTAAAAAAAATGAGCTGAAACTTATTTACCAACCACTCATTACACCTTCTCTCATCAGTTAACCACCAGCACATGTTGTCACCAGGATTTTTTTTTAATAAGGTGTGTTTTTGTAAGCTTCTAGCTGTTTTATCCTGTAACTATAATGCACACTGACTGACTGTCTATGGTAAATTTGAGAATTTATAGAGTGTAATTCTCTTTTAAAGGGTTAAGGAAGCTCCAGGTTATGTGTCAATGAAATCCTGTGTTGTAAAATCCCTACAAGGCTGCTCTACTTTTCTCTGAGACTGTCTAATTATTCTACAAACAAAAGCTTTTGCTACTGTATTAGGGCATTTTAAACAAGTTATAACCACAGAGAAATTCTGCACATAGCTTATGGGCTAATCTGCTTCAGCTCTGCTCTAAATTACAGACACGTTATTGATATTCATTAAGGTCGAGCCGTCCATCGTGACCGCTGACAGTCAACGGCCACTGAATCCTCTGGCACTGTAACATCGTGATTTAAAAGCCCTCTGTATTTGAGGGAGTGCAGGTTGCCATAAAATTATTGCCTAATTGCTGTTTTTGACAAGTGGGAGAGAAAATTAAAAGAAGCTGTTGTTGCCGTTCATGGCACTATGTCTCCAGTCCCACTTATTATTTTCTTATTAAACACAACTAAGTCACATCATATAAAAACTCTTAAACATCTGTTTTGTTTTATGGAGACTTTAAAGCTACAACACTTGTGTATATACCTTTAATGTGTACGGAGGTGTGTGGAAGGTTGAAGTGCTGTTTATACGACTTCAGCGCTGAACATCTAAAGCAACTAGATTCAGAAGTTTTAGTGAGAACGTCCAAACATCATAAAGTCCATTCGTCTGTCAAATGATCTCCTACTGTGCCAGGGGAATTTTAAAGGAGCACAATATTATATTCATCTCTGTAGATCCACAGCTCCAAGGCATTATGGTATTGGATTTTTAATGTCTTTTTTATGATGCCATATTAAGCCTCTGCCATGTGAGATCGTTTGTTTCTGTCAGTCACGATGTTCAGCGATGCTTCATAAATCAGTTATCACTGGAAACAGCTCCGTGTGACATGCTGACAGCAGGTCGTACAAATAACCTTTAGACATTTGTGTTAATGAAATGCTGTAAACCTCTAGAATTATGAAAACGTTTGAAAAATCCTCGCACTGTCTGCACTTGCCGACAGCATGGCTGGGGAAGCATCATACTTATAGATAAAGTAGTCTGGTGATATTCAGATGTTTTTTTCTTATCAACAAATCCAATGTGCAGAGCAAAACCAGTAATAAGAAGTACTGTGTGTATCATAATGCAACATACACTGACCTGCTGCCCAACCTGATCCGACTCACCTGATTCAAATGATCAGGTTGGTACCAGGCTTCTGCAGAGGCTTGATGACGAGCTGATCATTTGAATCAGGTGTGTTGGAGCTTCTAAAACATGCAGGGCAGGGGTCCCTGAGGACCAGGGTTGGGAAACACTGCACTAGAGCACCAAATGCAAATTAATCCACAGTTGAAAATAATCCCCAACAAATGCACAATAAGTAAATAAAAACTACAGTGAGCAGTTTTCAGGAAACTTTTGTGCAAAACTATAGTCCAAAACCAATTTTAAAAATTATTTAAAAGTAGTTATTTTTATCCAGCGAGACATTTATGTAATAATAATAGTGCACTTCCCAAAATTTTCACGTCTGCGTCAATGATCATCATTTAATGAATTTCCCCTTGGGGATCAATAAAGTATTTCGTATTCGTCGTATTCATATTCGTATGAAATGGCGCTCTGCCCACCAGATGGAGGCTGATCCAAACCCTGCAAAACTAGATTTTATAGTCCTGATCTTGTGGTATCTGGATCAGAATGATCCTATCTGAATATTCTCTGAAAATCCAGGAGAAAACCTACCAGATCAGTTTAATCCGGGATAGCAAAAAAAAAAAAAAAAAGGGATTATAAAATCTGGATAATTCTGAGATTAAAAATTTTAAAATACTGGAGGACTGATGAGGTGCAGGTGAGCAGGAGCGGTGATGAGCCAGTTGGAGAACAGGTGTTGCAGGAGGGAAGCCAAGACAAACAGAAAGAGAGAAATACAGACAGGAGGCATGTTGAAAGGGAAACAGAGGAACACACGAGGGAGAAAACTGGAGGCATGACAACAGAAGAGGCCTTTTTGATTCCTGGTAAAAACCCTTTATGAGGGTTGCATCTGGAACCCAACATGAAGTACCTAGAACCATCTGTGAAAGGTTCCACCAAGAACCCTCTACCAAGGGTTTCATCCAATAGGTTTTAACAAGAAACCTTTTATATTCTCAGAATTTCATCTAGAACCCACCATGGGGATCTAAATTGCCCCCTTTTTTAAATAAGGGTTTTACTGATAACAATCTTGTCTTGTGATGGTTCTGCAACTGACAACAGAAATGAAAGTTTAATTCAATTTTTGTTGTCCACCTTGTGGTTTTTGTATGTGAAGTAAATGATCTTGGGTATCATTTTTTCCAACTGGAGCTCAGTAACGTAACATTTTAACCTGATTTGATGCTGTCGGATTCAATACTTTTTAATCTTTTGGCTTCTGCAACTTCTGCAAATCTTGTCTCTACTGTTAGTTTAAGTCCATTAAAAGATGTGAATACAACTTCCAACTCTGACTTTCCTTATAATAAAAAGGAAACTTTTCTTAAAATCTGTGACGGGACGTGAACTTCAGTCTCCTGCGTGACAGTCTGACCTTTATGTTCCACCTCTCTACATAAAGAACAAACCTCCTCTTTTATGTCGGTGCGTCATCGTCCAACACAGACGGAGTTCCTCCAGAAAATGTTCCATTTATCTGTCTGCTAATATTTGTGTCAGTAGTGCCTTAATGCCACAGTTTACTGTAACACGCAGAGCAAAGCACACGCTGATGGCATCATTGTGTCACCGAATGTGCGTGTTAGTGACACGGACTCCGTCACTGTACATTACATCTGAGAGAACTCACGACCACACGGGAGGCAAAGTGCTGTGAATAATTCAGACAGATTACATATTGATGCTGCTCGGTCATAAAGATTGCAATGCATGTATGGTTGTTATTTAAAATTGTATAATGGAAAAAATTTAAAAAGTCCTTCATGTGAATCCCCAGGCTGAGCTGTAATCAGTGTGAGTCACAACAACAGGCAGCACGTATTTATTGAGCTACGCTTACCTGCGGTGTTGTTTGACTGTTTTGTGAGCACAACTGTGTATATTTAATAATAAAAAAAAAGAATTTACATGAACACACAGAAGCATAAATGTTCGCAAAGATAAGCAGAGAGTCTTGTCACGCTCCAGGAGGTTTAGACAAACACAAAGAGACATCACAACACACAGCATGCTGTTTAACTGACTGGTGACAGAAACAGAAGCACAATAAAGGAGAAGATTCCAGTTTTTACTCATTTAGTTTAAGAAATAGTTCAATTTTCTGAGAATGAGATGAGAAGATGGATAGCAATCTCACGTCTGTGTGTTAAGTATGGAGCTGGACTCACGACGTGGTTAGCCTAGCTTAGCATTAACACTGTAAGCGAGGAGGAACAGCTAGCCTGCCTCTGTCCAAACCAAAAAAACCCTCAAACATGTAAACATTTAAACTTTGAAAAAGTTTCTGTGGGTGTTTATAGGCAAAATATGGCAGATATAGAGTTTAATATTTGAAAGTGGTTTTCATTAGTGCATAATCACCTGAAAATAAGAATCTTTGTGTTCTTGTGAATTTGGAATGAGCCCTTTATATCTAAAGAAAGCAGGTCCTCTTCCACGGAGTCCGCCATGTTCTACCGCCCTGCACGTTTCTAACCTTTGTTCAATGCCATGGTATTCAAGTGGCAAAATTAGTCTTTGATTATCAGTATTTGATTTTCCAGCTGGCCGGCTTGGTGTCACACATGCTGCTAAGATTTTGTCAGTCTATGTCAAGCTCATGCTGAAGCTGCTGCTGCTTCTTCAGGCGGGTTCCTGTGCTGCTGTGCTGTCCCTGACAGAGACCAAGAGGCGACAGCACAAGCTGGACACACTGCATTGGCCTGGGACCCCACCTGTGTTATTTCCCTCTGCTTCCAGTCTTTATGCTAAGCTAGGCTAACCTTGTCCTGACTCCAGCTGCAGACGTAGATATCCATGTCTTGCATGTTACCTAAAATGTTGAATTAATTCTTTAAAGGCCAGGGGTCTGAGCATGAATTATTATGCCACCTGACTTTCAAAGATATATTTACATGTGTACCTTGTTGCTATGGAGATGGTTGGGGTGGCTTGCGGGTAGCAACATGTGGCTAGCAGCCGCTCCACAGGAAAGCTTCTGCAGTAACAAAGAGAACCCCACGACCGCTGGCCTTTTGTTTTGTTTTTCTTTGTGTTTTTTTCCGGATGTTTTTCTCTCTGCTCCTTCATCGCCTCTGGTGCTTTCATGGCGTCGGCTACCTCAGCCTCAGGCGACAGCTCAGGCTGCAGACAGCTTCTCAAGATAAGTGAAAAGAGTCAGTGGGAAGCAGCTGAGCGGGAGGAGGAGGAGGAGGAGGAGGAGGAGGAGGACGGGCTAGCGTGTTGTAGCTGTAAGTGCCAGGTGACTCCAGGGTGACACACACTGTGATTTTCTGACACGATTCATAGTCACGGAGTGACTGTAACATGAATAATACAGAATAGTTTACAGTGTCTGCTCTGGGTTTGTAAAAGATTTGTACTTCTGACAGATCTGAAGCAAATAAAGACTTTAAAAATGATTTATAATGTGAAAACAAAGAGGTATTCATAGAATTTATAACATTACACTTGCAACATGGGAGTAGTAGTATAAAAAGTAGAAATGTAATTATCTATTACACTATTTATTTTAAATTTAATGATATTACTGACATCTCTACTATGTATAAGCAGTGGTGGAAAATAACTAAGTACATTTACTCAAGAACTGTGCCATTAAGTACAATTTTTAGGTATTTTACTGGAGTATTTCCATTTTGGATTACTTTATACTTTTACTCCACTACATCTCTGACATTTGTACTTGTGACTGCAGCTTTAGTTACTAGTTACCTACACAGCAGTATATAAAGTCATTAAAATGAGCTCCACCTTTATCAGCTGCAACATTTAAGTGATGAACATATACATGCGTCAATAATGAATCCAATAATATAAGATATTATTCTGTATCACGCACTTTTATTTTTGGCACTTACTACTTTTGCAGGACTTTCACTTGTAATAGAGTATTTTTACATCAGTATTACAACTTTTACTGAAGTAAAACATCTGAATACCTTTCCCCCTACTGCACATGACAATACTATATTACTACTGTACTTTTTGTTATTATATTACATGATATATTGTAGTATTTCTGTTATCTATATCTTATCAAAGTACAGCGACAGTGGAGGTCAGTCAGAGGTCAGTCTATATAAAGATCTTGTACTAAATAATGTTCCATATACACATATAATAAGCTAGTATCTCAAAATAATGAGGAACCCAGTGACAATGCAGACATTTTACAGAAATGATGAGCAGATATAACACAGATCGAGCTGTAATTCACGTTACCTTTCCTAGACTTTGTTTCCTGCATTCTGGTGACTCTTAAAGAATGAAAATAATGCTATAAAATAATAAATATGCACTTTTTGGCAAACAGATGCCTGTAGATGACCTACAGCTGACACTTACTAGCTGGAAAACAGAAGAGGACCACCATTTTTAGTCCTTACCTTGTCAAATTTCACATTTGATTACCATAACACAGAAAATAAATATTTTACAAATGTTTTAAGGGCATGAAAAAAGTGCTTCTTTCCTTGAAAACTTTTCTGAGGCCTATACACGCTGCACAGTGCGAGGAAAGGAAAAAAAATGGTGTAAAAATTTGTCAGAAATCAGGAGAAATGTGTGAGATTTGTGACCCTGGGAGGAAACCAAGAGAGGACTGAAAAAATCAGGAGGGTTGGCAAGTATGCCGGGTCATGATTTCTGGAAAGAGACATTGCTGCAGAGTTTGTTTTTTTGGCATTTTGAGCACCACATGCCAAATGCCATCCAGTCCCAGAGAAGGCAGATATCTCTATGGCTGATATCTCCAAATAGCACTACAGGGTAGAAGAAAAATGTGTTTTTTTTTTATTTTTATCTTCTAAGTTCAATAGTGACGAAACAACCATGTGTGGCAATGCAATGACTGTCGTCTGCAATAAACTGCAGCACAGTTTTTTAAGGAAAAATGTTCAAACTATGCTTCATGACAACAAGTAATAACAGTGACCGTGAAGTTTGTGCTCGCAGATTAATTTATCACAGACGAGTGGACTGTTGACCTCGGTGGACGCCTGTGCCCTTCTAGTTATGTGTTTGTCCTCATTACTCATCCCTGCACCTGCAGTCGCTCTACTGAACTTCTTTTGCACAAATATTTGCACAACTCACTCATATCGTCTGAGGTGTTATAAAGTTTATAGCTTCTTAATGTCCCCATATATCCTTAATATCTTGTTTTATGTGTATAATTTCATCTTCACAGTTCTTTCTGTTTTCTCACCTCTTGGCCTCTCTGAGATGCTGTAACGCGAATTTCTCCTCAGGGTTTAATAAAGTTGTATCTCATCTGTTTTGTGTTGAATGTAAAGATGAGGAAGAGAATAAGTAAGAGATAGAAAAACACCAACCAGGAGGAGGGAAGCGTGCTGTGTGTGTGTGTGTGTGTAATAATCCAATTCTGTGCGGTTCAAACAAATAAGGATGTTATCCTGTTAGAAAGTAGCTGTTGTGCTCGGGGGTCTGTTGTGACATGGTTAAATGTCAGACCCCATCTCTGCAGAGACTAATAGGATGAGAATGGAGAAACACACAAACACACACACACACACACACACACATACGCACACACAAACACACACCAATGCTAAACTTTATCATTTTATTTATTTTTTACTTTAGATAATGTTGGCAGAACCCCTATTAGACACCCTTTAAATGGAATGAACTGCAAACTGCCCTCAAACTAGACTGTTACATACCTCTTGGTGATTTTAAAGCTTTATATCACATTTTTTGTGATTCTTTTAACTGTTTTTATTATTTCCTTGTCATTGTGCTGTTCTGTAGAAAAATCAAAATAAAGATTAACTAAAAATAAATAAATAAACACAGTTTTTTTTTTTTAATTAAAGCTCTGTATGCAGTTTATTTTTGGCATAATTGGACAAAAAAATTTCCAAATAACCTTTAAAGTTCCCATGAAACAGCTGGCGGGGTTGTTATTGCTTGCGTGTTTCCTGTAAAACAGGCAGCTGACAGGGGGATGTGTCAAGGACTTTGATTGGCGTTTAAAGGAGCTAATAGGGCTGTGCATTATGATATGAAATATGCTTTCACCAAGATCAGTGAATACAGTTGTAATGTTGTGTTTTTGTACAGTGAGGCCCCCAGAAACACTGCAGTCTACAATGCTGAACAGATATTCTCCTCCCATGCTCTGCAGTGATTTAAGCAAGAAAGTGTTAGGCAGCTAAAGAACCGGATATTTCACTCAGGAGGAGGTGGGGACCAAAAACAGAGCTAAAAGAGAGAGAATATTGGATATAATATTGGCCACAAATTCTGCAAAATTCATTTTAGCCAACACGATCCATTAAAATGTGGCTGAATTGGCTCTGAACTTGATCCTCAGGATCTGCTAGGGAAACACATCCTCATACCTAAATGTCAGAATAGGTTGATCGCCAGTGACTACCAGTGAACGCAGCCGGACCGGGGCCAAAACAGCTGGTGGCTGAGTCAGTGCTAACCAAGCTTATGGCAGGTAGCAGTCGCGTTTACTGGGAGGCTGCTGAGCCTGGTTCTGTTGCTCGCTAACAGCAGCTAACAGCCATGGTTAGCTACTTTAGCAACAAGTAAGCTAAAGGTATCTGTCCATCAGGGAACTATGTAATTAAATCAGTGAGAGTTGAAGCTGAGCTGCAAATTTAGTGAACTGGCTGGAATTTCCTTGTTTCCTTGTTTTCCAGGAAATGACAAACTTTACCTTGTAAGGCGGCTGGATTTGCAAAATCATGCAAGAATCCATCTTGACAGGCTTCAAGTTATCTGTTTGTGTTCAGCCAATCAGTGTCCTGGGGGGGAGTACTGCCAGCTACGGGTGTGGTTTTAGGTGTGATGACACCAAGAAGCATCCATGGAAGAGATAACTTGAAGAGTGACTTGTATGTGCAAATTTTCTTCACAAAAACGACAAGTTGTCTACCTGCATGCTAACTACTAACTCAGGACTAGTTGTTGTGTTTCCTCTGTGGTGCTTCCCTCTAGTACTTCATATGGTTCGTTGATCTGATTGGTTGAAGTCAGCCTATATTAGACATGATAGACAGATGGTTCATCCAATCACCTGCCAAGTAATTTTTTGCTTCTGTGGAACAAACCGTCTGGCGTTAAAGTCTGAAATAACATTAAAAATACCCAAGAATACTTTCAAAACATCAGTGGGTCAGATCCTGGCACACACGTGATGTATAGCGCAACACATATCATGATAAAAACACGTAAAAGATCAGTTATGACTATGGGAACTTTTAGCATGTTGTAATTCAAGTTCTCTGAGAGAAAACTAGACTTCTGCTCCTCCTCTTGGCTCTGTTGTCAGGCTTTAGAAAATCTATCCTGTCACGGGAGAATCTGGCCAGTTACAGGCCTTTTCGGAGATGGGCCGTTCCCATTGGATGTTCTACAAACGACGCACACGTGTCCCTTTAGATGATTAGATGATTAAATTGAGGAAAATCCTGCGGGAAATCCTGCAACTTGTGATAAATTTCCAATAACTCCTTTGACTACAACAGAATGTAGTTCAAAACAGGTGTGAGCACATCTCAGCTCGACCCAGAGATTCAGCCTCATTATGTTTGATGTCCTGGCACTCATGTCGACGAGTGGCCGAGAGGCGTGATGACAAACAGTGGGGAATAACTTGTGTGTGTGTGTGTGTGTGTGGTGTATTAATCTCTCATCCCGCTGTCAGACGGCATTACAGCCTCCTCTGATGCCTGGGGTGCTCTGCCCTGGAGGGACGTCTTTGAGATAGAGGATGAGTCGCGGCGAGAGGGACCGGGGTCTTGGTGAGGCTCTCACTGTGGAGAGCGGAGAGAGGTTTACCAAAGCAGCTGACTCTTCTGCTGATGTTTGAACTTGTGGGTTTGGTGGGAGGGGCTTCGCGGATAGCAGAAGGTTTTGTTAATGTTCAATTGTTGCATAATGGAGCTTTAGCAGTGGGTTAAATTATATGTGACAGTATTTGCTGTTGTTAAGAGAGTTATGAGGCTTTTTTTTGCCTCTTTTAGCTCCTGTTTCCCCTGATAAACCCACTGAACACTATCTGCTCATCAGCAAACAGTAAAGAGACAAAGTTAGAGACGAGCTGGTGAACTTAGTGGAGCATTTAGCAGCTAAAGAGCCAGATATTTCCCTCAGGAGCTGGTGGAGACCAAAAACAGAGCAAAAAGAGAGTGAATATTGGCCTTAATACTCATCAGGTGGACATAAAAATGACTCCAAATGAATGATCATACAACATACCAACTTTATGTCATGTTTATGTCATTTCCTTATCAGTCCTTGTGGAGTTCCTCTGCACCCAAATGGCCCAAAATTCAGCTATTTGTTAAAATATGGCCAGATCGGCCCTGATTCCCATTCTTAAGATCTGACAGACAGATTGACAGAATAGGTCGATTGCCAATGACTCCTAAAACAACATATGTGCAGAGTACCAGCAGCAACAAGCATATAGGACCTTTAAGTATAACCAGGTCTGAGCCTAAACCACTTTTTGAAAAATGCTGAAAGTCGGAAAAGAGAGTGAGAAACAGCGCACAGGACAACCACTGGAGGGGCGTGTCCTCGTGGTGCTCAGTGCAGCAGTACTTCAAGAACTTTTAGAAAACTTTTTAATGACTTTTGGTTTCACACAGGACATGAAACCCACTCTCCTGAAAAGTCTTGTGTTTGTTTGACCCATCCATCACCCTCAAACTCTTCTATGTGTCTAACAGTAACTGTAAATATGGGGCGAACCGTACAACCACTTTTCTGGTGAGGACCGGCGGGCTCGGGAAATCTCTCGTATGTCGACCTGACTTAAAGATTTACTGCCAGAAACAACAAGGAATGAAGCACTTTAGAAGACAGATAAAGATGATTCTTGCTGCAGCTTTTCTTTAATCTGTACAGACAAAAGAAAAAAAAAAGAGTTTGATGGATTCTCAGAAGCGTTAATGTTTCCCTGAGGGGTTTTTAAGAGGCTTCATCGAGTGAATCCGAGAGATAAGCTGTGTCTGTGTCTCTGCTGCTCATCATCGCGTATCTACATATTCATGACTTCACTCCGCTCGTCTCTTCAGCTGCAGTGTGACTGACTTCCAGGTGTTAAATAACAGATTTGGGATGTTAACAACAGCAGGACACCACTCGAGAATATTTTTAGTTGAACAGCGCGGGAGTTTCTGGAAAACCTGCCGAGTGGTTGGAGTGCGTGTTGGAGTGTGCGTTGAGGACGGACTGGAGAGCCGTTCAGCAGCACGAGGAGCACATAATTGATTTTGGGAGGTGGTTCAGCGTGGATATTTACATCCCACAGAGCTCAGGGTTACAGTTGTTAGTCATGTATTTATGCCGCTGCTGGTCGAGCGATCTCTGTGAGACGCTGTGTGCTGACGCCGCACTTCTTTAGGGTCACAGAGCCACGCTTTGCTTACACATTTCTCCGGAGGTTTTTCTGGGTGTTTGGCAGTTTTTCAACTTGACTGGTTGTCATTGCTGTTTCACACTGCTGCTTCCCTCTGCCATCTGTACAAAGAAGCAGAATTAATGAAGTCAGCTGGAGTAAACCGTGCTGATTAAACCTCCAAACTCCACCAAATCTGGAAATTAGAGGAGCTGTTGTGGAGGTTTCTCACTGAACTCTGACATCAGACTTTTAGTTAACATTACCTGAAATCAGAGGCAAAAGTGCACACTTTCTTTACTCAAGAGGAAGTACAGATACTACAGATCAGTTTCTTTACTGCAGTAAAGGTGAAAAACTACAGGCTCTGACACATACTTTAAGTGTAAAAGTAAAGAGTCGTCCTCTGAAGGACATTTTTCCTGACTGTTTCTGTCTAAAGGTAACTGAACATCACCTTTCATCTGTGACTGAGTCTCCAACTCTTGTCGTTTTTGTCTTGTTACGTCCTTTATGTTGTTTTGATCTTGTTGTGTCATTTGTCTTACTGCATCTTTTACATCATTTTTGTCCTTTTGTCTTTTACATCATTTTCCTCTTGATACATCTGTTACATCATCTTTGTTTTGTTACGTAATTTTTGTCTTTTTGCATTTTTTACGTCGTTTTCATCTTCTTGCATCCTTTTTCTTTATGTCTTTGTTGTTTTTGTCTTGTTGCATCATTTGTGTTGCTGTGTTTTTTGTCATGCTGTGTTTTTTTGTCTCTCTACATCTTTTACATAGTTTTCGTCATGTTGCGGCATCTGCCTTGCTGCGTCTGTTATATAGACATATATATGTCTTATTACGTCTTTTACATTATTTTTGTCCTGTTATGACATTTGCTTACCACTCATTTGCTCTGTTGAGACTTTGGAGGTGGGGGATGGAATAGACAGTGACTCAAGTCTCCACTGCTTTGATTGGTCACTTGTTGAAGAGAACAACCACTGGAGTTTTGAGGTAAAAATCTGGAGTGGGGCCAAAGCATTTAAATAATGAAACAACACCGGACTTTTATTGTGAGGAATTTAAGGAAACAGTGCGTTTATTCAAGAGATGCATATGAACGGTTTAGCCATGGCTTTACAGCCGCTCGACTCGAGCCTCCTCAAGCCTCCTCAAGCCTCCTCGAGCTCGACAAGCAGGTAAACCTGTTGTAATGGAAATGCAAACCCCTGCCGTGCTGGGCTGATGTGCTGAGTCAAACTGAGTCGAGCCAGGCCAACTCTGTGTATGGAAAAGGGCCCCTGGTTGAGGAGTTATTCCTGATTAATCTCTGGCATGTTATTTTAGGAATTTTTGCCTAAAATAAGGGCTAGTTAAGAGGAAAGTTAAGTGTTCATTCTCTTGTTGAGAATGAATATTGTGTTAATTCAGTAAATGAAGGAAAATGGTGGATTCACACTTTTTATGAAACAGATCTTTTCATCTTTGGGCTTTGGGGAAGTTATCAACTATTTTAAAGCCAAAATTCTCAAATCCAAGTGAAGTCACGAGTCATTGGTGTTAAAGCCAAGACGAGTTGCACATCCTTTTTGATTTTGTCAGGTTGAGTCATCAAATTCCCCTCTGCTGAAAGCTCTTTTTCCATCTTACTCCGAGAGCAAGTCTCTTTCCCAAAATGTTGAACTAAAATATACGTTGCAACTCAGTGAGCGTTCCCACTGCATGAGTCATTTTTTTTGGAAACAGCCGTACAAGTTACTGTGCTTTTAGAAAACTGAAAGTGGAACAGGTCTGCCTTCATCACTCTCTCCTCTCCGTCTCTCATGTGACATCAATCTTTGAAGATTTTAAAATCCTATTGTCTGACCCTGGCAAACAATTTTCTACCTTCCCCTCTGCTCCGTCCTCTTTCTCTCTGCACCGAGGATTTTATTATCCACTCTGAGCAGAAACTGATCACATCTGAGGGCACTTCTCCTCTTCTTCTCCTACCTTCCATCATGCTCTCCTCCTCCTCTTCCTCCGGGTCATGTTTTTTAACTACCTGCCTGCAGCTCCGCCGCAGTTCGACTCCTAAAGAAAGAAAACAGTAGCCTGAGACCGCTGCTATCAGTGTTCCCAGCGCTCATCAATGCGCTGCTTTCTAGCCGCTCTGCTGGTATGTGTCACAGAGGAGCTTTTTGAGGCCAAAAGCAGTCTGACTGGAGGCAGCGCTCCCTCTGATTTCCACGGTGCTTTTGCATTCATCCTCAGCCTTCAGACACAGAGAACGATCGTTTTTTTTTTATTGCTCTGCTTCTGGCTCACAAAATGTGTGTCAGAGTCTGAATTTATAAAACTGCAAGAAGTGAAAATTTGGACCGAAATGAAAGATAAAAATCACAAACTTTAAGCGTACATCATTTTTGAAAGGAGAAATTATACAGCACACTCACCTTTGCTCCTTTCAACAGGGTTGGAATGTAACCAAGTACATTCAAGCACTACATGGGATTCTGTCAACTGTTCGCTAAGCACCACCTTCCTTGGTTACTGATGCTACATATGTAAAGCTTTCCATTCTTGCATTGCATTTATGCAGTTTATGATGGCAGATTTTGATCTGTGATTCCTTGAAGAAGCAAACAGAAGCAGATTCTCATTTCTGGCTTCCGGCTTCATAAGTTGCTGTCCAATATAAGCTAATGCTAACTGCTTGAATCAGCTGAGAAGTCTTAAGCTGACATTTTAATGTTTGCATCTGACATGCTTTAAAACAAGAACAAGTGTTTGTGTAAAGTTAGCTAACAGCTGCATACATGATATAACATTAATGCTAAAAGACTGAGGCTAAAGCTAGCTTACGTCTCAGCAAACATTGGTCGGATGGTGAAATATTGCAGGTATATCTACATGATAGATGACAGAAATACACTCATTAATGTGGGAAAAGGAAACACAGGGACTGAGTTAGTGCAGCGGACATTGAGACGGGTCACTCAGCCAGACCAGCCAGACCTTGATTGTGGAAGACAGCCGGGATAAGAGCTAAGCTAACCTCCTCAAACCCCCACAGAACAAATGCAGATGCAGTGATATCTAACAAGTTTGACTGGAGGTAAAGTTACTGCAGCTAGTAAGCTAGTGTTAGTTAGCCAGTCATACTAACATATGAACTACTAGCAGATGAAGACAGAGTTTAATCCATTCAACACACGTGTGCTCCTGTGTTTCACATTTTTGAGAGACGACAAAAAAGACGCCACCGTCCAGACTCATGAAACGCCGAGTATCTCTCTTCTCAGAGCTTCATGCACACCTTCAACATGGAGAGAAATGCAAAGCTTGACAGCTGTAGTTACAGCTGCTAAGCTATAATTGGACAGTTGCTGTTTAGATGCGGGGCTTAGCGACGGGTCAGTTTCTCTTCCATTAATTTCAGCATCTCCTATAAAAAAAAAACAAAACTCCCTCCTCTATCATGTCTGTCTCTTTCTGCCCCTCATCCACTCTAAACCCAACCAGTAAACCAAAACTCACAAAGAAATCTGCCATTTTAAAACCATCATTTTGCTGCAGTAATACTGATGTTATGTAGTCACAGTAAAGTATCTTAAGTATCTTACAACGGCTTCATCCAGTCATCAATCAAGGACCTGAACTATCAGTTTTGGAACATGGCCCATTCTCACCAGTCTAGGTCATCTCAGCAAGAAGCTTATTACCAACCATAAATTTACGTTAATTGTTAGGTGGTGCAGGATTCTAGTGGCTGTAGTAAGAATGATAGGACTCAGTTAGAACCACACAGGATTTTAACATTGATTTCTAGTTGAAAATTGATTGATAATCCGTCTAAACCACGGGTTCTCAACCTTTTGTAACTCAAGGCCCCTTCTGATTCTTAAAAAAATTCTAAGGACCATCTGACTCCCTCCCCCTACCCCCCACCCCCCCAAAAAAGGAAAAAAAAAAACAACAATATGACATAACAGAAATAGAGAGAAAAACATAAACTGTGCCGTGACAGGAAGTCACCATATTCAATACAAAGTGTTTTTGGCTCAGCATCACTGCCAGCCATTATAAATCCAAATTTAATGTATTCAGGGTCATATTTCTTCACCACATCAGCTTTCACTGGTGCAAGGTAGTCTCCCCCATCAGTTTTTCATTTCAGTAACCGATTATTTTATTATTTATGTGAAATCTTGAGAACACATAGATATAAAAATAACCAGCTTTCGATTTTCACCCTCTTTTCAACCACCTCAAACGCAGCTGTGTGTCACAAAACACAATATCTTTAATAATTCTGATAATTTGTTCAGTTTGAAAGAGTTCTTAAAGTAAAATACAGAAATTGCGCTTATTAACGTACTTGATGATTATTATTATTAGTAGTAGTTGTAAGATAACTTGATGGTGAAAAGTTCTGTGTCGCTTGATGTTGACGCTCATCCAGTCAGAGTTTTCTTCATCTGGAAAGCTCGTTCAGTTTGTGTAATGTAACTTGTGTAATGTGTCCTTCAACCATTACGGCCCACTTTAAGATTCTGGCTTATAATATTCACATGTGGAGCAGAAAGGCTGAGAGACGGCCCTCATTTGCCTAAATTCCCATGATGCATTGCTGAGAGTTTTGAGTTTGCTATTTTATGTTCCAAAAAGCAAAAGTTACTTCCTTGGATATTTGGAAATTGGACTGCAGTGCACATTTTTTAACACTAGGGTGTTACATAATTCACCATTAATTGCTACTGGGGATATTAAGGATTTTTTTGGCTGAGAAATACAGGTATTTTTTTAATGAATGAAGAGTGTGGTAGATGTAGGTTAAATCGTTGTGTCTAATTGGTTATTCCTGCTCAGAGCAGACATGTGATTAATCATGTGATCACCTGGGAGCTGGTCTGAAAGGTTACGCCTACATTTTACTGTCAGTACGAGGGAGTCGGAGCTTGATAAATGAGTTATTCTTCAATTTTTCATCTCCAGTTGGCTCTTTAGAGTATTGTAAAGTATAATTCCAGGAAGTCTGATAAACAGCATTCTACTTCTAATCTTATAAGGTGTTAATACAGAGGTCTGTTTATTCTCTCTGAGAAAGAACCAGATCCAGCTGTCATACAGCAGCCACAACGTGACTCTGATTGTTCTTTAAACAAATGGTTCTCCATAAGAACCTCAGCTCTTGTCCAACATTTACTCATGTCTAATCTGGACTGTGACCGTCCTCCTCCGACTGGGCCAAGAAAGAACTGAGCTGAGGCGTCTCAAGTCACCCAAAAATGTTGCAGACTGCTTCATCCTTCAGCTGTTAGTAGCAGTTTGAATTACACCCAGAAGTCCAGTCTGGTGTTCATACCTCTGTGACGTGTTTCAGTTTTATGCCACTGGCCCTGTGCCTGGACCCTAACTAAAGGAAAACAACATATTTTTCACCACATCAGTCATTTGTTTAACCATGCGAGCAGCGTGACTTTATGCATCTGTCTGTTCCAGCCGCCTCTCACTCCCAACATGTCAGATACAGCAGTTCGGTGGTCAGTGCTCGGTATCCCACTAGTGTCGTTTGTGGAGGTACCGCTCTAGCATTATTACACAGGACTTTTACCCAGGACACCGCTCTTCATGTCCAAGTACACTGTTCTTAAGTAGAGACTAATATCTGTAGTTTCTACTCTTTCTACTCACATTTTCTAAACAGACTCGTTTATTAAGTTTTAATGCATTCGGGGGAATTATTGATTATTTTTATTTTGCATCACTGTGCGCTGCCATCCCAACATCAAGACAAATTTCAACCTAAATGGTTGGAATGATAACACATACAAAGATGATTCCTTGGTGTATCCATCAGTGCACATCATGCACAGGCTTGACAGATGTAACAAGATGAAAAACGACATAAAAGATTAAAATGATGTAACAAGACGAAAAAGACAACAGGACTTAAAACAATGGAACAACACAAAAAAAGATGTATCAAAGAAAAAAGTTAATCTAAAAAGCAAAAAACAACGTAAAAAAATGTGAAAAAGATGTAACAAGGTGAAAAGACATAAAAGATGTAACAAGACAAAAATCAACATAATAACACGTAAAAATATATAATGAGATGAAAAACAGTGCAAAAAGGCAAAAAACATCAAAAGACGTAACTAGATGAAGAAAGATGTAACAAGAAGAGAAATGACATAAAAGGTGAAACAGACGCAACAAAGCAAAAATGAGGCAAAAAGATGAAAAATGTGACAAGGCTAAAAACAACACGTTAAGACAAAAAACAACGTAACAAGACGAAAAACGATGCAACAAGGCAAAAAATGTCAAAGACGTAACAGGATGAAAAAACATGTAACAAGAAGAGAAATGATGTAAAAGGTGAAAAAGATGTAACAAGACTAAAAACAATGTAACAAGACATGAAAGACGTAAGACAAAAAAGACGTAACCAAAAAAAACAACGTAAAAGATGGTTACTTTTTACTTTTAAATGTTGAGTACATTTCAGAACCTGTCGTTTTTCACTTTTACTTGAGTAAAGAAGTTGAATCAGTGCTTCTGCTTTTACCAGAGTCTTTTTTTTTACATACTTCTACTTGAGTAAAGAATACGTGTATTTTTGTTACCTCTGAATGTTGGTGATTTGTGAGTTGGGTCGGGTTTGTGTCGATAAATGCGGTGGAGGATCAGCTGGGTGCAGATCTTAAATTACCCTGACCTCACATCAGTATTGTTTAGTTTCCGTCTGTGTCCGTCTGTTAATCCAAATGAACTGAGACCAACCGAACCCCAGTTCATTGGTTTCAACACAAGCGGAGCTGACAGGACCGAAGTGGACCCGACTGGAGCGGTGTCCGACCGTGCAGCCGAGTTAACGCTGCAGGGAGCGAGCAGACTGCTGTTTCAGGAGCATTCAGGCTGTGTTGTGGCCTGATTGTATCTGGTCAAAATAAATTATTTTCTCAGTACAACCTGTGCCTGACCTGTGCTGCGACAATCTTTGTTCAATACTCTCAACCTTTCCATTTGGGAGAAACACCAAACGCTGGGCTTTGTTGTTCAGCTGTTGCATCTTGGCCGTGCAATCATCTCTCCATTTTTGTGTTACAAAGAGACCCGACATACATCACCATATATATGAGATTTTTTTTTAAAAGATTGTTTTGTGCACTCCTGGCCATCCTGTGTGGTTGGGCCTCTGTACACTGTTTGACAGAGCTCCACCTCTCACCTGCGAGTATACACTATTTACACATGGAGGTTTTGTGCCCAGACTCTTTAAAGAAACTGGGAGACGTGTTGTTAAGTTTAAATCATCGTCAGACTGGAAATATTTGCCTGATTCACTCGTATCTGTTGCTTCTTTTCATCACTTAAAGACTTGTTTGTTTGTTTTCCTCAAATATTCTTGTTTTTAAATGTATTTACCTTCATTTTCAGGTTACACATTATTTATTTTGTCTGGCAGCGTTCATTTATTTTATTTCTCATTAATTTTCTGCCAGTGCCACCTTGTTATTTTATTAGTCATTACTATTATTTATGTGTTCTTTCTTGATTAAATGTCTGTTGAAGCGGTGGTGGGCACTTTATCTTTGGCATCAGATGGGAGGAAAACTAGACTTCTGCTCCTTCTCTTTACTCTTTTTTTTTTCCTGGCTTTCGACAGAGATAAAGACGGTGTCACAGCTACCTCTGAAGCCCGGGGGCGCTCTGCCCTCGGGGCTGCACGCCGCTGGAGGGGCGCCTTTGAGAACGTAAGTCGCGGTGAGGGGGACAGGGGTCTTGGCGAGGCTCACGCCGTGGAGAGCAGAGAGAGGTTTCGCAGGGAAACTGACCGCTCTGCTGCAGTTTGAGCTCGGGTGGGTCTGGTGGGAGGGACGTAGCGGAGTGATACAGGCAGCAGAGAAAGAGGAGGAAGGTTTTGCTTTATATGTTCATTTGCTGCTTCTGCAGCTTGAATTTCCACTTTTTTGTGACTGAGAATTCCCTTTCATCTTATCCTCACATTAAAATCCATTTTCTTGCTCTTATCAGGGGTCAAGCCACAGTGGGTTTCCCAGTACACAGGCTAATTATTAAAAATACCAGTGAAAGTTTACCTTTTCAGTGCCTTGATGGCATTTTGGACAGCATAGTTTATTGCTGAACTGTAAATGATCATTGCAAAAAATGTGTTTCTGTATGAAGAATATCAGCTGATATATTGATATTAGAATTTTTTTCGATGCTGGTATTCAAAACCGGCATCAACCCCAAAAATCCAGTTTCAGATTTAGGACAGCTGGACAAGAGTGTGAAGTAAAATTTATTAGAGTGTGACAGAGAGGCCTCATTTTTCCCACCCACACTCCAGAAACTGATTGGCTAAGACTCATGGCATCTGTTCATTGGTTAGTTGGTTATTTGGGTGGATGGATAAATATAGTTATATAAGTAAATAAATAAATACAAGTAAATAAATTAGTAGATGAGTAAAGAAGTGCCAGTGTTATTACACAGAGTAGTTTTTGAGACAAAGACTTTGTACTTTGACTTAAGTATTTTTTTAACACCAGTACTTTTTCTTGTAATTGAGTATTTTAGCAGTGTAACAGTACTTGTACTTGAGTACAGATTGTCAGTACTCTTTCCATCACTGTTCATTTCACCATGTAATCTAAGTTACTTTGAAAACTATAGTTGAGCTTTGAGTACAATTTGAATTAATATGCAAGACTTTCATTTGCATCTCTGTAGGCAAGGAGTAAGGATGTTAATGATTATCATTAATCAATTAACTGGATCAATGAATATTTAATCTGTGGCAGTAATTGCACCTTATTAGACATTAAACTTTTGTCTGGCGAAGCCATTTGTTGAATAAGGAAAAAGGCCAAAGAAAGGCAAAACAGAACAGGAAAAAAAATGAAAATGAGAAAATCAATTGATCGTTAGCATTTTCAACTATCAGTTAAGGAAAATTAAAGGTGATTATGACTTCTGAGCAAAACAGAGATGAAGTCTGGAGTGATTTAGACTTAAGATCTGAAGGAACAGAAACCTCTTTCATTAATAATGTATAAACATCAATGGTCAAAAAGTAACTAAAGCTCTGAGCAGTTTTTGAGACAAGTACTTTGTACTTTACAGTACTCGTACTTGAGTGCACATTTTGCAGTTCTCTTGCAACGACTGAAAATAATCAATTATTATTATTATTGTGGTCTATGTAGTGTAAATGCTGCTTTGATATAATTTTATGAAGTTTCAAATTAATTCTTGAATTATTTGGTGACTGAATACTGAGTAACATAGCTGTATGACAAATTTTATTTGGCATTTGCAAATTTTAAATAAGTTTACAGAGTGATAAACGTGTTATAGAGGCTATTTTGCATCCATGGATATGAACACAGGTGTGTTTACCCTTTGGGCACAAAAAGTTTGAGAACCACTTATCTAGACGTCGCAATCCGGCCCTTGTCAAAGTCACTCAGATCTTTACGCTGCCCATTTTTCCTGCTTCCAACACTGAGTGAACTGACTGTTCATTTGCTGCCTCATATATCCACCCACTGACAGGTGCCACTGTAACGAGACGATCAATGTTACTCACTTCACCTCTCAGGGGCTTTAATGTCGTGGCTGATTGGTGCTTCAATATGCATGTTATTGTAGGTTTATGATAAAAACTTAAATGTAAACGATATTTATGAGATGCAGGTGATTTATTTGACACTGAGGCTGCAGAATATAAAAGCAACCCCAGCTCCAGGATGCACGTGTGCAGAATATAAAAAAGGCTGAGGAACAACAGGGAGGTAAACAGACGGGATCAGCATCATGTGATGAGACAAATACAACAGTACGCACACACACAGACACACACACACACACACACACACACACATGACCAGCCAACAGAGACACACTGGCAAACTAAAAGCTTGAAAAACATTAAACGATGAGAGCCATTAATTTGAGATTACTGTACAGAGCACATAAAAGTCATCCATTAAGGTTAGCCAACATCAGGGCGGAAATGAAGGCGGTCGGCAGTATTATTAACCACAGTGAGATCTATCATGAAAGAGGATGAAAATGCCAACTCACAACACCAACAAACACAATTAATTTCTGCTCCGATAAAGATGAAACACACGTACAAACATGATCCAATCTGATCTGTTTGGGGGTTATGATTATCCCACGTGCGTTGTGCGCACCTTTTATACGCCATGTGTGTGTGTGTGTGTGTGTGTGTTTCTCTCACTACTGAAATTCTTTTTCCATGAAGCTTCTCTGCACAAAATACCAATAAATCACAAAGTACAAACATTAGCTTCAGCCGGTTCCATTAGATGGAGAGGAGGAGGTGAACCCGTCGGAGGAAGAGGCGGGGAAGGGAAAAGAGAGGTGAAACATGGGGGAGTCAGCTGTGAAAAATGACTGAAAATTGGACCTAAAATAAGAGGATGAAAGGTAGGTGGTGCAGTATGGATTTAATAGGATGCCGCAACAGATGAAGCGTGTAATGAAATGTATTAAACGGAGGCAAACATCTGCTCTGATTTGTCCTATTGTGCAGATGTTTAGAGAGGAATGCATCAAAGGTCAAATGTACAGTACAAACAGTTTAATCATGGTTTCATTAGGCGGATCTTGACCTTTGACATCGTTCAACAGGACAAAAAATAAATTGAAGATGCACTGTTTGAGCCTTACCTCTACCAGAAATGCTGCGGCATCATTAAAGGGCTATTACAGCAATTTAGTACATCACCTCTTGTGTCTCGTGATTTTCCTGGATTTCTTTGAGACCAGGCTCAGGAAATAACAGATATACATGGAACAAGATTCAATAATTAGGATACAATAAAAAGGTAACTGTATTCCATTACACTTACAAAAAATAGGAAATACTCAGATTACAGTTACATTTAGTAAAAATTGAGGTTATATAGCAGAATTACAATTTTAAAACGCATTATAAAATAAAAGAATGATGTACCACCATGTGCAAATATTTACAGGTAAGACCAACCATTAGCGTTAGCTACACAGACCAACTGCTAACGTTAGCTACACAGAACAAATGCTATTTGCAGTGTCCATTTACCTTGTCTACTGCAACTACTTCAGAATGTGCATAAAAATATGTTGATGGATGGATGACGAATAATGAAATACAATCCTGGAAGTCCACTAGTGCTCCAATAGTTTGGTATTTTCGTGACAGTCTCAGTCTGTGTCTTTGGCAGAGCTCTGAGAAACAGCCCCCTCAGAAACACGTCTGTTTTCTTTCACACAGTCCAATCACAGTTTTAGAGCAGTGTTACAGAGTGATACTTATCCCTAAAAAAACAAAACAAAACAGTCGGTCTGAGAACATAAATTAGAGAGCTTTTTAACCAGACAACAACCAGAAGTTTCATTTAAGCCATTATGGAAGTCAAGTCAGGTCAATTTCATTTATATGGCACCAAAACATCACAGAAGTTTTCTCAGAGCCCTTTTAATGGAGACCACCCCTAATATAACAAAACAAAGACATGCATAGCTCATCCTGTAGGTCTGTCAACGAACAGCAAACTTAGCAAACAAATTAACACTTTCATTATCATTATTTCATTTATACACTCAGCTCCTTTAATCATTTCTTTTACATAGCCACAATCTGTTTCTTGCTTAAACCATGTTGTTGCTCAGCACAGATGAAGAATTGACCCTTACGTCCCAAAACCCTAATGACTGATTGACCTGAATGACTTTAATTGGCTAATAAGCTAGCATTTTGCTAACAATAGCCTAACTAGCTAGCTAATGTTTGATGTAGACTAGCTAGATAGTTAGCTAGAGTTTTACTAGAGTGTTTTGCTAACATTAGCTAACTTAAGATGTGACTAGGCCTATAGCATATATGTTGCTTTTACAGGTCCCCTAGCAACATCTTTTTAACCATCTTTAAAATTTGGATTTATTTTCAAGATATATCCAAGCCAAACACATATCATATCTAAGAACAGGAAACAGTTAAGTTCCACCTGTGCTCAAGCTACCTTAACAAGTGACGTAGAGGTTTAGGGGTTAGATATCCTGCCTTCTGCTCATCTGTGTTGAAGAGAAAAAAAAAAACTAATTTTGATTATTAAAAGATGTTGCTGTAGGACTTGTAAAAGCGACATACAGCTAATATACTTCTTAAGTTCTCTAATTCTGATGTACATTCACTAGCTAGTTCGCTAGCATTTTGCTCTAAAACTCTAGCTAACTATCTAGCTAATCCACACATTTGTTAGGTAGCTTGTTACATCTGAGAGCTATTGTTAGCAAAATGCTAGCTAACTGGCTAATCATTAGCTTTTGATTTGCTAAGTATTGAGTATCTATGATAGATAGATAGATAGATAATAGATAGATAGATAGATAGATAGATAGATAGATAGATAGATAGATAAAGAATGTCAATTGCAACCTGGTGTTTTGCAGAATTGTCCAGTGTCATTGTTTTCTAGCAACATTTGTTTGTGTTTTCAGGGTTAATTTTATTTTTATGGTCATTGTTGTTCAAGCAGCTCATTTGTCCAATACTTTTGAAAATGCTTTTATTAAAGTATCTGAGCTGTGGTGTCTAACCCACACTGAGAGAGAGGTGATGGGAGCTGTGACGCTGTAATGAGGGGTTGTGGGTGGAGGGTATGAGGGTTGTCCACTTCACAACTTTAACGCAACACAACAGCCACAGTTTATTATCAGAGTCAAGTTTGTGAGGAGAGTTTTGGCAGAATTATTTGTAAATTTGAAATTTAAATTCATACATAATGGATCATTTGAGTCTAAATAGAGGAGCTCCCCTAACACTCATTTCAGTTACACTGCGTGTGTGAATTTATGCACATAAAAACAGCTTCAGCCTTATAAAACCTGTCCACGGGGGATTTAAGGACACTTATCAGACTATGTTCTGAGAGTATTTGAACCGACTTTCTATCAGACATTTGTTTATCTTAATTGATGTATGAATTATGTATGATCCAGATAGTCTTTATTGCTCCACTTTACTCTGTCCTCTGTCTTTTGTCTTCAGGAAGCAGAAGCTCGCAGATGTCTGTTATTTTCTGACACCATCAGACAAATGATTCACTCAACAGGAAGATGGGTGCGTTTTTTAATATGGCACCATTAAGAGCACTGCCCACACCCGCCTCTGGAGGACTCCTACATTGTGAGCTTCTCCCCTGCGGGACCTTACGTGGGTGCCATTAATTCTGCCTTGCTGTGGGAAGCCTTTGTGCTGCTGTCTCTCGCTGTCACTCCTGACTGTTTCCACTCAAAGCCAGAAAAACGCACCACAGGAGCCATGATGGGCCTTATAGTTCACGCACCTGGGGACACACAGGCTCTGTAAGGTACACCAGACTCCCAACACCTCAAACACTCTCATAGACAACAGTGTGGTTTCACTACATTTCTCAACAAATAAATTATGACGTATTTTTACAGGTGAAGACAAGATTGAACGTTACCCAGCATTTTATTAAGTCAATAAAATGAAGCCCACATTCACCAGCTGTGACATTAAAATGACACATTAATGCAATTATAATACAATAAATATTATTCTGAAATGGGCTATTCTGCATAATGAGTACTTTAGTTTTGGTCTATTTGATCATAGCAGATGTGGGAAATAACTGAGGACATGGATGGGATGTGATGGGCTCACTTTGGCCCTGCTCCAGAGCAGGTCCATCTCTGGCGCAGCTTGGCGCAATAATGCGGTAATTGAAATGCAAATCAGCATGGCACGGCTAAAGTGCCAGGGGAAAAGCCCCACGTATGTGTTTGTGTGTCAGCCTTGACCTGTACTCACCAGAGAAGTCGATTCTTTCCTTTACATCCTTTATCTCTTTACCCTCATAAAGTGACTTTAAAATACATTTCTCCTCTGGTCCACAGTCAAAATGGACAGAGAGACTACTTTAAACAGCATGGTCGGCTCGTCCGTGGTCGCTGCTGCACACAGGTTTACAAGCAAACATGAGAATAAAACATAATCAAAAAACAAAACTTGTAAACTTGTCCGGTGGGTCCTCGATTTCTCCGTGGGTTGCTGCTGCAGAGGGGTTGAGAAGCAGGAGTGAAAACAAAACTGCTTTTTAATCCCAAAAGTTTAAAATATACACTCTGAGTTCCCCTCCTGCCAATAAGGGAGTCGACATCAGAGTGAGTTTGGTGTTTCTTCCTCCAGAAGCTCCAGTCTGCCACCAAGCCTCTCCTGCAGAGCTCCCCGGCTCTGAGCATCTGCTGTCAGCTCTGTGTCTCAGCTCCGCCCGGTCGTCTCTGCCCTCGGCAAAGCCCCGCGGTAGACATGAATGAACGCAACTGAAGATGAAGTCAAAAGTACCTGAGTGAGCTCCTGTGCTGAGCACATTGCTCATTAGCTGGACTCTATTTTATGATTCTCTTTGGGTTAAATTATGTTTTATAGTAACTCTTGCAGGAGTTTCTGTCATTGATTCAGGGTCTCACCGTAGGAATGTGCACATGCAGCTGCAGCCAATAGGAATGCCTAGTCTCTGAGATGAACTGATTGGTTTGAAGGTGCAGAAGTCTAGCTCTCTCTCTGAACATTCGATTTACAATATTCTGAAAGGTTATTATGAAATTATTGGTCATTGATGCCAAAAAAATGTTACCTACCACATCTTTAAGGTAAGCATAGGGCTTTATGATTCATACTGCACTTCTACTATCCCCATGTCTTTCTACTATTTTGTTAAATCCATACTTTAATTCACTATTTACATTATTTTATTTAATAAAATGTTATTGAAGAGGGGAAATAAAGTTCTCCAGTACACTCTCCCTATCTCATTGGCTTAGCTCTGTCACTATCTGGAAAACAAGTTCACACTGTTTATTAAAAAAAAACTGTTTTAGTATAATGTCCTCCTGTCTTGTAACTGGGTGTGAACCATTTCTCTGCTGGGGAGCATTTTATACTAGCTTCCCCCTTGGTGTACCTATGCACAGGTACACCTCTGAATGTGCAGTGCGTGTGTGGTGAAGCTGATGGATGCAGCATTTCAGCTGAAACGGAGCAATGCAAGGAAGCGAAATGGCTGATTTGGCTCTTCACACCGGGGTGACGGCATTTAGTGAAGCGCAGGTGAACGAATGTGCTCTGCGGCGGCCGTGGTATGAGATTTCAAACTCACATTCACCACACTTCCTACAGAACTCAACTCCCTCCTCCTCTCCCACACTCTTGTAATTTGCCAGCTGCACTCTGGACCCTTTCTGGAGCCAAAAAGACAGCGATCGCAGGTCAGAGGCAACGATTCGTGCTGGATGTTTGTGAAGTCTGAGTGCTTCTAACCAGTAAAATGCTCTCTCACCACTTCCATTTGCCTGTCTTTTATTGTCCCTGCCTTCACATCACACAATATATTTCATGATTCCAGCAGAGAAAATAGACCTTTTGTTTTGTTGTTGAACTCCTCTTGAACACTGCAGATACACAATTTGTATATAAATTAAACAGGTTTTTATTTAGTTTTAAGTTATGAGAGAAAAATGTGTGCTTGCATGCAGTTACATGAAGTGTTAATGATCATCAGGGTGGTTTTATATCTACATTGTCTGCACTAAAACACACAGCTGGTCTAATAATATATTTATGTCATGTACATGTTTTCCAATTCACACCTCATGCAATATCTGCAGCTACTTGTGTGCTAACGTGTGTGTGTATCTTGCTGACATGGCTGTGGCTGCTTAAAAAGCATGATATTGATGCAGCGATGTGTTTCCTCCACAGAGCGCACAAAATAATATGCGTGCTTCAGCAATTTAGTGAAAAAGGTTCATAACTGCAGAGGCTGACTTTTAGTTTTCTGTTATAGGTCAAGTTCCTAAAACACTGGATCCTACATTTCCCATAATGCAACTCAATGTCATCTTTCATCAGAGCCTCCTGCCTGCTAAAAGACAACATCTTTCAAAATCCGTGGTGGGCAGTAAGTACAAATATGTTGTTACTCTACTTAAGTAAAGTTTTCAGATATCGGTACTTTACTTGAGTATTTCTTTTTCTGACAACTTTTTACATTTTAACACAAATATTTGTACTTTCTGCTCCTTATATTTTCAAAACAGGCTTGTTACTTTAGTTTTAATGCATTTGAGGAGAATTATTATTTTTATTTTGCATTACTGTGCGCAGCCTTTCCAAGGCTGATTTCCACCTAAACGGATGGGACAATAACACATAGAAAAGACGATTCTTTGGTGTATGCCCGAGTGCATATCATGCACAGCAGACATAAGAAAATGAAAATTAGATAACAAGACAATTAAAAAGTGACTAGACGAAAAATGGCGTAAAAGATGCAACAAGACAAAAAAGACACAACAAGACAAAAAAAAATGTAAAAAAGACCAAACAAGATGAAAAACAACATAAAAGACACAAGACAAAAAAGACAGGAAGAAGAAGACATAACAAGAGGAAAAGCAATGTAAGAGACATAGCAAAACAAAAAAGACGTGACAAGACAAAACACAATGTAAAAGATCCAACAGGATAAAAAGGACACAAGACGAAATAGACGTACCAAGAGGAAGAAGATGTAACAAAAGGAAAAACAGGCAATAAGACAAAAAAGATGTAACAAGACAAAAAACAATGTAAAATACCCAACAAGATGAAAACGACAGAAAAAGATGAAAATGACTAAATATGTCTTCAGGTTCAGGTGTAATTTCTGGTTCCATCAGAAGGCCCCCACTCTTAAAAGAAGAGAGCCTGAATCGGTTCAAAGTTCCCGCCTGTTAAAAGTAAGTTTTTCCTCACCACAGTCACTTCAGTGCTTGCTCTTGGTGGGAACAACTGGGTTTATAAAGAGTACGGTCTCGACCTGCTGTATTTGAAAAGTGCCCTCAGATAACTTTGTCATGATTTGGCGCTATACAAATGATTTAATTAAACTGAAATGCTCTGTTTCTCTTTCTTTTAATCAGAATTCATACATATCAGACACATTTTGCTACATGAGAGTGGAATGAATAACATCTTCTAATCTTTCTAATTATCCAAAACCACACAAGTGTAAAAATGTCAGAGATGAAGCTGCAGGTTAGAGACAAATGTTAGAAGAACTGAAGCAGAGCAGAAAAAGTCCCAGCAGACAGAGACACTTACGTATATGATTTAACTTTAGCCTTAGACTGGCCTGTGTTTCTTGTGAACGGACAGCGTTAAATCACTCATTCTAACATATGTTAAGTATAAATAAATGAGAATGATGAGCCGGTAATGTAAAGCATCTAAATAAATAATAAAACAGCAGGACTGGCAGTTTAATATTCAGTTTGTCTTTTTTTTTTTGTTGTTGTTGTTGCTGGCAGTCGGGTGTGAGAGTGTCATGAGGCTGACTCATCATCCACGGTGCTGATTTACTGCATCATGGATAAAATATAAATGATGACATGGATCACTGCAAATTGCACTGTTAAAAATATGCAGAACTGAAATCAATGCACGACAAATTACATTAAAATATCTGTCTGGTGTTTGTGTATTCTGCTGAAGGAGGTGGAATCTCCACCTATATGACACGTTTCAGCTTTACACTGCAGGTCCTGAGCCTGAACTCTGCTGTAACTGAAGGACAAAATGTTGTTTGTCACGACTGAGCTCAGCAGATGTAATCAAAAGGTGAGATTTCTCAGTCATGTAAGTCTCCATGTAAAGAAAAGAGACTTTAATTAAGTAAATTTAATTATCTTCTAAATTATGTTACTGGAGAATTCAGGAAAGGGACAAGCAGATTAATGTTTAAAAAAAAAATCTGCAAAGTATACAGACAAAAACATTTGAATAAAATGGTATCCATTAGGAATAATGTTTTAGTCGCATGCAACAAAATGAAACAGTAAAGTGAATGTTAATGCGTCATTATGCATCTCTGTGATTATGAATGCTAATTTATACCCCACATTTATTTGTTCTGTTTTTGTTCTGCCTTTGACTTTTGTTTTTTTCAGCTTTTTTCATCCTCTTTTTTTTCTTTTTCTGTCTGCTGTCTCATTCTAATTGCAAAACAAATAAAAAAAAACAAAGGAGAGGTCCAGTAAATCTAGCATAGATCATCAACATCTCTTAATGTCTTCTCTTACTTGCTCAATCTTCTCTTAAATGCGACAAGGACAGAAAACAATTACTTCAGCCTGTTTGAAGCAGACTGTGGCCAAAAAACATGCACAAAAGCCTTTGTAAATCTAAACACACACACTTTCCACCATAGGCTCACAAGATAAAAAATGACTTAAAAGTTGTAACAAGACAAAAAAGAAAGAACAAAAACCATAAATGACAAAAACCATAAATGACATTACAGATGAAAAATGACATAAAAGACGTAACAAGATAAAAAAATGATGAAGAAGATGAAACAGAGACTTGACTTCTGAGAAAAGGTGAGGGTCAGTTAGCTTTGCACAGAAACAGTCAGTAGAAATGTCCTTGAGGACGACTTTTTACTTTTATACTTTGAGTACATTGCGGAGCCTGTAGTTCAGTAAAGAAGTTGAATCAGTACTTCTACTTTTACCAGTGTATTTTAAACTACTTTTAAAGTATAGCCTGTTGCAAAAGCATCCAAAAACTTCAATAAACTCTCCTAACTTCAGGCTAACCATTAAACTGTCCTAGTTTTCATTATTCCACCTGTAGTAGTAGCTAACTTGCTAACTAGCTAACAGTAACAGATCAGCTCCTGAGCCATGCAGGGCTTTCTCTGTATTTGCCGTACCCTGGTGTGTGTTTTTTCTTCTTTTTATTAAGTAAAAGGTCCACCAGTCGTGTTCACTTGATGTTGATTACATCTTTTTACCATAGTGTGATTTTATTGTAGACGTTTAATAATTTATTTGCTGAATCATGCCACGCTTGATGTGAATAGTCAGATGAGTCTAAATTTTGCCCCTGAAATTTTCGCAGTTTCGTGCCATTTATTGCCATTTGTGGCTGTTGGTCTGTAAAGGTTTCTAAGATAGGCTGCAATGTGGCCCCAGGATCCTGTGTGTGTGTGTGTGTGTGTGTGTGTGTGTGTGTGTGTGTGTATAAAGATATTTTATGGACTCGAAGATACAAGATGAGCCGGCGTCACCCTCTGCTTACCAGCCTGATCGGGGAAAGAATTAAAGTGCCTGATCTGGAGTCGGTGCCCTCCTAAATTTTATCACTACCAACATAGATCCACATGATAACACAGAGGACGATTTAGTGCCAAACGTAGATCAATAACCCAACCACACACCACGGCGCCGCTGCCACCACAGAGCTGGAGTTACAGGCTAATATTCCTCCTGCAACTGAGGGTGTGAAATGTGCAAATGCACGAAGAAAGAAAGCAACATGAAAAATGATCAGAAATATCCATTCATTACAGAGACTGCTGACCTAGCTAGGAAGGCACATAGCGAAGAAAATCACTGAGGAATAGATTCAATCTCCCTTTATCTTTCTTCAGCCTTCTTCTTTTATCCTTTTTCATTTTTGAAATCTATTTCTCTCCCACTGCTTCATCTAGTTGAGTTATTCTTTCATCACAGCGATCATTCTTCTATGAGTCAGTGATTAAGGTGCCGAAATATAACGTTTCCTCCTCGTTCCCACGTCTCTCCTCAGCCTAAACCTCCTTATTTCTCCTCAGATTGGTTAATCACATGTCATTATAGTCCAGGAAGCATTCACGTACGGCTGAAGGTGAGTTTTCCACTTCTGTGGTCCGCACACTCTTAGAAGTAAGGGTTCCAAAAGGCTTCCTCTGAGGTTCTCCCCAGAACCCTTTTTTGAAGAAAGAGTTCATCAATAGCTCTTTGCAAGACTGAGGATTCCATTAAGAACATTTTTCATCCAAAGAACCTTTTTTGAAGAAAGAGTTCTTCGAGGGTATTTGAAATCTTTGAAGAACTCTTTCATCAAGGGTTTTTTTGTTTTTTGTATCATAACATACAAGGGTTCTTGGTAGAAACCCCTGAGTGTGTTCTAGATAGAACCCTTGGAATATAAAAAGGTTCTCAATAGAACCCCCTGAGTCTGATCTGGATAAAACCCTTGGATTATAGCAAGGTTCTCTCTGGAAACCCCTGGGTGTGTTCTAGATAAAACCCCTGGAAAATAAAAAGGTTCTCTGTGGACCCCGCTGAGTGTGATCTAGATAAAAACCCTTGGAAAATAAAAAGTTCCCAGTAGAACCCCCAAGTGTGTTGCAGTTAAAGACCTTGTAATATAAAAAGGTTCTTGGTAGAACTCCCATAGTATGTTGAAGATAAAACCCTCAGAATATAAGAAGGTTCTCAGTAGATCCTCCTGAGTGTGTTCTAGATAAAACCCTTGGATTATAGAAAGGTTCTTGCTGGAACCCCCTGGGTGCTTTATTGATAAAACCCTTGGCATATGAAAAAGTTCTCAGTAGAACCCCAAGTGTGTTGTAGATAAAATCCTTGGAAGGAACCCCTGAGGATGTTCTAGATAAAACCCTTGGAATATAAGAAGGTTCTCGGTAGAATTCCCTGACTGTATTCTAGATAAAACCTTTGGAATATAAAAAGTTCTCAATAGAGCCCCTGGATGTGTTCTGGATAAAACTCTTGAAATATAAAAAGGTTGTAGGTAGAACTCGCTGGGAGCAGCCTGGATAAAACCCTTGGAATATAATTTCTGGTTGGAACCTTTAGAAGGTGGAAAGGCTCTGAACAGACCCTCCAGAGAGGGTTCTTACACCAGAGAAAGGTTCTCTGTAGAATTCTTTATGTTAGTTCTAGGTAGAACTCTCTGGACGTGTTCCATGTTGAACCTTTATAAAAGGTCCTAACAAAAAAGTCTTCTCCTATAGGGGAAAGGTGAAGAACCCTTTATGGTTCTAGTTAGCACCTTCATCTCTTAGAGTTTAATCATCTTCTCTTACATGTAAAAATCCTCCTTTTGAGCTCTGCCATGTTTAACACACACAGAATCCTCCTGGTTTTATTCATTCCCCTCACAGTGGAAACAGATGTCTGCAAAATGCAAAGACACACAGCAATGTTGACAATTTCCACTGAATTACCCTGCCTTTTCAGTGAAGGGTACAAGCTGGCATTTCCGTGGCTTTCAAAAGATCACAGCGAGCAGGCTGAAGAGCTGCGGCGCTGCCTCCATAAAGGCAGCTTTTTATTGTGCGCCGGCTTTTCTGAGTCCAAAAGGTGAGACTGATTAGAGGTTCCTGGTGACCTGCTGTCGTCGCCAAGCCTGCTGACGCCTGTCTCCGTGAACTCAGATGTGTTTATGTGACAGATATACAGCATATCAATGCTCTGGATCCATATACAGTAAATGCCCATCAGTTTAACTTTACAATTCAAAAGTGAAAATAGCCAACTGATTGTTTAGCCTGCCCCCTTAATATAGATAGATAGTAGATAGATAGATAGATAGATAGATAGATAGATAGATAGTAGATAGTTTCCTAAAGTCCCAACATGCCAAGTTGACTTGATAGACGTCATTTACACCACGTTTGTAGCCTGAATCTTCACTGTCGATCCTTAGCTTGGAGCCACGTTCACATTGGCATACACACCGTCTGAACTGGGGTGTGTGTGGTGTGGCGGTGTGCTCACGTGCGTGAATGGCATTTCGGAGCTTTAGGATTCTTGGATTACGCCAGACGAGCAATAAGGAGGCGTGGCCAAGTCAGCGTTTACACTCCAATTAGCAATTTTAGATGCAACAGAAATAAATGTATTATGACCCTTGTATGTCTTAATGGCTTTTAACACCATGCCGGAGGACTACGGTTGGAAACTAGCCTTTGGCTAACACTGGCACATTTACAGAAATGTATGATGAATGTGCACTGTCCTCTTTAAATAAAAAAAAAAAAAAAGGTAATAAAAAGCAAAGTTATTGTCAGATGTGCCCCCTACTGGCAAAAGTAAGTAAGGCTCCTGTGACAGTCATTATTTGATGTACATGATGTTTTCGCAGTGTGGTCTACATTTGATCTTCAGAAACATGACGTTCAATTGGTGCGTGTTCTGTAGCACCGCTGGTGGAGACAGGAAGTGACATCAAACGCCTGCCTGCGGTGTCCAAAGTGCATGAAATTTCAGAGCCTTGTCGACCAGTTGGCGTCCAGCAAGGGGCCAGCTTCCGCCACATGCCATGACTTGTGCTGAGGTGCCCATCCAACGCTGCTTGCAGCTTTAATAGCTCTTGGTTTTGGCTTTGGAAAGTCCGACAAAAAGACACATGGATCTATTACTCAAACTGGACTTTCATCTTCTCACCAGTAGCAAGAATCATGCCCAAACCAACACACTGAAAAAAAAGTATATTTTGGTTCTAATCTTCTCCTTCTCTTGGGTATTGTCTAAATAAAAGTAGTACTTTTGTGCTGTAATTAATTCTTAGAGGAAGAAACTCTGAATCAAAAGTGCAGCATCTGAAATGACTGATGTTACAAAAAGTCCTTCTGGAGGCAGGAAGTGCAGCCATTGTATCTGAGCCCGAGGCTGAGGGAAAAAAGATGTGTCAGATCAATAACCGCCTGATGGACAGAGCTGTGGAAAGCCAAAAGTGAAGACGAAGGAAGTCTCACCCACAGTGGACGTGGGTGTCAGTCATCATTAGATCCCTAGTGATGGGTGAGGAGGTGAGTGTGCTGGGAGATGGAAGCACAGAGGTTGGGGTGAGGGCAACAACACAGAGAGAAGTGGAAGAGTTGGAGAAATTTCAAGTGAGAGAAGTTTAGTTTTACCAAAAAAAAAAAAAAAAAGTGTTCAACTTTATGTCTCGGAGTATTTGTGCATTCTGCACTAGCTCCCCATTTGCATGAGTCATGACTATTGTCATCATGTGTGAATGATGAAATGACGGAGGGCGTGCCTGTCAGCCTGTCTACATATTACAAATCTCGCTGGAAAATCTGATCACCATTTGTTCCCAGGCTGCCCTCCTGGAACACATATATTACATCTATTCCATTTATTCATGACTTTCTGTGGCCACAGACATATGCCATGTCACCCAGAGAGATGGAGGCCTATTGTGCTCTGATGCTATACTCACTCTCCACAAGAAATAAGGAATACAAATGTAAGGACAGGTAAGAAATATGAAGACTCCCCTCTGCCTTTGTGCTCTGCTGCCTCTTTGTTCTGTGTACACAGAGGTCTTATATCATTTACAAAGATGGAGCGTTTTTAGATGTGCATGTTGTCCTTTGTGTCATTCAGACAGACAATGTGACGGAGCCGGTTGCATCCTGTTTATCTGTTTTAATAAAATCCAATCTCAAAGTGTCAGAACATCTGAAAACATTGTCTCGTCTTTTCAGAAGCCGGTGTGAAGGAGCAACGTTGATGAAGGTTGTGTTCTGATATTTTTTTCAACCGCCAGAGTCTCAGAGAAGTCAAAGACAGAAATAATACATCTATTGAAGTGTCTTGTTCCTACAGCCTTGAGTTTAATTAAAGTCCCACTCCAGTCAATGTTAACAGACGTTTTTAGGTTAACATTCTTTCTCAAACGGAAAACAGGGTTGTCAAGGGTGCAAAATTGGGTAATGGTGGCAAAAGTACACATATTCTGTGTACAGGTACTTGGTACTTCTTTACTGCAGTGAAAGTGAACTCAAGTATAAAAGTAAAATGTCTGAAGGACATTTCTACTGACTGTTTCTGTGCAGAGCTAAGTGAACCTCACCTTTTCCCCGCGATCGAGTCTCCCTCTCGTCTTCATACACCTTTTTCGGTTCGTCTTTTTTGTCTTATTAAATCGTTTTTGTCTTATGTCTTTTACATCTAGTTACATCTTTTTCTTGTTATATCTTTTTGTCTTGTTACGTCTTTTTTTGTCTTGTTATGTCTTTTTTCTTGTTACATTTTTTTGTCTTTTTATGTTTTTTACATTTTGTACATTTTTTTGTTACGTCTGTTACGTCTTGTTATGTCGTGTTACATCTTTTTTGTCTTGTTACATGTTACATCTTCTTACATCTTTCTTTATTACGTCTGTTACATCTTAGTACATCTTTTTTGTCTTGTTAAAGTTTTTTATGTCTTCTTAATTATAGGTAGAAAACAATGTGTTTTTTAAGTTTTAAAAGACTGCGTCTCCCTGTCATTTTTCCAACCAAGTTCCACTTTTAAGCCAACATCGCTTAAAAGTCCTAAAAGTTTTAGTAAACTGTTTAATCTATCAATCAATTTTGGAGGGTACTCACAAATTATCATCTTACTGACAGCAGCGTGAGATCAGAGCACTGCTCTATATATTTTGCTGGAGGGCAGTTACAAACATTGTATTTTTTCCTTCTTTTTATTCTTGACCTTTTATGCAGTTCCACCTTTACTGTTCCTGCAGGTGTTTGTTCAGCAGGTCTCCGAGGCTTGTTGGAGATTTGGCTGCTTGACTCTCTGTCCTCCCACAGCGGGGAGCAGATGAGGTGCAGGGGGTTTCTCCTGGATGTTACAGGGGCCACTGCGCGTCCAGCAGTTCAGTGAAAAGCCTGTCTATTGGTCCAAGTTGAACCCCGCTGATTACTATTAACTCTGCATTAAATGCACCCAGTGGACCAGGATGCCCTCGGGGAGGCTCGCAAAGTTCATTATTAAATATTTCCCATTAACACTTCTGCTGCAGAGGCTGAAAGCAGATCGCATATTCCATCCTAAGGTAACCACTGTTGAATCATTAATGCAGAGATGCGGTGAGTTTGAGCTGAGGGTCGGACAAATCCCACTGGTGTGCAGCAGTCATGAACCCTCTGAATACTGCATGTCCATACTCTCATTTATTCAGGGAGGTCGCCATATTAGGTCTCTATTTATCTCCCTCTCCTCCCTCCACTCGTGCTCTGTCCATTTGTGTCCCACACACTGCACAGAGGCAGATTTATGGCTGTAAAAACAGCACTTCACACAGACAGATGTACAATATTTAGGGTGGCAATTAAACTTTCCACTGCGCAGAAAACTTTTATGGAACACTTTTCTGCGTATTAATACTTTAAATCATCATTATACCCACTCATCCCATCATCTCCGTCTTTCATTAACCTCGTCTCATAAAGAGCTGGAAGAAGATGCAGTATGACAGGGATACAATGAGAGGAGTCTGCGTCGTGATGGAGGGAGGCAGTATAAAATCCTGCTGCTGAGATATTGGAGCCAAACTTAATAAGCGCTGTTTAATATTAATATACATTCTCCAGTTCATTGTCACCTACACAGGCACATTTATGAGGTCAGGAAGAGATATTCATCAAAAAATATGATCCTGTAATCAGTGCATTTTATATGCCTGTCTTTATTTGGCACACAGGCCCTGTTTACACCTGATATTATTATGTGTCTGTGTCTGTACAATGAGTACAGGTGTGAATGCACCCAAGATGCACTGGGAAAGCATTGAGATTCGATCACTCAGAACACAACATGTGACCACATTCTGTCAGCAGTGTGTACGTATTCACCCCCCCTTACACTTTGGATTAAAATGTGTCTCATAACCAGATTGTACCCACATATGACCCCTTCATCCCTCTCCTCAAACCCCTCATCCCTCTCCTCGACCCCTTCGTACCTCGACCCCTTCGTCCCTCGACTGCTTCATTCCTCCTCACTCCTTCATCCTTCTTCTCGACCCCTTCGTCCTCGACTGCTTCATTCCTCTCCTCGACTCCTCATCCTTCTTCTCGACCCCTTCGTCCCTCGACTGCTTCATTCCTCTCCTCGACTCCTTCATCCTTCTTCTCGACCCCCTCACCCCTCTCCTCACCCCCTTCATTCCTCTCCTCAACACCTTCATCCCTCGATCCCTTCCTCCCTCTCCTTGACCCCTTCATCCCTCTCCTCGACCCCTTCATCCCTTAAACCCTTCATCCCTACATCCTCGACCCTTCATCCCTCTCCTCAACCCCCTTACATCCTCACCTTCATCCTTCAACCCTTCATCCTTACCCTTATCCCTCCTCAACCCTTCATCACCTCCTCGACCCCTTCATCCTCACCCCTTCATCCTCTCCTGACCCCTTCATCCCTAAAACCTTTATCCTCTCCTCCCATTCATCCCTCGACTCTTCATCCTCTCCTCGACCCCTAAATCCCCCTCCTTGACCCCTACATCCCTTTCCTCAACCCCTTCATCCCTCGACCGCTTCATTCCTCTCCTCAACTCCTTCATCCCTCCCTCCCTCGACCCCTTCATCCTCTCAACCCCCTCATCCCTCTCCTCAACCTCTGCATGGCTCAAACCTGTCATCCCTCTCCTTGACCCCTTCATCCTACTCTCCCACCCCTTCATTGCTCTCCTCGACTCCTATCATCCCTCTGCACATGACCGTCTCCCAATCTTTCATAAATCCTGTCACCAATCCAACAAACTACCTTTCATACTGAACATTCGGTGTGGTCGTTGTTAGCGAACATAAAGTTTAGTGGTTGTTTTGGTTGCAGCGAGGGAGATATCAGCAGCCATATAAAAGGTTGATAGGAAAATCTATAGCCAAATAATCTCAACAGAGGGAGGGAGAATACCAAATGAATTATTTAAAGGTTTTCCAGATCAAACTTTGTAACGCTATGTTTTCACATTCTCTTATTCTTTAACACATTATTTTTTATAGCACTCCTATGACTCCATATAGGCACAGCTGAGAACCAGAGGGGAAGAGTGAATTATCTGCATATTTTAAGATACAGGAACATCCCAATCTAGAGAGAAAGAGGGCCTCACCTGCACTTGAGAAGTTCCAATCCAGACAAAGTTGAAGAGTGAGAACGTCGACGTAACCGTAGAAACTCACTACAACTGATCTCCCACTCCTGCAGTGAGCGGCGTCCTCCTGCCGCACACACCATATTGTCTGCCTATGGACAGGAGACTTGTTTGCAGAATATGACACCAAATTTGTTGCTAACTGCTTCTTAGAAATAAAGTCATTAAGAGGGTCTGATAAGTTGCTAAAGCGACAAAGTCACCAAATTTCTGCCCACAAAATTGTTGTATGTGAATTAAAAAAGTAGTGCATTTACACTAGAGGTTAATGTGGTCACGATGCCTCCATGACCACCTCCCTACTCAGCCCGTGTTGGGTGTATTTACACCTGTATCAAGCATAATCTAATTTCAATCTGACCACCACCTGACGTCCTGTAAGTCCACATGAAACAGCTGTCTGATTTCCATTTGGTTCACTGTGATGCAAATGACATGTTTGTGATCTCTGACCTGCAGCAGATGTTTGTGAACATTTGTTTCAACTGATTTCACCATTTAAGTAATAACCACAAATCATCAGACTCCCTTAAAAGTGTTGAGAAACTTAACAATGCATACCTTATTATAAATTGTGAAAAACACTGTGTCAGTTGGTCTCAGCATCTCTGTACCGGTGGCTACCTGCCAACATTTAACAGCTGTTTAAACACATTGTTTCAACTGAGTTCACCATTTACTCAAAAATTATCAAAGCAGGCTTTTTATTGACAGTAAACATGACAAATATTACAAATACAGTCAATAATACAGGTGACTTCTGTGTCCCTTGTCGAGAAAGTCACCAGACTCCCTTGACAAATCCTGCAATTTTGTGAGTTGCTGAGTGAAGAGAAACTTTATAAACTGTGTGCAATGCTGTCTGTGACAAATTCTTATTAATTTGGTCCTTCTTATAAATTCAGCAAATGTTCTACATTAAATTATGTCTGTCTTTGTGTAAAAAACCTTGTGTCTGTTGGCAGCGTGTTGGCTACTGCATTTATTCTTTGCAAAGTGAGCTGATATAGATCCGTCTTTATTTGCATATAGAAGTGGTCACTTGCATATGGACACGCACTCTAATACCAGGTGTGAACTGAAGCACTCAGAGCCGTCCACTTGTGATCAGATCACCCAAAACGCATATTAACGCAGGTGTAAAAAGGGCCGCAGTGCTTCTGTGTGTGTACTGGAGAGAGGACGTGCAGACAAACCCATCAAGATCTGTGTCACCAGGACGCAAACATCTGTCCCTTATCATTACGGCCTGCTAAAAGCAAGCGCTTTTGTTTGCGTGACAAATGTGCAAACACAATAAGAAGTGCATGATCTATTACGGCACTTTTGTTAATGCACCGTGCAGTTTTTGATTCATATTTAAATGTACAATGTGTCCTCATTTGCTGGTATTGATCATCTAGAGACAGTGAAGGTAAGCAACACGTCACACTGAGGATTCATGAGGATATTTTTAACGGCTGGTGACAGTATTTTCCAAATTATGGAGTGACAGAAAGAAATATCTAAACTTGTCTCTGTAAAAACCTTTGACTCTAATATGACAGCTTTATTATAGATGCTTTAATGTTGCAGCTGGTTGAGGTGGAGCTAATTTTAATGACTGTGTAGGTGGCAGCTTGGCAATTTCCCCCTGAGGATCAATAACGTTTTATCTTAACCCTTTAATAATACATCATGATTCATTTGTTGGTTATATTGTGTTATTAATCTGAATCTGCAAAGCAACCAGCTGTCAGACAATTCTACTGGAGTAAAAAAAGAACATTATTTCCCTCTGAACTGTAGTGCAGTAGAAGTATGAAGTAGCATAAAATAGAAATACTCAAGTAAAGTGCAAGTAAATGCATCTGGGATTCAAACGTCCAGTCATTCTCTGACTTATTTTATTTGAAAAGGTTCCAGGATTCTGGATAAACATGTCCTCTGTGCAACACTCGGTCGCCATTGTGGCTGACCAAAATGCTGCATTACGTCATAATGAATAAACTGTAATGGGGTTCAGTACTGGGAATTCAGATTCTAGTATTTCCCATAAAGTCCAACCCTGAAATCTGATGGCTGGTTGGCTGCTCCACCACTTTGGTCCAGACTTAAAGCCGTCATTTCTGCTCTCTTTATAACCACCAGACTCCATGGACAGAAACGGCCTTTTTACCTTACAGGACACGGGAGTTGTTGGAGTTGTTGGTCAGTTTGTGTTATTGTCTGACTCATTTCCAAACTAAAGTTACGTGCTGCAGATTGAGGCAGCAGTAGACCAGCAGCTCCGGTGTCCTGCGAGGGAAAATGAATGTTTTTTTTCAATGGAGTTTTGTGGCTTTTATGTGAGCAAAGACAGCGGCTTCAGTTCGCTGTCGGTGAAGTCTAACAGCAAAGTAAAGCAGGGAAAATGTTCTAAACATAGTGTACACTTAAACCAATATTCATGTCAGCCAGGATAAATCACTGTTTGTGTTAAAAGAGTGATATTATGTTGTTGAGGTGCTCAGACTCAGAGAGCAGCTGCAGTTTTGTTGCACTCACATAGCAACTGACATGGATTTTTTATGATTAGTTTATGGAATTAATTGCGCAATTTCCATAATAAAGCACAACCACGCCCAATCCAAACCCAAAATAGGAAAGTGTACAAACACTTAGATGATAATATTTCAAATTTGATTTCTAATACTCTTTTTGCTTACTATAATGTACATAAGACCCTTGTTTACACGGTGAGAGGACTGTGGTGGATTTGGGTTTACAGAGGCTTTAAAGGACTAACACCACATTTTGTAAACATTCATTTATTTATGTGAAAAAATTATATAATTGAAACTTAAAAAACGTATTTGTCATAAATGGATCCACACGTCTTCTACGTTTGACTGACTCAGGCCCAGTTCAGGGTGCAAAAGCATGCTTTGTATCTTCAGTTTAATATTTTGCAGCCTCAGTTGAAATTTAAATAATAAATGTTGGTAGGTCTGGTGCACGGACTGTGGGTCTACATGTGTGCCAGTGATAGTGACAGCTCAGCAACTGGAAAAGATTTACCTCAGGAAATGTCCAACATGTCTGGATGGTTCAGGGCATCACAAAATAAAAAATTCGAATGTATCTCACCTTGTATAAGGTCACATAGTTTAGTAATTAACATCAGACAACAGAGCTTGTACTGTGATGTGTTTCAAGGATAAAAAGAAGGTTTGAAAAGAGCTGAGCCCTGATAACTGGACGTCTCCTTCATAAAAAAGCAGAATATTGAGTAACCGACCAGTCTGTTGTGCGGAGGTCTGTATGATTATAATATATTGTCGTTTTCAGGTGATTTAATGAAGGTAAACATAGTGAGTGGCTGCAGATTATCCTGCCACCTTCAAGTGCTGCAGGAAGGAGAAGCGTCTCACAGGGTATAAAGCAGCTATTTATCAACATATCCTGCTGCCTTCAGGTGCAGCAGGGATTTCATAGACTGAAGGAGAAGTGTTTCAGAGTATAAAGCATATTTTGAAACTAAATGTTGGCATGTATGATCAATAGAGATGTGTTTCCTCTTCAGAGATAATCAACTTTTAAGACAAATTGTTGTCCCACTGAAAGTGTGATCACAGAATCTCAATGATAAAGAAATGAAACAACAAAGGAAGGAATATCTGGGAGGAAAACTGACTGTGTGAGCTGTGTGATTTGAGAGGAAAGTGCGTCCCGATTTCTTTTGTACTGCAGGAATAATAATGATGATTGAACAGAGTTAATTTTCCGTGAAATGACTTGACAAAACCCTGAAATATTCTGGTGCACAGATGAACAAAAACTGGAATGGCGTTTAATTTTGTGTGTTCAAGTTTGTTAACTTTGTTTCCAAAGCCTGGCGAAAAAGACACGACAGATGATTTAATTCATGATGGTCTGAAGATTTTGCTTCTATCTCTGGACTCTGGACTGTGTGTTTTTTTTATATAAATGTGTGCATCACTGTGGTCCTGGCTTGTATAAATTTATGGTGTCTTAAAAATAGTTATATGCATGACTCAATAATAAAACTGTCATTCACTGTGATTATGATTTTCCTCCACAGTGCTGTTCTTAAAATCCAGAGGTGGCAAACGTGCACACATTCTTTATTCAAGTAGAAGTACAGAAACTTGTGTAAAAGTAGAAGTACTGATTCTACTTCTTTACTGCAGTAAAAGAGAAAAAGTACAGGCTCTGAAATGTACTCAAAGTATAAAAGTAAAAAGTGGCTGTCTTTTGTGTCTTCTTGTCATATCTTTTTCATCTTATGTGGTTTTAAGTCCTGTTATGTCTTTCTTGTCTCATTGCATCTTTTTAATAATCAAGTAAAGAACAGATACCTGAAAACTCAGTTCCTGTACTCAGTTACTTTCCACCTCTGTTCAAATCAAACCTCATTTATGCAGAGAACGTACCGGCAGGACTCAGAGGCCCCACACATGAGCCGTTAAATGGTTTCCTGCACTTTCAGCTGTCACAGAACTCACAGAGCTCCAGCTGCTCAGTTGAAACGAGGCCAACAGTTGAGCAGCGAGATGATTTTATCCGCTTGTTGTTTAGAGGCGTCGTGGCCGAGACATAACTCACTGTACGACTGGAGCCTTACAGCCTCTATACGTCTGCCGTCGTGGCTGTAATGAAGTCGTGTAGAAGAGGATGAAAAACGAGCCGCAGGTCTGTCTTCTATTGTTTGGAGAGAGTGATTAACTTTGGCTCCAGACTGCGTCAACACATACTATTATATAAGTTTAGGATAATAAGTGTGATGTGCCAGTAATTTGACAAAACATCAGGTCAACAGGATCTGAGAGATGAAGCATTAAAAAGTAAAAGATTTCCTAAAAATACAAGCTCATCACATAAATAGAGATTTATTATGTCATGCTGGACGGAGAAACTGTTAATTATCTCCTCCCTTCAGTGTGAGTGTGTCTCTGTGTGTGTCTGTCCACAGCTAATCTCTCTTATTACTGGACCCATCAGCCTGAAAGTTTCTGTCCACATTTACGACTGTATTTTCAAAGACCTCTCATTGTTGCAGTAATTCAAAATTTTTGAGAAACCTTGAAACACATATTTTACTGACTGCTGGGAGCTGGTGGGAGCCGTAAGTCATCAGCAACTGCCAGGCTAAAAACGAACAGAGGCCTGCTTCCAACTCTACATCCACTTCTCCTTCGTTCATTCATGGTGACATCCCATTATTTGGCCAGATGTCAATTTAGGGGTCAAAGGTTGTGTCATAGCCTTTCACAATAAAAAACAAAATCCTGGTGACTGATTGACTCGATATTATTATTAGGAGAAATCTTGTCACAGTCTGCATTCTGCTCCTCAGTGGTTTTCCACTCACCCGCCTCTTCCTCACTCCACCTGCCAGCCACTCCCACCCGATCACCCCACACCTGGTCTCACATGCTGCAGCTCATCAGCCAATCAGCCCGGTATATAAGCCCCTCAGTTCACTCACTCGTTGCCAGATTGTCCTTTGTCTTTCTTTCGACTTTCCAGTTCTCATCTCCAGACTAATTTCATCATCTCTGATGTCTGCCTCATCTGGCTGCTCGTCTGGTACCGGATCCACCGCCTCGTCAACCTTGCCTCCTGCCTGCTCCTTCCTGGTACTGTCGCCTGAAGCTGAACAGAACTGTTCGGGTCCATAGGCTCACAGCCCCACTTCCGGGTTCAGCTTGGCTCATCTTTCGAGCCTGGACTTCAGAGACTGTGTTGCAACTCATTGCCTGAGTTACAAACTGTTACTTGTGTTGCCTCACCTGTTCAAGTTCCTGTTCAGCCTGAGTTATAATAAAGGTTATTATCAAGCATCCGTCTGTGCCTGTGTGCTGCCAGTGGGTTCAGCCTATACCCCTTACAAATCTATAATATATTTGCTGTGATAAAAAATTTGTTATCAGATTAAGAAAAAGCTTAAATACTTGCTTTGACAACAGTGCTCCAGGAATAACTGTTTTGTTTTCCTGTTTCACGTTAATAAGAGTTCAAATTAATTCTGAATGTTCTCTGAATGAGTTGGTGTCTGTTTATGAGTCGTAAGAAATCATTAATAATCTTGTAGAAGGAGTGGATGTTTATAATGGTTAAATTGATCAAAATGTTAATGGAGTTTGGCAGCAGTGAGAGACAGGCGGTCTCCAACTCCAGAGTGTGTATTTTCAGAGCAGCGGGCTTTTCTTCTCAGGATAACAGGCTGAACTTTACATCGACAGACAACTGACAATTATAAACAGCTAATCAATGACTCATCCTTACTGGTTGTTGTCAAATTACAATGTTATATTCTATACTTATACTATACTACTATATTTTATTGTCCCCGTAGGGAAATTTGTCTTGGACTCAAATGCTGCACACAGAAATGCCTACACAGTTGCAGTTAAACAAACAACATAATAAACTGCACATAATTCACATTGCACATTACAAGATATTGCACATACATAGCACATAAAACATATTGCACATACCTCGTGATAAAAACACCATGAAACCATTGCATTATCCCTGCAGCCTCAAATAGCATTATTTAAAAGTTTTTGTTGCATGCATCCTGCTCTTCCTGCAGGGCTCCTGCAGGGCTCCTGCAGCCTGCCTTAGCTTCTTCAAATCTGGGGAGGAGGGAACAGGAGAAAACAATTCACTTGCACCATAGATCACATATTGAACAAGAATACAACCTATTTAATATTCAGTCTGTGTCTCCAAGTCACTATTTGGACTGCAGCACTCATTTGTGCACACAAATGTTAACAATCCTGCACAATCATTTTCCAAGAATGAAAAAAACATTTTTGTTTTCACCCACTGCCTTCCTGCAATTAGCTCATTTTTACCCATGCCCGTACCCGTGAATTTGTATAAAGATATTACTACCTGTTATACAACTTTTTTAAAGGATTACCTGGTGCAGGACTCTGATATCATCCTTTGAGATGAGGTGAAGTAGAAGTATCAAGTTGCCCTAAATGGAAACCCATTGCCTTAAAGATTACAATGAATCTTGATAATAAATCTGCCTCTGTTGTTCTGTGAAGTGCAAAAAATAAAAAGCTTGAAAGGCGAAGCGACATTTGAATGATGTTGCTATTGAAAGTCAGGTTCCTTGAGAAAACTTTCTTCCTCTTGTATTGTTTCTCTGGTGGTGTTACAGAGGTCATCATCACCTCTCTTCCTGGATGTGATGCTCATCTCACTTTAATCTTGTTCATCTCTTCCAAGTGAGATTGATGTCATGGGAAAATCAGATCAATATCCACACTCCCCTGGGGAGGGAGATTAATGTGGGACGAGGAGCCGCTTGAAAGGCTGTTAAGTAGAACACTTCCCCCCCAAGGAGATCATTCACATCTTAATTAGCTGTTAATGGGACAGAAAGTGACATAATGTGTGTGTGCATGTGTGTTCAAACCTGTGCATGTGTGTTTTCTGTCATATCAGCATTTAATAAGATTTAAAATCCCTGAATAAACTCTCGAGTGGGCCACAAAGACGCTGCCGTCACCGAGGATCATTAATTAACCATGGCTGGTTCACATCTCAGTGTTAAATGAAGATAATATTAGCGTTTGCACTCTGCAGGATCTGCCTTTAACCACAGCAGGTAGTAACACGGGGATCACCGTCTAATACCATGTGAACGTTCAGCAGCTCACAGCCAGCGCTGGTCACATTTTACTGATCAATAATCACCCTCACAATCTATCACCGTCTGTTCTCTCTGCCTCCTCTTTTACAGACAATAGTTTCCTGGATGTGTGCTGAGTGAATGAAAAAAGGAGGTCTGAAGCACCTGGAGAACATCAGCCAGTGGCCGTAATTTCAACACTAGAAGTCCCAGAATTATCTCTCAATGATAAATACCAGAATCTGTTGGTTTATCTTTTTTAAAAATGAAATAAAACCTACATGTAAATTTTGTAAAGTTTATTTATATATTTATCAATATGCATGCCCTCATGTGCAGACAGCCGTAATGACTGCATATATTCACAGCAGTATTTTTCTGTAGGATAATAACCATCAGTGATCCGATTCAAATTTTAGATTAATCTAGAATTATTCAGAGCAAGAAGGAATTAAATATATTTTATAAGATTATAAACGTGTTATTTTTAACATTAATAATAAAAATAACACGAAGAGCCTTCACAAAAAACAATGACAGCCTGTGGGAAAAGGTTGGAAACAAGTACAAAAGCATGACAGGCTAAGTCTGAGCAGTCTGTGGCGTTACTTGGCAGCGTCGGATGCTCGTATACATAACGTCCCTGAGGTTCTCAGTTGTTTGGGGAACATGAAAGCCAGTCAGTGGCATCAGTGCCTTCGTCATCCAGGAACTGCGTAACACTCCGGCCACATGAAGCCGGGCGTTGTCCTGCACCCGGAGGAACCCAGAGCCCACTGCACCAGCGTAAGGTCTGACGGTGGGTCTGAGGATTTCATCCTGGTACCTAACAGCAGTCAGGGTACGGTTGGCGAGCATGTGGAGGCTTGTATAACCCTCCACAGATTCGCCTTCCCAGACCATCACTGACCCACCACCAAATCAGTCTGCTCTCATCTGTGAAGAGAATGAGGTGCCAGTGGTGAACCTGCCAATTCTGGTGTTTTCTGGCAAATGCCAATCAAGCTGCACAGTGCTGGGCTGTGAGCACAGGTCCCACTAGAGGACGTTGGCCCCTCATGCCACCCTCAGGGAGTCTTCTTCTGACAGTTTGGTCAGAAACATGCAGGAGGTCATTTTGTAGGATTCTAGCAGTGCTCCTCCTGTTCTTCCTCACACAAAAGAGCAGATACCCGTCCTGCTGTTGGGTTGTTGCCCTCTAGGCCCTCTCCAGCTCTTCCCCGTGTAATGGCCCATCTCTTGGTATCTCCTCCATGCTCTTGAGACTGTGCTGGGAGACACAACCTGACTGGGCTGCAGGTACCTCCTCATGCTACCCGGTAGTGACAAGGGCACAAGCAAAATGCAAAACTAGAGAAAAGTCAGTCAGGAAGGATGAGGAGAGAGAAATGGTCTCTGGCCACCACCTGCAAAACCATTCCCTTTTTAGGGATTGTTTTTCTGCAAAGCAGGTGAAATTGATTCACAATTACTTATGCTTCATAACTGGACAGATCGACATCCCACAGACTTAACTGACTCGCCGTTATACTGTGATGATTAAGTGTTCCGTTAATTTTTTTGAGCAGTGTATGTGCATGCCTTTATTTTGAAAGTCTCTGCATATTTATAATTGCTAACTTGACCGTGGAGCCCTGCACATGCAACACTGACACCAGAGATGTAGCATCATATAGTTCCTCATAAAACTTGCTCCAGTGGCGCAAAGCAAAAACAGCTGCACTCAGTGGAATCCAGCTGCAAACCGCTGCTCCCGAACCACAGAAGCTGCTATACAAACATATGTAAACTGTGGTAATAGCTTCAATTTCCAGGTCCCATAATTTCATGGAAAATAGGTAGAAATTACCAAGTAATATATTTTGAATTCCTTAGAAATAACCCCTAAATCACCTCCAAATTACCCCAGATTTCATGATTAATTATGTGATAATTAGCTATTTTATCTAGTGGGTGGTTATTATGAAGTAACATATTTGAAATTTCTTAGACATTACCCACAAATTACCCACAAATTCAGTCTATTTGGTGAATTTAGAGCATTGATGCATGGACATACTGACAATTAAGGTAACCCTTCAATTTCCAGGTCCCATAATTTCATGGTAAGTAGGTGGTAATTACCAAGTAATATATTTGAATTTCCTCTAGAAATTACCCTGAAATTACATCCAGATTACCTCCAAAGTTCATGATCAAGTATGTGATAATTACCAAGTAGCATTTTCATTTAGTTGGTGGTAAGTACAGAGTAACATATTTGAATTTTCTCTGAAATTTGTAAATATGAAATTTGTAAAATCTTAGACTCAAAATGTATAAAATTAAGTCCTCACCTTTGTATCTGTTTTTCTGTCTAGCACCCAGTGCTCATCACCTTTGGATGTGTGCGCTGCTTTTTGAATCTTTGAAATGTATAGACTCAAATGCAAATTACCCCCAAATTTCATGGTAAATATGTAATAATTTGCATGAAAACAACACTTGCGAATTATCGCATACTTACCATGAAATTTAGAGGTAATTTGCAGGTAAATTCAGAGAAATTTCAAATATTTGCTTTGTAATTACCACCAACTAAATGAAAATGGTACTTGTGAATTATCACATTATTAACCATGAACTTTGGGGGTAATTTGGAGATGATTTATAAAAATTTCAAATATATTAGTAATTATGGGACCTGGAAATTGAAGCGTTAACTGTTAACATGTCCATGCACCAGATACTATTTTTACACAGCGGTTCTGATTTTGCTCTAAATTCACCTTTGTATCACATTATTACCAAACAGCTCCCGCTTCCTGTAGGAACAAAAAAAAAGGCTGCCACGTACGTTTCTCAAGTGGCCCACTCACAGATATACAGTACTCCATCGTATTGTCAGGAATGTGACTCATGTGCTTACACAACATCTGGTCCTACAGAATCATTAATGTGTAAATCTGCATGAAAAGCCGCTGTCTTCCCGTCATTGTTGCTCTCTCCGTAGGCCCGATCCAGGAGCTGCTGCTGGGGCAAAGCTGCAAAAAGCGACCGAGCTGCGACTGAACAGCCCGAGTGGGAGGACACTCCATTGTTTTCTGTAAAACACAGTTTGTCAGACTGCGTGAGTCAGCCGCTCCTGTCATGTAACGGTTAAAAAAAGAGCTTTGTTTTCTTTTTTCCTGCGTTTATGAAGGTGATTAACACCAATTAATGCTCCGGGGAGAGGATGAATGGCACCACACTTCTCCGCGATGGAGGGCAGCTGTTTAACCAGCCGGCCTATTTCTGCATCACTGAGAAAATACACAGCGGGTCACCGCGGGTGAAAATAAAGTAGTTCTGCCGATATATAAAAAAAGAGCACTGATTTGTAGTAATGATACGAGCCTGGCGCCAGGTCCCCACCACCGCCGGTGTATATCTGTCTGTGTGAGTGTGTGTGTGAGTGTTTGTGTGAGTGTGCCCATTTGGATGAGTTATTTACATTAATATGAATCCCTCCAGTTTGCAGCATTTATTATGTGCTCCAGATATCCTGTGAGCCCCACAATCAGATTAAAGCAGATCAAAAGGTTAATTGCGGGTGACATCATAGCTTGTTAGAGCCGATGCACAGATGTAATAAGATTGTCTGCTGATATTTTACACCACAACTTAATCCCTGATTGGACCTCCTTATCCTCATGTCCTCAATCTGAGCAGCTGCGGCTCTGAAAATCAACACTGATTAACTTCCTTCACCGTTGATCTGGACAACGTGACGTGCAAAAAAAAAACCAACCCTGTCTCCGTTCTGTTCTAAATGCCGTAAATATGTGACAGAAAATATGGATTTTGAGTGGCAGCGCTGGTCTGCTACTTCAGCACAAACTGAAATGTCTTAAGAACTGTTGGATGGATTTTGTCTGATATCAGACAGAAATGTCAGCTCATTACACTCCATTTCCATTCACTGATAACATATCGCTTCCTTTTTCCTCTACAACATCCACTCACAGCAACTAAAACATTATGAAACTTTTTTTTCTGTGCAGACACAACTCTTAATTTAGGTTCAAGAGAGATAGTGATCTTGGTTAAAGGCATACTACGCAGGATTTTCCTAAAAACGAGGGCAAACACAGCTGTTTCATTGGACATATGCACATGCGTCCACACAACCACTTCACCTCCGTAGCTAACGAGTCACACCAATCGACCATAAGGTTCATGAGTCATGAAGAGGGTTGTGGCCACCAATGAAAAATGAACTCTTAATAATGAACTGTTAAATCCAATGATGACTCTCACAACTGGCTAAAACAAAGAGTTAAATAGTTATCACCAATAAAAAGGTTCACTTTGACTACGTTTGTCTACAATAAATGGTTCAGGAGTTACAGAAGAGGCGAGACTATAGTTTAGGGGGCGATGCATAAGTCACTAATAATACAGGAACTCTGATGAGTGCGATGATGCCTCTCACACGAGTCTGCGACAAACAGTTCATGAGTCTGGTCGCATCACATGAATCCGTTTAAAAGGTATGCACCTTTTTGTTATAGGTCACTCCCACTGCCACACTACCAGTTGTCATGAACAGTTAATCAGCTGTTCTGTGGTGAATAATCAAGCTCTCTACAAAATCGTATGTGTGGTCATGGCCGTGGTATCTGCCTGTCTTCCTCTCTGCCTGTATGTTTTTTTAATGTTCTCATTATTTTGCTGGGATAGTGCATCTATGACATGAAAGAAAAATGCTGTATGAACACGAGCCCTAAAGGCCTTTTCACACCAGACATGTTATTCCATGTGATTAATTCACATGTTAACTCTTTCTGTTAACCAGTTGTTTTCACCATGAGGCGTTAGGGGATGCTGTGACGGATCATTTGACAAGAATTTGTCACTCGAAGAAGAAGAGAACTGTTGGACTTCAGCAGAAGAAGAAGATGTTATGTAGCATGAAAATATCGGTGCTCAGCTGCAGATCCATGGGACAGAGAGCACCGCGCCCCGGGCGCAGAACAGGGCTGCTCCCTCTTGTAATACCCAGACCTCCACAGCAGCTGGGACACAGCAAGGCTGCTCACACCGCGACCCCTGGGTCTCAATCATGATGCAGCCGGATCTGAGAGCACTCTGGCCCCCGGACCTCTCAGACAGTGTTTCAGATGCAGTTAACGTTAGCTACACCAGTGACAGTGGGACCACACACATAATATGAACTGATTAAAAAAAACGTCAAGCTTAAACGTCTGCTTAAAAATGTCTCTTTCACAAAAACGCCTTTTCCCCAGTATTTTGTCTGAAGTGCATAAAAAAAAAGAATGAATGAAGCTACAAAAACAAAACAAACATCAGTGATTTCCCAACACAAAATTTCGCCTCTGAATTAATCTCAGAAAGTTTATTTGTGTCCCTGTTGGTGTGTAAAGGCTGACTGTTTCAAAATCCAAAAATATATTTTTTGATCAGAGTGCTCATAAGAATCTAGGATGCCAAATAATTTCTGTCAAAATCAACATTTGGAGGCTTGTACCTCTCAGCGCTGTCCACTGTTCTGAAACAAAGGCTCAGCAGTAGTCACGCGTATCTCAGCCAATAATTTGACGTAGCTTTGCTTAAAAATATCGAAGGAACATGTCTCCTACAGCTTGTTGACCATCCACCCAAACCACCTCCTTGTGACTTGTGTTTAACACAAACATGTAGCTTGTTGCATGTGAACAAAATCCAGGAAGCAATTACATTTCCCAATGTAACAATGTAATTATAAAAACATGTAATTTTTTGGAGACATACTGCATGTGGGCTCTGTAGTAATCAAAGACAATTTCCTCCACTCCTGCCTTTAGACTGAACAACAATCTGAAAAAAATTAGACTGTCCCTCATTCAACAGGAAATAAGGAGGAAGGGATACAAACTCTATGTGATATATAGAGTATGTATAGACAGTGGATGGACGGATATATAAAAGCTAATAAATTGGGCAGAATAAAATCACATTTTTCTTCAGATTTTTCAGTACAGTGAATTTTCTCTTAGGAAAAAGGAACGTCAAAGGGTCACCAAAATCATGAGGACTGATCCTTTGGAAAATGTGAGCATCCACAGAAAATTACATGGAAATGTGGCCATTAGCTTCCATGATGGACCAAGACGTCTAAAGGTCAGGGGGAACCTTGACACGACAGGCTTTCTCCTCTGGGGAACCTGCATTTATACTGTACTGAACAGCGATCTGGCCTGTAGTTCTGGAGATATATGGTTGGACAGACAGATGGACGATGGACTGAGGACTGATGACTGAGCGACTGACAGACGTCCTTCAGAGGTCAGTCTGCTTGAGATGAGCTTCACACTTTAGTAATTTTTCATGTGAACACTCGAGTGCAGCTCCATGAATGTCTTCCAGGAGAGGCTGTCTGACAGCGTGCGTCTTTATCCCCATCTGAACACTTCATCTTGTCTTGTCTCTGCAACAGCAGGTCTGTGTGGACGTTCACATCAACTTCAAACACGTCTGCCTTCAGATTTGTTATGATGAACTGACAGACTTTTAGGCCTTGACAGCAGGGAAACATTACAGGATAACTAACCCATCCTCCCAGAAAAAATGTGCATAATGGTTGTTGCAAAGCAGCTGAGTCCGACACTCCACATTCATCATGCAACAAACCTGACGTAGTTATTTCAACTCAAACCACAATCTTTTAGGTCGGCAAAACTATGTAAAACTTCAAGAATCTATTGAAATTTTGAGTTATCTAAACTACTTTTTACAGTGTACTCTTGAGTCTCCATAAGCTTGCTATGCTCAGAATATGTCAAAAATTGAATATAATATTCTTAAGTATATTTTTGTGTCTGCATCATTTTTTTTTTAGTAAAAGATGGAATATTTTCAATATTTTATTTTGAAATAATCCAAAACTATTCAGATTAGATTACTTTTACTTTTACAAATTTAAAAAAATGGCATGTAATTTGTTTTCAGTAGATTACAGTTCAATTTAATCTGACCCAACCCTACATACTTTATATATAATATAGTTTGTTTAAATAATGTTATCATGTTATAACAAGACAACAAGGTGTGAATGTTGTAATAACATGAAAATATCTTGTTAAAACAGCTCATTGTAACAAACTTTCTCACATGTGACATGATCTGTTTCGTTTTTCTTCTAGTGTGGCAGAAATATGCAGCCGTAATTATATACACTTACATACATTGTTGGCGTAATGTAAATGAAGGTTGAAACGGAGGCTTGGACATTAAAATGATAAACAGCGGCGGGCTTTATTCAGTCCCTCGGGCTCCTTCAGAAGTTGTGCAGTAAATCTGCAGCCGTGAGTGAACCACGAGTCTCACTCAGTGAGACGTATGAGGCTGCAGCTGATGGAGAAATATTGAGACTTCAGACAGACAAAGCCCTCTGCGTTTTCTCTTTCTCTCTTCTTCCTCCGAGTCATTTTCTGCTATTTTCTTAAACACTTCTAATCTCGTTCCCTCTTTTCTCTCTCGTGCTCCCTCCTCGATAACATACTGACTGTTTCCAGCTTAAAAGATAGTTGGACGTTTTGGGAATTGTGCTTATGTGCGTTTTGGCGGCAATTTGGATGAGACGAGTGATATAATCTGGTACATATGCATTAAATATAATTAAATAATTGACTAGATTAGCTTAGCACAAAACAGCAAATTGCTGTCTATAAGTTTCATTTGTTGCACAGATTAAAGAATCATGTTAATTAATTAGTGAGATTTAGAGGTGGTGGATTTTGTTACATTGGAAACACTGCAAAAAGTTAAATTCAAGAAAGTAAAAAAGCCTTCTGGGATTCTTAATAAGACACATTTTCTTCCTTTTCATTATTGCAACCTGTTTCTGACACTGTACAATGAGTATAACTGCAGCTACACCAAACCAGACAAAGAAGAATTCCTGTTTCTTACAGAAAGATTTAAAGGGAAAGGGGGAATGCATCTCTAAACGCTGTCTTGGTGCAAATATTAGTTTGTTATTTTAATTCTTTAAAAGTCACCAAAATGTTTGTCATTGTCCTATCATTTATACCTGCATCAAAACAGGAAGGAAGTGGTCAAATACCAAAGCCCGCCTGTTGTTTGATTTGATTGGTTGCTTCGGCCAAGTGTGAAATTGACAAGCACTGCCGCTCTGTGCCTTGTGCTGAAAAGTTGAGATTGTTTTAACTTTCGTGCGCATCTACTGCAGGAAAGATGCAAAGTGTGGGGTGCAAGAGAGGATGCACCCTGTACCTTAGGAAAACAATGGTTTGGGCAAAAATAAGTGTTACGTATGAATCACAAACGCAACGTTACGTAAAACAGCGGCTGGCTTTTGGTTCACATGGTATACAAACACGGGCCGCCAGAGGAAAAGTCCGGTGTTTGTTCAACACACTTCACCTCCTCTGTGTCGCTCTTTGTCACCTGACCTCCTCCTTTGCTCCTGTCAAGATCACTATAGCCACTAGAGGTCACCTCCAAACTAGGATGTGCACTGCTGGTATAAGTCCTGCCATTGGTTGCTTGCTCCAAGCAGCATTGCAGCATCTGCATCTACGTTTTCAAAGTCGCCAGGAAACAACCTCCGAGCTGCAGCTACACGCTGAAAATAGCAAATTAGCACCTGGGATGCTAATGGTACGGACATAAACAAGCTAACAGCTGTTATCAGTGATGTAGTTATTTAAATGGCAGCACTCGCCTCCCGACGTGCAAATGTTCCCCCAAAACAAGTTCCCTCTCTGCACTATTTTGCAGCAGCACCATCGCTACATCCTGGGCGTAGCGCCGCCTAAGATGTTTGTGATTGGTTTAAAGAAATGCAGACGAGGCAGGGTGTTTTTTTTCCCCCTACAGCAAAATGTGTAGGTGTGCAGTCAGACCCTTCTCCAGCACTGAGTGCTGTGGAGAGAGGTCGGGCCATGTGATACTACCTCCAAACAATAAATGTAAATAAGGGTCATAATAAGCTGAATGTACAGACGACCTACAGGCCTGTTTTGATGGACTTTCTAAAGGAGAATATGAGGAAACAAATGAAGGCAGACAAAGAGGATAACCCTGTCAATACTAACATCTCTCTCTGTATGACAGAAAAGGATGCAGATATGAATAAAAAAATAAAAAAAGACAGTGTTTGAGAGGATGCTCACTCCTACATTAAAGTTTTTCTCTTGTGGTACATGGAGAAAGGTTTATCAAAGGGGTCACAGTATTGGAATAAATGAATAAATTCACTTGAATAAATCATCAGAATCATTACAATAAGTTAATTAAGTGGACATCTGGTTCCCAGCTATCTTTTGAAAATGTGGTTTTGTGGGAATTGTTATTCGGTTTGCTAAATGAGCCTCCACCACTGAGGAGACCTTTAGCACTGAGGACTGACCCGATGCCTCTCAGAGTGGAGGAGGGAAAACTTTCAGAAGAGGGATTCTTATTGCCGACTCTAAATGAAGATCAGAGGCTTGTTGGAGTGTACGGACGCGCTCGACTTTTGGCATCTACTCAGTGAAATGTGTTATTTCTTTTCTCTGCTGCATTAATCATCATCCAATACCAATTTAGCTCCAAAGACCTTGTTTGCCTCCATTTGCTTACTTGTTTTTTGGCCTGTTTCCATTTTCCTCCCACCTCGTTCATCATTTTTAACATCAAGTCTCCACTTATTTGTTCTTGTAGAAGGCCAACACTTTCAATATGCACATTTTTCCTTAAGCCTTGAGGGAAAGCGCCAGTACGTAGTCATATCCCTTCTGTTTATTGGTACATAGTCGTAACCCAGGCGTTTATCACAGTTAACCTGAGCAGCCATAAAAATCTTATTAAAGGGATAGTACACATTATTTTAAGTAGGGTTGTATGAGGTTCAGATTCAAGCCACACTCTCAGACTTACAAGCCACACTCTCAGACTTACAAGCCATATTTTCAGACTTTTATGCCATATTCTCAGACTTTTAAGCCATATTCTCAGAATATGGCAGTAAGTTTGAGAATATGGCATAAAAGTCTCAGACTTTTATGCCATATTCTCAGATTTTTATGCCATATTGTCTGACTTTCAAGCCATATTTTCAGACTTACAAGCCATATTCTCAGATTTACAAGCCACGTTCTCAAACCTTTATGCCATATTCTCAGACTTACAAGCCTGAGATCTTTACCCTCTCCCTTAGGGGAACCCAGACCTCAGGTTGGGAACCAGTGATATATGCTATAATGACTTCTGTCACCAGCTATAATGATTTGTTTTTTCACATAAAGACCATCATATACCATATACAGTATATCCTGGTGAAATGTTAGGAATGTATGAAGGTATGCCTAATATGCAGCCAATGATCTGAAGATACACACATGATACACATATTTTAGGTTCAGTGTGAATTGTGACATGTCTGCCGCAGCAGAACGTGTCCATTATAATCAGTTGAAGCTGCTCCAGTGACCATGGCAGCCCTGTGAGCATCATGCTGCTCCTCTTTATTTTACTGGTCTATCGTTCTTCTCCATCTGCAGCATTCCTACACGCAAAGACTACATATTTCTGTGTAAATAAACAAGTACAATCTGTTTAAAAAATGACTAAAATGAATACCTCACCGGACCAGATGCAATGTGACGCAAAAGAGAAACCTTGTGGGAGTTTTTGCACATGTGAACGGGATAAAATAAATTAATCACAGGCTGACAGCTCCTCTAGACTTTCATAATGGTGTAGGAATGAATGAATCAAATTCTGATGATAATAATTCAGAATGTTTGTGACTCTCGCTCATTACAGATTTACAGTGAGTGTCCAAAGTTGTATTTTGCTGTATCATCATCTTCCTCCTGTCTGTCAGACACAGAGGCCAACTAATTAACTTCTTCTTTTCTCTTATACCTCTAAATCTTCTGTCAGTCAAGAAATTGTGGAGGTGAAATGCTGTGTGGAGCTTTATTCTTCCTTTTTAAACAACTTTTATCATCTCCAATTTAACTTTTTCCTCTTGTTTTCATTCTAAAACACCCTGCTGCACTCTTTGGATGAGACTTTCAGTTTTGCCTCTCTGTCCACGTACATTACAGCCAAAATGTCTTAACTAAATATAAATTCCAAAGTTATTTAAAAGGACACAATCACGTTTCCCTAATTTTTTATCAATTAATACATTTATTTGGATATTTTTTCCTGCATACACACAAATCTTTTTCCATCTTATTAACGCCTTTAGTTTGGTTTGTTTTGGAGACTGATCACAGAAATGGATAGCTTTCATCATCAGCCAAAACGGCAGTCAGTCCAAGCAATTAGCTCCTTCCCCAAAGGTTTGATCTCACTAATTGAGTTGGCAGCCAAACATTTATGCTTATTTCAAACAAGGCGTGCAGTACAGTGTGTGCCAGAGCTGATAATCCTGGTGGCAGAACTGTAATCTAGGATTTCTCAGGTTTGTCTTTAAAGGTATCTGTTGTCTCTGTAATCACACTAACGAGATTCTCAGTGATTCATCTCAGGCTGACAACAGAATGTGTTGAGGCATATCTATGTTTTACTGGAGCACAAAGGTAGGCCTGGGTCAGTTTTTTAAAGCTGTCTTCTGATCTATATTCTATTATATACAGAGGTGGCAGGTCACAAATTACAAAGACTTAATTACTGTACTTAAGAGACTGAGTCTTAATGCATTTGAGGACAAATTTTAGATCATTGTGCACCACTTTCACAACATCACGAGGCGAGGCGGAGTGGCAGCGTTGCACCGTAGCGACCCGGGCTTGTGCTACCCTGACCCTGACCTGACCCTGAAGACTGATTTAAACACAAATGAAAGGGCCAATAACACATAGAAAAGAAGCAACGTGGGGGGTTTCTGCTGCTTCTGAATGGCTCGGTTCTGCCCCAGCTGACGTTTCTCTAGTCCCTGGGGTCAGCCAACACAAAGTGTGTTCCTGAGTCAGCCATTTCCAGCTCCTGTTTGGGCGGGGCCACAGCCATCGCCTCTTCTCGAGCTGCAATACTCTTCAGTGCCCATGAGAATGTGACATTGGAGTGGATTTTGTCCTATCCTTCTCCCACAAAAATACTTCCAATCCCTCAAAAAAAACCTCTCATCCCATCCTGTTCCTGTCTATCCACAGTCAAGTGCCTGCAAAAAACTGACCTATTCTTATTATGATTTCAGCTCCTGTTGAATTTTTTTCTGTCCTGTCCCAGTCCTGTGGTCAATAGTGAAATTGACTCCCATCCTGTGGGGATCCCACGGGCTTCCTGAGTTTGTGCTGCAGTTTTATCTTGTTCTTCCTGAGCTGCGGCCATACCCTGATCCCAAGCTGCAGCAGTCCTCAGTCCATGTGCTGCAGCAACCTACAGCAGCCTTGGCTTCATTGGTTCACCTGCTGGACCTCTATTGCCGGCCTCCAGCCCTGCAGTCCTTTTGGTGGCCTCCTGCTTGGATCCCTTGATACCAGACTCTGGTCCATCTTTCAAGACACAAGAAGCCTCTCCAACAGCCCGCCTCGACCTGCAGCTGAATCTCCAGGCGCCAGCTACCTATGCTGTGCTTCGGTCTTGCCACTGGCTTCCTGGGGGTTCCACCTTCACACCGGCCTCTTGAGGGGTCCTGCCTTCGTCTTTGCCACTGGCCTCCCAAGGATTCCAGCCTTCATTGTCGCTGATGGCCTCCCAAGGGGCTGCACCTTCATCTTCACCGACAGCCTCTCGAGGGGTCCTGTCTTTGCCTTTGCCGCTGGCCTCTCAAGGATTCCCATTTTTGCTGTCACCAACAGCCTCCTGAGGGGTCGCGTCTTCTTCTTCACCGATGGCCTCACAAGGGGTCCCGTGTTCACCTTTGCCACTGGTCTCTCAAGGATTCCCACATTCATTGTCGACAACAGCCTCCCGAGGGGTCGCGCCTTCACCTTTGCCTTTACCACCAGCCTCCTGTAGGGTCCTGCCTTCGCCACCAACTTCCTGATGCGTCCCAACTTCATCTTTGCTGCCGGCCCCCAGAGAGGTCTCGCTGCCTTTGTCGCCAACCCTCCAAAGGGGTTTGGCCACCTTCATCACTGTCCCCCAGAGGTGTTCCACCAGTCTGGTCATCCTCATGCCCATCCTCCCGAAGTTCTCAACGTACATTGCCAGCGTTCACGCTGTCATCCACAGGTGCTCTGCCCTACAATCCCGCCTTCTGGTGGCCCTGAAGACTTTGTCCTAGTTTTTCTTGTAGGTTTGGATTGTTTTTGGACTCATGCTTCATTGCCATTTTTTTTTTTTTTTTTTGCTTGTTTCATAACTTATTGTTTTGATCTTCACTTACTCTTGTTGCAAACTGCATCTGAGTCCATTCTCCTGTTAACCCTGCTTGACTACGTGACGAACACTGAACAAAGACCTTATAGATTGACATTTAATGTAATTATAGCCTTGTTTGTCAAATGCTTAAGTGACTTAGAATAAACAGGACATAGAAACAACATGAAACCTGTTGACAGCAGCAGAATCACTTACATTTTACTTCAGTTTTAAACCATGAAAATGAGCCCAGATGGCAGCTCCTGCAGTGTTTATACTCCTTATAGCCTGAGCACTAATGGGTGTTATGTGTTGTTATGGTGATGGTTAAATGTTGTTATATTACCACATGCTGTGACATGCATGGAATAATTACATCTGAATGTGATATACATTTCCTATTGCCTCATGTGAACATTGTTCTTTACTCTCTGGCTGTTAAACTCAGGCATCAAAGTTTTTAAGTGATGACTCAACATATTCTTTGAAATGCTTGAGTGCTGTTTTTCCTTCCAGTGTCCAGAGTGAATGTCCACTGTTTACAGACTGCACCAACCTTGCCAAGACCCTTTGTCTGCACCCTACACATATTTAAAGAAACTGCACATGCTGCAGTAAAACCAATTAAAACCCTAAAACATTAATTAACTCAGTCGACATGTATTAAGACAAAACCACAGACTAATGAAAACAAATCAGCAGCAAATTCTGACTGATGACAGCAACCGTACACGTATTATATAAGCCCATACATCACCTCAGCTTTAATTAAATCCCATAGAACCATAAACATGATCTGAGTGTCAAACAGCAGTCAAGGTTAAGACCAAAGAACTGATAGAAGGCTAAAAAAAGAAAAAACAGTCTTTACATTCACTCCATGGATGCACTGAAACATGAAGTAACTGGACACAGTGGGGCGGCTGGTTTCAGTTGTATTTTCTATTTATTAGTGGCTTTATTATCAGAGACAGTGCACATTAATCATTTCTGTAAGTGCTGATTAACATGTGCAGTGGCAATTAAAAATACAAGAATAATATTTAAGCAAACATTAAAATAGACGGCTGAAATGTCTAAAGAGACTAATTAAAATAACCAGAATAAATGTGATGTCATTTTTCATCTGTTTCCACATTGTGATAACTGCTCTGTCTTTATTGTTGAGCTGCTGTTTTTTTATCCATATTTTACCATGTTTTTGTGTCTTAAAGGGATAGTTCACCCAAAAATGAAAATTCAGTCATTATTACTCACCCTCACGGTTTATTTCGTTAGTCCACAAAACACTGCTGGAGTTTCACAGGAAAACAGTGTTGCAGAATCTCCCGAACAATGTAAGTGAATGGTGACCAGTTTTCAAACATAAAAAACAACCTTGAAGGAAACCATAAAATGCCTCCATACTGCTTGTCTGACAATCCAAGTCTCCTGAAGTCCCGACATGCTGTTTGCACACCGTCAAAGGTGAAGTAGCCCTTTAATCTTCCCAAAATGCTTTGGAAACTTTACAAAAACACTGGTTTTACGTGAGGCAAATGTGAGATTTTAACATACAAAGAATGTTGAGGGAAAATGTTCAAGTAACCGTCACAAAAATCCAATCAACCTTGCTCAATCAACATTCTCAGAATCAAAAACAAACATTACCAGATGGTTTTAAGAAACAAATGTTCCTAGCTGGGTTACGCTCTGTAGGGATCCTTTCCAGTGGACAGACTTTGATGGTTTGCAGTTGTCCACAAGAATTCTATTTAAGCAGTTCTGTTCACAATCTTTTTTGTTTGTCGTACCTCCACAGCCCAGTCAGATTAGATCAAGTAACCCGTCACTGACACCACTCCAACATGTTCTAATGAATGGATTATAAACTGGATGTTGTTGACAATATTAATTCCATAAACACGGATATTGTAAGAATATTTTTTCAGAACCAACATACGACTACTCTTTTTTAGATGACAGTGTCTTGTTCCACTGATCTAATTGTCCAATTTCTTCTGATTAAATAAAGTTTTTATGGTCTGGACTCGGGCCACAGCCCTCATAAGAAAAGACTTCCTTGAGTGGCTCCATGCTTATAATAAACCAGGAGAAAATGCCAAGCATGCCCCTTCAGCACACAAAATGTCCTGATATTTATCATGGATTTAAATTTGCATGAGACAGCTCTAACCTGAGGGCATTTTTATTGGCCAGTTTACAGGAGGTAAAAAGAGTCTTTACTGGTGCACCAGCAACAGTCTGTCAAATTCTCTGACATGGACCGTTTGGACGACATTAAAACAATGGAGATGTGCTGGTAACTGAAAAACATATCCGATCCAAACATGGCCTAAATGTTTCAGGTGAGTTCAGTTTCTGTTTGTGTTTGTCAAGAAGTGAAGGTTAACTGGAAGAAATATTTAGGATTCAGGGGGCAGAATATGGCAGAAATGGAGTATAATTTTCATATTTTCATTAGCGTGTAATCACAACAGATGCTTACACCACATGACACATGTTTACTTATTTGAGTCAGAATTTAAAAAACTCCTAATGTACTGTGAAATTCTCATCCCCAATAGCATTGTCCACTTATATTGTTACAGTGAAAACAGGCTTAATTAACAAAATGTGCTGCATTGTGCAGCTCTTTCTCCCTGCATCTGACTCAGCTGCTGCTTTGAAACCACGTTTACAAAGAACTTTTCTTCAGCTGCCTCCCTCAGCTCCATCTCTCTGTCTGCCTCCGTCACCTCTCCTCAGCACAGATCACCCCCAAAGTACCAAAGGATGAGATTTATTCTGCATTTTTTTTTCCCTTTATTTGATGGTTGACAGCGTTGAGACAAAATGAGTCACATGAGCAGCTGTAACCGAAGCAAGATGTAGCTGTTTTATGGGATGTGCTTTAACAGTTAGACTAGTAGGTGGGCCCACAAAATTATCTTTCAGGACTTAAGGGGCTCTGTAACTATTATTTTCTTCTTATTATGAGATATTCAGGTTGTTATATTTTTCACTCTGTTAGAGATAGTTTGTAAAATGTTTTCTTGCTCATTTTATCTTAAGTTATTCATTATATTCTATCCCACCTGTAACAAGTTTAAACCAACCTAAAACCAAACAATGTTGTTCACTGCTGTGTACCCTTAGAGCCTTCAGAGAAGACCAAATATATCAGCATTTCAAATGTATTACATTTAAATATATTATATTTGATTTCTGTCATTTAATTATTAGGCTACTCTCTTCTAATCTAACTGTAATCTCATTTTCTATTAAGTTTGCTTCAGAGATGAAAAGTTTACTGTCCTGAAAACAGTAAAACAGAGTTATCCAGTCAGATTTTTTTGTTGTTGTCTCTAGGCAGAGAAAGTTTAGAGACTGTATAAAACATTTTTTAAATGTTTAAAAGTGCTTTTAAAATTATGTATTAGAGACAGTCACCTTCATATTTAAGTTATTTGTTTTTTGTTACTTTAAATCGTCTATACATGCATTTTTCATTCATTTTCCTTCATTAATGTTACTTCATTTTATAGATTACAGAATGTAATGTAAAGAGAAATATTGTGGACAAAATTGCCTTATTCACTTTTTAAAAGTTGTATCTATTTTTATTTCATTCACATTTTTTCATCTTTTAATTTCAGTATTATGTATATTTTTACATTGTGTCCATTTTATTACTGCTTTTTCAAAAAAAATATATTTTTTCCCTCAAGACTCCCGTACCTAATTTGCATCATAATATCATTGTTATTGTTCATAATGTTACAAAAAACTTTTAAAATAAAAAAAAAAATTTATCTATTTATGTTTACTGTATTTATTTTTATTTTGTAGGAGAAATAATGTTTTTATGAACAGGAAGCGGAAGAAAACCGGAAGCACGTGCCGATGACATCACAGCTAGAAAACAAAAACAAATCGACGTCTTGCAACATCTCTGCCGTGGTTCTTCTCTCCGTTTGTCTTGTTTACCGCTTCAATAACCCTCCGCGTCGTCTCGACTCTTCGTGTTCATGGTGAGACTTTATGATCCAACATGGCGGAGTGAAAAAAACAGCTCGCGAGCCTCTTTCTCGCCGAGTTTATCTGATGCTAACGTGTGCTAACAGCTAGCTAACTCAAGCTAACGGAACAACAGCGTTGCTCAACTGTCGGCTGTGGACGTTCACCTGTTTTCTGTCCTCTGTCTCAGGTTGTCCTCCGGGGCTGAAGCTGAAGCTGTTAACGGCAGTTTACCGGTAACTTCTCGGTGAAGCTGACGGTGGTTTGAGCAGCCATGGCTCAACAGAGAGGAGTCAACAGCCTGCAGTTCAACCAGGACCAGAGTGAGCTGACAGATGAAAACAGCATGAGCTGAAACAAAGAACGGACACGTGTTTTATTTTAATCCTCTGTCGTTTATTTCAGGCTGTTTCTGCTGTGCGATGGAGACTGGAGTCAGGATTTATAATGTGGAGCCACTGATGGAGAAAGGTCACCTGGGTGAGAGGAACTTGGTGTTAAAAGTTAATAAAACTCTGAGTGGGTTTGTTTCTCTGGGAGAAGAAAGATAAATTCAGTATTACTGGATCATTGATTTTATATAATAATAATGATAAGGAGGACTGAGAACTGGGGAAACTTACATTAGTTAGTATTCCAATAATGATATTCTAGCTGATAAATATTGGCTATAATAATATCTGATTTGACAGGTTATGTCAAAGCATTTAATTTGAATTCTTTTTTATGAATTTTACTTAAAACAAAAAAGAAAAAACGAATCGTCAGAACTGTCAGAAAGATCAGGTGATTTAGGAACCCAATATTGCTCTATATTGATATTCACATATATGTTGTCTGATATTTTTTTTTTTACAGAATATAATGCAGATTGTTTTATAGGCAGCATTTTATGTATGATGTTTGATCCTTTTTCCTAATTGAGGTTGTTCTGTGTGTGTTTTGTTAATATTAAGGCTGCACAATTAATCACAATATTTTCAAAATCGCATATGGCTAAGCACAATATGCAAATTGGCAGAACCAAATCGCAGAACCCTGCAATTTTTTGATGAAGGAAAAATAACAACAAAACCTAATTATAATGAAGTGCTGTAGCGCTCCAGGGATGTCATGAGTCCTGACCTATAAATCGTTTTCTCCCCATGTGAGAAAACATGTTTGTTTGATTCAGACCCCAACAAATGTCACATCATCATGACTGATTGATTGGTTTGAGTAAAATTATAAATTGTGATGCAAAAATGATCATTCCTACTAATTGTATCGCTTATCACAATTGTAATTCCAGTCAAAGTAATCGCAGTATGACTTTTTTACCATATCATCCCTGATTTATAGTTATTTATAATTGTTAAAAATTATTTTAAAAATTAATTAAGATCTGGTGTCATTTTTAATTACATATATAAATAAAGAATATTGGCCATTATATCAATCGTTTTTTACTTCTTAAAAGTGGAAATTGCTTCCAAAATCAATTCCACCTGAAGCACTGCAGCACGTCCCAGACGCGTCTCTCCACTCTGCTCCATAGAAAATATGTGCTGAGTTTATTTTTGAAGCTCCACAGAGCAGATCGAGCCGGGTGGGAAGGGAGACACAGGAATGGCACAGAGCATCCAGTCAGTTTTCCTTTTTTTTAAACTGATGTTGAAGTCCAACATTTTGTCAAAACATGAACATTGTAAGATATTTGTTAGGACATTTTCATTTTGTGACTACCCCATCTACAACCTCCCTAATAGCTCCATGGCTGAAAAAAAGATACTGAGAATATCAATATACAACTTAAATGTATCAGCATACATTAATAAAGTATAATAGAATTTTTAAAAAAGTAAATAAATAACTATGGAAAAGAGAAGACACAAGAAAACCAAAGAAAAAGCAGAATAAAACTTATGTACATATACATATATTAACATTGGGCTTCATCAGCTGATATTCATTTTAAGTGTTGTGTGAGATCAGTCTGTATGCACTGTCTGTTATACATATAGTCCAAGAATGGGCTCCATGTTTTCAGAAACAAGTTCTGGTGTCCTGAGAGCCCAGTTATGACTTGTTCATAACTTGCTATGTTGGACATTAGCTCAATTCAGTGTTTAAAAGATGAAGGTGTGAGATAATTCCCAACATACATTGTGCTTTGGTTAGAGTCATTCGGTCAGTTTTCAAAATAAAAGACCCTGTGCAGAATCCTGATCTTAAAAAACATCATTTAACTATGTGGCCTATTTACACATGGTAGAAGCACAGCAGTCACGAAAAATGAACAAACTCTCAACAGTCAACATAATCAGGCCGAGAAAATGCTCAGAGGAAAATGCTCTGCGGGTGAATCACAACTGCATTACAGACACGACGTCATTCAGCCCTGTCCGGTGGGATAAAGCAGTAAGAAAGTCTGCGTTACAAACTGGATATGTGTCCCTTGACGGGCACTGGTGGACACTAAAGAACAACCTGTTCTATCTCCTGAGCTACAGTGTCCCAAAATAATTGTGATGTAAAAGTCCTTTTAAAATAATTAATTTTAATCCTGTCCGGAGCACAGATGTTGTGTGATTTTTCACCTTCCACTGCAGCAATAATTACAGCCCTTATTACCTGCTGTAATTAGGTAGGTAGTTATGTTAAGTCCAGTCTGGGAAGACAACTTAACATTTTCAAAGCGTATCTTAATCTACTTTCAGAAAGAGACAGGTAATTAGTTTGGCAGCCGTCCACTGTATGTTAACACTTGATGTACAGTTAAATTAATAAGGTTTTCCCGCAGTGTTTCATTGCAGAACAGCTGTCAGAACAGTGACGTTTATTACAAAAGAAAAGGTGAAATGTTTTATTATCCACCTCCACCTGTACTATTAAGACTTCATTTTTTATTTTATGTGTGTGTGTGTGTGTGTGTGTTCCAGACCACGAGCAGGTAGGCAGTGTGGCTCTGTGCTCCATGCTGCATCGATCCAACCTGCTGGCCGTAGTCGGAGGAGGAGTCAACCCAAAGTTCTCAGAAATCTCTGGTGAGTTCGATGAAGTCACTTCTTATTATTAAAGGGTCTTATTTAAACACATTTGAACATGTCATGTGCATGTTGATAAGTGATCCCTCCACACACCTTGTTGTGACCAGTTCATGTGAGCAACCTTTTAATATCAAAAGAGCCATTTTTGGCTGGAAAAAAAACAAAACAAAATCTGTCTGGAGCCGCAACTATGTTCTTCAGAGGCTCAGAGACCCTTTATTGATTTCCATTTAATTTTTTTGACTGGGGCCACAGGGAGCCACAGGAGAGTGGAAAAAAGAGCAGCAGGTAACAGACACCGGGGTCAGAACAATAAATTATATATACTGAGGCCACAAAAATTGTGTTAATTACCATTTTTATGCGGATGACACACAACTGTACATTTCTGTCTCACCAAATGATCCCAGTGCACTACACACACTCATCGCTTGTCTCACTGACATTAATGTTTGGATGAGCAAGAACTTTTTAAAGCTGAATGAGGACAAAACTGAGATTCTTTTAATTGGACCAAATGCTGAAAGAGAGAAACTGCACTCAATGCTTGGTGGTCTTAACGGACAGATTAAAAGCAGCATCCCAAATTTAGGAGTGATTTTAGATTCTGATTTAAACTTTAATTCTCATTTTAACAGCATAATTAAAACTTCATTTTTTCATCTTAGAAATATTGCTAAAATCAGACCATTTTTAACTCAACAGGATGCTGAAATTCTCATCCATGCTTTTATATCTTGCCGTCTTGACTACTGCAATTTGCTTTTTACTGGCCTACCCAAAAAGTCATTGAAGAAACTACAGCTAGTGCAAAATGCTGCGGCCAAAGTTTTAACCAAAACCAAGAAAATTGATCACATTACTCCACTTCTTAAAACACTTCACTGGCTACCCGTTGCTTTTAGAATTGATTTTAAAGTTCTTTTACTCGTTTATAAAGCTTTAAATGACCTTGCTCCTGCATATATTACGGATCTTCTTTCATTTTATGTTCCTGCCAGATCACTGAGGTCCTCCACTGCTTTTCTTTTAAATGTCCCTCATGTGTTCCATAAACGTACTGGTGAGAGTGCCTTCTGTTTTTATGCCCCTAAACTGTGGAACTCTTTGCCTTTGGACATTAGATTGGCAAGCTCTGTCGGTATTTTTAGGAGAAAAGTAAAAACCTATCTTTTTAATCTGGCTTTTAATTGTTAATCTGGGAGTTATGTTATAATCTTGGTCTTCTAACTTCAATCGTGAGTTCTTTATATTATTTTTTTATCTCGGTGTTCCTTTTACTTAATCCTAACAATTTCAATTTTATTGTTGTTGTTTATTTGGATTTTGTCATTATTTGTTTGTTTGTTTCTGTTGTTTTAATGTTGATTTGTGAAGCACTTTGGGCTGCATGTTTGTATGAAAGGTGCTATATAAATAAAGCTGAGTTGAGTTGAGTTGAGAAAAATGTCAAAACACGGGGCCTTTATCTATTTAGATTTTAGAGACTGTAAAAACTGCAGCAAAAAAAAGGCTGTAGCCAAAATACTGTTTCTAGTCAGTCAATCCTAAATTTTCCTCTGGATTTAGGAGATAACAGATATAACACAGGCAGTAAAGTTAACTTATACTTATACCTCTATGTTTATATCTTTCTATATCTGTAAGGGAAGTCCCAACAGGCCGGTTCCATTGCAGGATGTCTTTTATCTTGTTGTGTGTGAGTGTCTTTCCATCCATCTATGTTTACGTTTCATAACTGAACCACAGCTTCACTGTCATGACGGCTTTTGACGCCATCATGACTCAGTTTTAAAGTTTGGAGCAGCTGCTTTTTGTTCTGGGGAGCTGAGGGAGATTTTTTTTGGCCTTTTAGAGGGGTAGAGTTAGGGGTGGGAGGGTCAGTATGACTCATATCTCCCAAAGCTTACTTCTCTTGCATCAATGGTGTATTTTTATCAAAAATGTTTTTTCGGTTGTCCGTCCTTACAAAACACATTTTTGGCGATGACTCAGGATTTCATACTGTTATTATGGCAAATTTAGGATAAAATGAGTGAAGACAACATGTTTCTCACTGGAATTATTCACTGCAAACTTGAAATCTGAATCAATACCCAGCCCTACTTACAGGTATAGTGATAACTTCCATTTTGCCGAAAAATTCACTTAATACCTTAAATTTAAATTCGTAAAGTTATAGCAATCAATATAGTGGGTAAGTTCTATATTAAATTCCCTCAGAGTCTTCACAGCATACATTATATGAGTCTGGACAGAATGGATGTAAACTGGAACTTGGCTGGTTTGGCAGAGGCGTTAATTCAAGTTCTATAAATATATGCATCTCTTGGCAGAGAGTTCGTTCTCCTTCTCGTCTGCAGTATTCCCGCTGTGTGGAAAAACTGGCTCTCGCTGCTTATGTGAGAACGGAAAGTAACTTTGATCGTCCTGCCAAAAAAAGCGGCCTCACTCTGGGAGAAGTTGCTCTGATAGGTAGAAGTTGTCTGCGATGATGTTTTTTGAGTGCTGATGCCGCCGCCACCATGTTAGTGTCATCTGAATGAATGTAAACCGAGTAGGGCTCTGGGTAGGGCGGGCGTGTTGCATTTTTTCTTTTATTGTAAACGCAACACACCCTTCTTTTCCGGACAAGTTTCAGTTTCAGCTGTGAGATTTGATTTAAGCTAAGCCAGCAGGGGGGACAGGACGCTATAGAGTTGCATGTGGCTGCTGTGGTGTTAAATTCTGAACTTATTCCACATATTCGTCAGCTGTTTTAAGCAGAGACGGGGAGGGAGACGAGCGGACACCTTACACAGCGCTGACACAGAGCTGCGCGCACTAACAGACACACACAGAGAGAGACATGCAGGGGGAGAGAACCTTGAGAAAAATCTTTTGAACTGTCTGCTGCAGAAGAAGCACGACTCGTTTATTCAGGAACATATAAAAAGCTCTGTGGTGATTATAAACGAGCAGAATCACCTGGTTAACTGACGCACTGTTGTGTGTGTCACACCTCGATTTGTTGAATCAGTGAATAACAGTGTTTAATAATAGTGATTCATTTTTTTTGTTTATTTCAGTGTTGATCTGGGACGATGCTCGAGAGTCTCGAGACCCCAAAGACAAACTGTGTGGAGTTCACTTCACCAAACCTCCTGGCTTTCGCATGAGACACGACAAGTGAGTTCACGTTCAACACTCAGCTGCTCCGCCTGCATTTGTTTGTCCCTGTGCAGCTACGTCGTGAATACAGTAAGAGTCATTTAATATAATAAATATACTTGTTTTGCTTTTTTTTTCCAGGATCATCATTGTATTGAAAACAGATTTATTGTACAGTTTTCCAGATAACCCTGTCAAACTGTTTGAGTTTGACACAGAGACAACCCAAAGGTAAAGAGTCCTCCTCTTCTTCTGTTTGTTTTCCAACATCACAACCAATGTCAACATTTTTAATAAATGTATCTTCTTTTTTTGCCTTCCAGGCCTGTGTGATTTATGTCCCAGTCTGGAGAACAGTTGCTGGTCTTTCCGGGTCATAAATGCGCCAGCCTTTCACGACGTTGTAAGTTACAAACACACAAACCACAAAAAAAAATACCTCAGTCATTCAAATCAGAGGCCTTGTCAAACTTTTGATGTTTTCTTCAGGACTTTCCAACACAAACCGGGACATCGACCGCCCGTTTACCATCAACGCCCACCAAGTGAGATCGCCTGCGTGGCGCTGAACCACCCGGCAGCGTGGCAGCTTCGGCCTCTCGCAAAGGAACGCTCATCCGCCTGTTCGACACGACGACCAGAGACAATGTAGAGCTGCGCAGAGGAACCGACCGGCCACCTCTACTGGTACACACTCGAGCAGTGATGGAAGCGTGTGTGTGGTGTTTAAGGTGTCATGTGCTCGTCAGATGGTCAAACAGCGTCTCAAACCCACCTCTCTCTAGTAACAGAATCCATATTTGATCTGCACTGCCTAGTTTGACAGTTTGATATGAGTTTCATGAGCTTTGTGCTGCGCTGGACTCGCTGAGAATGACCTGTCAATCAGACCGAGCCCCGCCTGAAAGCATACACAGCTTCATTGCCTATTTTACTCTAAATGGGACCTTAATTTACTAAATGAGCATCATGCTGTGTAGCAGAAGACTAAAACTAGTGATTGAGACCATGAATTCATTACAAAACTGTTTACTGAGCTCATAAATCAAGTGGGAAGGAGGCTCATTTTGCCATAAGGGTACATGCAATCAGACTTCTTTTTGCAGCCAGTGGAATTGCTCACTGCTGGCCATATGAGGCCTAAGGCTGCATCCCACATGTACTACTTACGTAAGGGATAATCATCGAGTAGGTGTGCGTTAAACGGTTTGAAGGCACAACGTGGAGGCGAAGAACCATCCGACGCAAAGCGGACTTCAAACTGTTTAACCCAGACCTACTCATTGACTATTCCGCTTATACCATGGACATTTATTGATAAAATGAAATAAAAGCATTTGTAGATTTTTTTGGTGAAAGTTTTGCGCTTAAAATCAAAAATTATGGAGCTGAGAGCTGACTGTTGTCATGAGGAATAATTCTATTGTTTTTACTACCAAACTCCAGCTGGCTTGTCTCAGTTGATAATGAAGCTAGAAGCGATGCGAGCGAACAAGTATTCACATATACGAGCGATGTTGCAGTGGCACACTTAAGACTGTGTGTCCCCTTTTTTAACCTTCCAAACCCCGTCCTTTTTGAGGATATTCTTATAAATAGGCTGCTGTGGATCATATAAAAGGTGCAGCTTCTTCTCAACCTTGTTGATTAGTCTCTCCTCCTCCCCATTGACTGCTTTGATGAGGGGAAACAGAATCGTCAGGGATGTCACATCGATTTTAACCAGATAAGATATGTTGGAGGTGTGTGAAACAGAGCCTCGAATAGAGCCAGGGCCAGAGATTTTTCAAGGGAGCGACATGACACTCACCCTGTTTGCTGACACAAGGAGCAGGTTATGACGTCCTCACGTAGGAAAACTGAACCAATCAGCTGTTCGCTCGCTCGTTCACATCGCCTCCAGTTAGGAAGTGGCGTGAGCTTTGACAGCCGTGCTATTATGTGCTAGGTTGTAGCGGATGAATTTCAAACTTTGGTCAAACTTGAGCCGAACTTTGTGTACCTTAAACGCACACCTGCCAGCCAATCAGAAAAGAGCATTCACCCAGACCATGGTGCAACACTAAATAATGTTACTCAACATCTTTCTTGTAACAACAGATTTAACTGATTTTAATCAAAAGAAAACACAGAAGACAGCTCAGTCGAGACGCAGGACCACACACTTGGTGTTTATAGTTCGATTTCAAGGATGCTGGATCTCACAGCAACTTGCGTAATCAAGCGTGAATTAAGAAAAACAACAAACATGGATGCGGACAATCGTTGTTAGCTGGTTGCGCTGGTGTTTGTTATGTTTTGCACCGAGAAAAGAGAAAAAAAACCTGTGGAAGAAGTCATGGCTGAGCAGATGGAATTAGCATGGCTCGTACATCTTACAGTGAGAGCTGAAGGTGAGTTAGAAATAATATTGTATGGAGGTCATGTCCACATGTTGTATGATATGATTGAACCTTGTGTTTACTTGTGGGTTTGTTTACATGAGAATGTCACCAACGTTTTAGCCAACATGATGCCAGAATAAACAGCAGGGTTTTATCTGACCGTTATTTTGGTGCAGCGCCTAAGTGGTTTTTTTGCAGCACCTAAAAGCTGAATCAACAGAAAAAAGCTCCTTCACACACACACACACACACACACACACCACACACCACACACCAACAGTGAACCAGATGAAGTGAAAATAATGTGTTACTCAAAACTAGCAGGTGTTTTTGCAGACATCATTCCAGCCAGAACGTTTGGAAGAATAAGTCCACACGAACTTGAGTTCACTTCACAGCTCCGGTGTGGGAACATTTTGGGTTTCAGCCGAATGACAGAAAATATTGTGACATCTTTTTTCATATTCCAGTTCAAAGATTCAAATGTCTGAATCTTGTTAAGAATTAAAAGGTTGAAAAGGTGTACCTGAATTATTGTGCTATTAAATTATCTTTATATCAGCTGTGTAAAATGCTCTAAAAATGACAGTAATATCATTTATTGTAATTATTTCTGGGATTATATGTCATCTAACAAAAGCAGCAGTCATGACATGTTTCTGTTCCTCACAAGTGCACAACATCTGGTTGTGATTCATGATATGCAAGAAAAAACATATTGCAGTTACGTAGGGCTGCAACTAATTATATTTTCATTGTCTATTAATCTGACACTTGACTTTCACAAGTAATTCATTCATAGTTTAGTCTATAAAATGTCAAAAAAATTACGAAAAATGCCCAAAGTGATGTCCTCGAATTGCGTCTTTTGTCCAACTAACAGTCCAAATCCCAAAGACTCTGCATTTACTGTCATAAATGACAAAGGAAAGCAGCCGATCTTCACATTTAAGAACCTGGAACCAGGAAATATTTGACATTTTTGCTCGAAAAATCTGTTTTCCTTTCGATTGACTAATCGATTAACCAGCTTTTTTTTTTTTTTTGAGAGAGGAGATTTTGTGATTGCAATACGAGTCACGAGTTTCCTCAGAATTGTAATTTTTGCATTAACTTTTCATTGCAAAAAATGCAAAAATGATGGAAGCCATTTTTGCTGGGCTGTGTACCAAACAAGCGTGTTCCCTAACATCTGGTATGTTGTGAAATATTTTACCTTAATCAGAAAATTGCAGATCCTGTGATTTGGATATTGTACTTGGTCATATTAGGATTTCAATCACATTTTGATTAATTGTTCAGCCTAGTTCAGACCCGTCGTGCTAAGATCTGCCTAATTACCAACCAATCAATCAAACTCACTTAAAAAACAACATAAAACCATTGAAGTAATGAGTTATAGAGATATAGAGATGCAGATAACAGGCTTGGACTGTTTTAATATAGTAATGTGCTGTGAAAGAAGAAATTTCCACTCTTATTAAAAAAAGGTATTTGTGTTTGTTTTAGTCTTGAAGTTACGTTCAGGATCTCACAGTGTTTGTTTATTTTTTCCAGCATCAACTTCAGCCACGACTCGTCGTTCCTGTGCGCCTCCAGCGACAAAGGCACCGTTCACATCTTCGCACTCAAAGACACCAAACTGAACCGGCGCTCTGCGTAAGACCAGCCTCTGTCCTTCGATCACGTTTTTTCTTTTTTTCACCATCAAACTGTTCTGGAGAGTTTCATTGGTTGATGCTTTGTCCCTCTGCCTCCCACAGGCTGGCTCGTGTTGGGAAGGTGGGCCCTGTGATTGGTCAGTACGTGGACAGCCAGTGGTCGTTGGCCAGCTTCACGGTACCAGCTGAGTGTGCCTGCATCTGTGCTTTTGGAAAGAACACGTCCAAGAACGTCAACTCTGTCATCGGTGAGGAAACTATATTGTATGTTGTACTGAATTTCCCTGGTTATGACTAGAGATCGTCTTAGATTTTTATTATCTTTATATCATGATATGGTATAAGTGTTATCTTTTCCTGGTTTTAAAGGCCACATTATAGTAAAGTGATGTGATTTGATTTTCTTACCAGACTGTTCTAGCTGTTCTGTTGTTTGGCTAAATGTTGTGATACTTGATTTTGTCCATATTGCCCAGCCCTACTTGGTGTTTATCATCAGCTGCTCTTTATTTGTTTGTGCTGGTCATGACCAAGGCTGTTATTTTAATACTGATTTTTGTTTGAGAATTTTCAGTATGCTCGCAGCCAATTCATATTCAACATCATTTTCTCGTGCTATAGGGTTTTTTTTTTTGCACCAAAATGAAGTCAGCAAAGCCAAATTAGTCACAGTGGCGTTCATTGAATCAGAAACAGATCGACTTTATTGATCCCCAGGGGGAAATTTTTGACATTACAGGTGCCCCCCCCCCCCCCCCCCTTTTTTTTTCATTTCTGTATAGTCAGAGTTTTAAAAATTCTTTTTAAAAAAGCAGCAAACTCAACCATATCCTTGTACAAAAGGTTTCAAGCTGTTTTTTTAAGAATAGTTAAAGGGACAGTTCATCCCAAAATCATAAATACATTGTATATGTATACAAAAATACTGCTGTTTATCCATCTGGATAGTTTTGGTGTGAGTTACAGAGTTTTGGAGATATCAGCTGTAGAGATGTCTGCCTTCTCTACAATATAGTGGAACTAAAAAACACTCAATGATGCTTGTGGAGCTCAAAGCACCAAAAAATTATTTTCTATCAAGTAGAAAGAAAGTAGTTCTGGCAGATTCTACTGCAGAAAGAAAGTAGTTCCTACACGAAACTGCTCACGACGAGAGTGTGTGGATTATCTTGAGTAATTGGGTTATGATTTTTGGAAAGAGACACTGATTTTGAATTTTTCAGATGTATTTTTTGATGCTTTGAGCACCACAAGCTGAGAGCCATTTAGTCCCATCATATTGGAGAGAAAGCAGACATCTCTAGGACTGATATTTGTATCAAAACTCTGCAACTCACACCTAAAAAAAAATATCTTGATGGATAAATAGCACTACAGTCCAGGGGAAAAATAAGTATTTTTGATTTTGGGGTGAACTGTCCCTTTAAATAAGTAAATAAATAAATAAGACTACATGATCCCCAAAAATCCTGATCAGAGCTCCCTAATCTGCTTCAGTTTAAAAAGCTATTAAATTGTTTGTTTTTATTGTTTCCACATTACTTTGATCATCCTCCAACGTCTCAGTGCTGCCACACTTCAGATGGCAGCGTTCACCCACCAGCGGGCCAATCACAGCACTGTATGCCAACAAACAGAGTTGTTTGTGTCTTATTGAGACTTGAGCTCCAGAATGTGTTGTTCACGTTGTGGCGTCGCAGCACTCCACTCAGCGTTGCTTGAAAACAAAACGATAATTTGTTATTTAACTCGTCTCCCCTCCCGCAGCCATATGTGTGGACGGGACCTTCCATAAGTACGTGTTCACCCCCGACGGAAACTGCAACCGAGAGGCCTTCGACGTGTATCTGGACATATGTGACGATGACGACTTCTGAGGCCAGCTGCAAAAAAATAAAAAAAACATCAGCGGAAGGGGAAAAGATGTGAGGCCGAGGAGGAAACATGAGGAGGATGACGAATGAAAATGACCGGAGTTAATGATTATTGTCGTGTTGTGGAGACAGATGGGGAAACAGAGACTGAGACAGAGAATCAGAGACGTGTGGAGGAACACAGACTGGTTTTTATAAAGTCCTCTGTGGTTGTAATCAGTTGTATTGACAGTATGTAGCAGCGTGAATATAAACTCAGTTTTCTATTATCCTGTAACCTCGTTGCATCATGAGTCTGAATGTATGATGTGTAAAAAAAAAAAAAAAAATGCTTAAATGTCAAATACACTTAAACCTTGAAAGCTGAGTGATTTGCTGTATTTATGAGAGATTTAGTTAAAGTCAAACTGAAATTAAAACTCATTTTTGCTAAGAAATCCCTACATCCTTCATGTTCCTGGTGTTTGTTTTGACTCGTTTACTTATTTGGTCAAAATTTGATTGACTAAAAATGAGTTTAATTTATTTTATGCAGTTACGGGGCTCCAAGAAATAAAGGTGCTAACTAGAACCATAAAGGGTTCTTTGGCTTATGCCCATAGAACTTATTTTTGGTCTGCCTTTATTTTATTTTATTTATTTATTTTATATTCTGTTATTTTTTATTGCAAGACAACATACAAAGCATTAACAAAACAACACGAGAGACAACAAAAGTACAACAATTTCTGCTTTTACATATGTTCCACTTGGAACCCTTACAGAGAGTTCCACCTAGAACCCAACACAAATGGTTGTACCTAGAATGTCAGTGAAACGTTTCACCCAGGACCCCCTGTGAGAGGTGCTAATGGAGAACCCTTCTGTGGTGTAATCATTCATCCAGAACCATCTCTGGAGATTCTACCTAGAACACTTTTATATTCCAAAGGTGTCATCTAGAACCCACCAAGGCGGGGTCTATAGAAAACATGTTGATATTCCAAGGGTTTTACCTAGAACCCAACCAGGGAGTTATCCTGAGAACCCTTTTATATTGTGGTACAAAGAACCCTTGATGAAAAAACAATCTTTGAAGAACTGTTTCTTCCAAAGACATTTCTCCCAGGACCCCCTATGAGAGGTGCTACTACAGAATCCTTCTACGGTGTAATGGTTCATCAGAACCCTTTCTGGAGCCATCTAACGGTGGTAACAGGTACCTATCCAGGAGGTTCTACCAAGAACCCTTTTATATCCCAAGAGTTTCATCTGGAACCCACCCAGGGTTCTCTGTTGGTGGAAAAGGCCTATATAGAGAATCCTTGTATGGTGTAACCGTTCCACCCAGAACAGTCTTTGCGGGTTCTATCTAGAACCTTAGCACATTGTAAGGGTTTCATCTAGATCCCACCCAAATTTTGGTAGAGGTACGTATGTTTTAGCATGTTTTATCAAAAATCAAAATTCTATTTTCTTAAGTGCTTCTAAAAATGTTTTTCCACATGACCTGCTTCTGAAACATTCATTTTCAGTCTTTCCTCCACATACCACTAGGGGGCGCCTGTGTACCATCAGTGGTACACGTACCGCTACAGAGAACCTAGGTTTTAATGGAAAAATATGAGTGGTCTATATGAATAAAAGACATTTTGAAGTCGTCAATAGCAGACTGTAATCTTGACATGGCTGATGACATACAAGATGGTGTCGTCAGCATAGAAACTAACATTGCAAAGCTCTGTTGGAAAGTAAATATCATGTTTAGTGTAAATAACAGGTCTGAATGTTGATCCTTGTGGGACACCTTTATCAACGACCTAGGAACTTGATTTGAAACGATCAGCAACAACAGGCTGAACTCTTCCACAAAAATCTGATTTGAAACAGCTGTAAACACAATCATCAAAACCAGTGGAAAACAGCTTATTTGTGGAGAAAGATGGTTCTAAATGAGTGAGACATTTGGAAGTCGTCAATAGCAGACTGTAATCTTGATATGGTCGATGACATACAAGATGGTATTGTCAGAATAGAAATAGACATTGCAAAGCTCTGTTGGAAAGTAAATAGTATGTTTAGTGTAAATAACAGGGGTCCGAATGTTGAACCTTGTGGGACACCTTTATCAACGATCAAGGGACTTGATTTGAAACAATCAGAAAGTCTGAACTCTTCCAGAAAGATCCGATTTGAAACAGCTGTAGATACAATCATCAAAAACAATGGACAATAGCTTATTTGACAAAATATAGGCAGCTGTATAAAAAGTCATGGATGATCTACTTAAAGTGGTTTTAATTAAGCTAGTTAATAGTGTCATAAAGCTTGACTGCTTTCCTCCGGAAAGATTTGACGTAACAAGCCAAAATAATCACAAATCAGTGTGCAGTGGACAGATTATTTTGTCCAAGTTTGGCTGTGGGAGTCTTCACACAAAACACTGCAGCATCTTTGGTGTCACTTCACTGAACTTCTTTGGGCTGCAGATCAAGTAAAAAACTCAGCAGCCTCTCAGTGACATGGTCAAGACGAGGAGGTGTCGCCTTTAAACTTTCCATCATCACTGTAAAAAATAAATAAATAAATAAAAAAGAGTATTAGTTCAGCGTTTATTTTAGGTGATAAACTGCCTCATAACACAAAATGAACTTATTTTTCCACACTGCTGATAATGTCTGAAGTCAATTTCACTGACCCCGCAGCAAAGTAAATGTTATAATATTTGGTTAAAGAGCAGTTTGGAAAGATCAGATCAAACTATGAATGAAACAATTATTACTGCACTGATTGCTTCATTGACTCTAAATGAATCTAATTAGAGCCCGCTCCAGTTTAATGTCAAATGTAATTATTTAACAGCTTAATTTATCACGCTGATGTTAGTTTTATACCGCAGTGGTTCTCGAATATCATTTCCTCATTTGATATTTGTATTAAACTGCATCCTTTGAACAGCTGAAACTTCCACTCTGCTCAACTTTCTGCACAACTTAGTCTCTGTCATCATTTGCTCCGACAGCCTACATGTGCAAATCCACAGATTACTGATTTTTAACAGGGAGATTATAAGAGTTTCAGTTAAGTCTTGAAATGTTTCTGCGTGTTCTCGATGTCCTCAAGAAACTGGGCCGAGGCACACGCATCCTGCTAATCCCAAAAATCCACCAGAATGCCTGAGTCATATTAACTGTGGAGTTTGGCCTCGCATCCTTTTGGCAGCTTTAAATCTTGGTAAGTGGTTGATGTGCAGCAGCCGGTGGGTTCGCCTGGAGTCAAAGGCTGAGACCGAAATCACCGCCATGTTGTTCGCTCATTCACGACTGCATAGATAACGTACCACGCAACACACTGTTTGTTCCTTTGTGGGAATTTTGAGGGCAGTATGTAAATGGAGTGATTTCACACCCAGCCAAAGTGAGCTCGATAAACAGATATCTACATGTTTGCAGAATCTAAGGGACAAGATGTTGGTAGCTTATCACAGACGTCCTGGTTTCCATTTATAGTCCGAGCGGTATTGATCAATCATGTCTGAGCAGGCTTTGGTTTCATGCCAGTGAACGGTCCCAGTGAGTGGAGAGCTAAAGAGGCGGAAAGCATTGGCCAAAATGAAATCTTAGAACTCATCAGTTATCATATGATGACGCTTTAGCTTTTTAAAATTTATCTGCATTCTCATGTAGATATCTAATAGAGATTAGCCTCCAGCTCCATTCTTGTTTACCAAGTTGCTAATTGGGTTGTAAACAATGACCAGTGCATGGAAGAGGACGTCTTGGCCAGGCTATTCAGATGTCTGCTGGCTACATCAGAACCTTGAAACGTTGACTGTTGCCCCCAGAAGCTAAATCGTCATCAGACGACAGCTGATGGCTTTCGAGATTGCATCCAAAGAGATATGTGTCAATATAGGTCACAGTTTGCTAAATCCCACCTACCTTAGTTACTGTTGCTACAGCTGTAAAGCGTTCTGCTCTTGAACGGCACTTATGCAGCTTACAACAATATCGCAAACCTTAGTAACTACCACATCTGTTGGCTGAAATGAGAACTTTGCTGGCAGATTTTATCAGCTGTAGTTACCCCCAGTTTGTGCTTCAGGGCACAGAGGTAACCACTGGATGCTCTAAAAGATTGTTAACTGGCAGTGTTTGCAATAGAACTTTATTTGCGATGTTTCGGTACTAGAGATGAAGGTCTAGCACCGAAACATTGCAAATAAACAGTATATTGCAAGTTAGACAGTCCTTTTGCAACTTTCTGGTCCACTCGCCTTTCTCCAGCGCACCTGTCTTATCTAATAGACGTGCAGTGTTTCCTTTGTTCTAAATAACTGCCATTGTTTGAAAAAGCGAGACAACCATTTAAAAACACACATCGGTGTATTTTCAGAGGTTCCATGCTATCCTTCAGATGCCATTCTGAAACCCCAATCGTTTGAAAATGTCCTGTTGGAATGAAAGCCCATTTGCCCGATGTTCTGAGGGCCCATTGCTTCAAAAAATGCACACTAGAAAGGATTCCCTTCAAGAGATGACCAATTTTAACAGCAAAAAAGTGCTCTGGGAGAGCGTGTATTTCCAGAACAATGGGCCCTTGGAGCAGCGGCCGGAGATAATGGACTGTCGGACAAATGGGCTTTTCAATCCAGTGGAACATTTTTGGACGATTAGGGTTTCGTAATAATGTGCAGTCCCCACGGCTACATACCTGATATTGTGCTGACAGACTAGAGCTAAAGTTAAGTTCTCAAACAAAACATAGAGACAAAGGGGCAGCATTAGTATCCTTTTAGTGCAGCTAGTTGTATCATAAGTGGAAAGGAAACGTCAGATCAGACCAGTATTTCATTCTAAAATTGCCTGTTTTGCTGCATAGCTCACACACACTTGGACAAGCGAGACAGAAGTTAAGTTTATTTTTGCATTTCCACACAATTTGTTTTACTTTAACAAGAGAAAAAGGCTTTTAGGATGAGGACTAATTTATATTTGCTGAACATGCATTTGTCTGGAGTGAAAACATCCTTAAGTCTAATAAAGAGCAGGACAAGGCTGCTAAATTAACCAAAACTCTGATGAAGCAGCATTCAGGACCAACTCTCACACCGTGGATGTAAACGTGGCTCTCTAACATGTAACCACACAAACTCATGCAATGATATATTCTTTGACTCAGGAAATATAGTGTTGGTTGCGTGCTAATGTTAGCAGCTAATGTTCGAGCAGAAAAACACACTTTTGCTCTTTTGGTTTTGGAAAAAGCCAAAGAAAGTCACCGCCCTCCAAACTTGTCACGCACAGAGTATCTCTCTCACTACAGCTGCACGTTCACCACCTCAACATATAGAGGAACACCCAATCAGTATCAAACATACACCTGGGAGCATGTGATGCATGGCAGATCACATTTTCAGAGGCTCATTACCAGCTGTGGAGCAGCTGTTTTCATGATGCACAAATGTACCATGAAGAACAGAACAAAACAGAGCAAAAACATTCTGTTAAATATGCAACTTTGGAAAACAAGAGTCGTATTTGACTTCACTCAGCAGATCAGATGAGTGTGTGTGATAAAACTTTATTTATGAGAGAATGACAGTGGTGGAAGAAGTAGAAATAAAAACACCACAGTGTAGAAATAAAGTAAAAGAAGTAAAAGAGAAGTTCCTCCTGCAGCAGGCGTGTCCAAACTATTCCATGAAGGACCGAGTGGCTGCAGGTTTTTGTTCTAACCAATCAACAGCTCACCTGATTCGACTGATCAGCTGTTTGAAGACTGAAATCAGTTGATTAAATGAGTCGAGCCTGGTGTGCTCCAGCTTGGTAGGAATGAAAACCTGCAGCCACACAGCCCTTTATGGAATAGTTTGGACATGTCTGTCCTACAGCGTCTGCGTCCAGACTCCTCTAAACTGGAACCTTCTTCCATCTGCCTCAGGTAAGAAACTCACACAGGTGACACGAGCGCCAACATCACAGTGAAGGAACAAGAAGAAAAACATGTTTTTTGAAGTTTAAGGTTATGTAGGAAAATGTCTCCAGTGACTAATATAGTATGATTCAGTGTGAGATTATCAGATTTTAGTCCAGTGGTTCCCAACCTGGGGGTCGGGGCCTGTCCAAAGGGTCACCAGGTAAATATGAGGGGTCATCAGATAATTAATGGGAAAACAAAGAAGAAAAACTAAAGTTCTGATACACAAATCAGTCTCTTTATTAGACAAAAGTTGACCTCTTTGGTCTGAAATCAATCATTTCAAAGAAGTCACGAGAGAAATGTCTCACACTGATCGATATTTTTCACCATTTCCTGACATTTTATAAACCAAAAACCTAATTGATTAATAGAGAAAATAATCAACAGATTCATCAGTAATTAAAATAGTAATAATTTCAGCTCAGGTATTTGTTGTCTATCAAACAACAAGCAAAACTATTTGATTTGCTTTGACCCTAAATGACGCTCACTGTCCAAACTGCATGTTGTTGTTTTTGTTCCCCAGCAGATGTTTGCTGTCTGCAGATGTTCCTCCAGATGTTAACGGCTCATCAGAACACTTCATCCTCTGCTGCGCGTCGTCGGTTCCTCCTCAGCCGCTGTGAACCTGTCGTACCTGCAGTCGTGCAGCAGATCGTCGTCCCACGGTGACATTTTACACGCCGACCCCGTCCCTGCCCTCACATTTATTCTGATGAATTCCAGCTCCTCTGGTAACTCATCACAGCAGTTTACATTATATTAGGCTTTTACAGGCACTTGTCATTTGTGTAAGTGGGATGATGTTTAAATGTCAGCCACGATGAGTCACTTGTTTGAAAACAAACCCAAAAAAATACACTTTTCCTAAGTTGTGTGGCCTCCAATGCAGAATAAATCTGCTTTATTACTATTGATGACAGCTGATACACCGTCAATATTTTACTCACTTTCATCAGGTTTTCTTTCAACTGTTTTTGGTATTTTAACAATCTTTAATTTGATATTGTAAGTGTGCAGAAACATCACACATGAACATGCAACAGAAATGTTAAAATTTAACTTACTTTGATGTAATTAAAATACATAGTTACATTATTCTAGCAGGGTAACTAGTAATCAGTAACTATTTAACATTTCAAAAGTAACCAAACACTGATTTTATTAGATGATTGTGACTCAGTTGTTGATATAAAAGTGGGATTTTACTGTCGTCGTTGGTTGAGGTGGAGCTGCAGCCAATGATTATTTGGATTATTTTCTCCATTAATCGATTGATTGATTGATTTGTAAACATCATCATCAACAACACAATTTTTGTTTTGTGTTTATTTGAAGGGGTGTGCATAACACTGACTTGTCATTAAAGGGATAGTTCACACAAAAATGAAAATTCAGTCATCATCTGCTCACCCTCACGCCGATTGAAGGTCGAGTTTATTTTGTTATTTTGCAAAACACTGCTGGAGCTTCACAGGAAAAGAAGATCAAAGAATCTGCCAAACATTGGAAGTGAACGGTGACCAGTTTTCAAATGGGAAAAAAAAAACAAAATTAAATAATTTAAAGAGATTATTCTGGGGGAAAAAAAAACTTTTTGTCACCTGTTCTTAAGTCACAGGAACTTAGATCAGACGAAACCAGAACGGATTGCCAGAATTTTTTTCTTCTTTTTTCTCTTTTGCCTCTCAGGGCTTCTGCAGTAGAAGAAGAAAGTAGCAGGAAAAGAAAAGACTGAAGCAGAGTGAGTACCACAAATTTGGTTTTCAGTGCAGCATTTGAGTAAATGAGCTTATTCCACCACTGATTATGAGACAACGTGACATTTAGGATTGTCAGACCATCATTCCTTCTTCATAAAGACACATGAGTCATCACATACTGTATAGAATAATGTGTCTAATTATAGACTCATGTTTTAACTTGATTAAAGGAGACACATCCACACACGCTGTATTTATTCAGTGTAATTCCATCTGAAAAATGTGCATAAATAGAATATTTTTACCATTTCAAGGTAACGTCATGCTTTTATTGTGAAAAGAAAAGAACAAAAGTTGATGTTTGATGGTCTGAAGTTTCATTATGACTCTGTCAGTCAGTGCAGAGCTTCATTTCCTTTTTTCACTGAGAGGTTTTTTTTCTTCCACTTATTATCCTGTCAGGTAGACGGAGGTGTTTACTTCACACGGTTCATGACGAGGACGACAGATTAATGTTTGGATTTGGTTTTAACTCATGACCACACAGTTGACAGAGTGGTGTGAACACTTTAACAGAGAACTGTGATGTTTTCATTCCTCCTCTACAGACAGATAAGTGGCCTTTTTTTTTGTTCCTCTGTAACAAAATGATGGATGTATTTTTGATCATCTGCTGCCCTCTGCTGGTCTGTCAGTTAGAATCGTTCCTCCTCAGTTTCCTCTCTGGATTTTCATCAGTGATAAATCTCTGTAGTCACCTTTCACATCACACACTGTCATTTTTTGTCGTTATTAGAATAAAAAATATAAATTATAGGCACTTAAAGAGGAGACACGACAAGTGAATATGGTAAAAAAAACAAAAAAAAACTAATAAATATCACCATGAAACTTCCCCAGTTCATTACTTTCATTAAGAATCTTTTTATTTTTCCCAAACTGTAGCTTTAAATATGCAAATGTGCAAAATTTAATTAAATTTGTGGTCATTTGCATAAATCTACATAACAGACATCTGTACTTTAGATCAGTTATTGTTCCATTTTGATGAAATATTAGAATGAATTTTGGTTTCTCTTTAATATCACTCCATAAATCAGAAAATACTGCCAACAGCCATGCAAATTCCATTTTTTTGCCACGTTTTTAGGAATAAAATGTGATATAAATCAGGCAATGAATGATTAATGAACAAACCCCTCTGTATAAACCTTCAGAGCAGTCATAAAAAATCAGCTTCTTTCATGTTTTTTAGGAATAAAATGTGATATAAATCAGGCGATGAATGATATATGAACAAACTTCAGAATATTGGCAGGAATAAAACTGAATATCTGATCTATGCAAGTGCTACTAAAATGGAGATTTCTGGCTCAGAGACTAAGAAAAAAACTCATTTTGATAAAACAGATTCCTAAGATTTGTATTGAAAAACCTCATACACTTTAGAAAACACTACATCAGAATAGAACTAATAAATATCACCATGAAACTTCCCCAGTTCATTACTTTCATTAAGAATCTTTTTATTTTTCCCAAACTGAGTTTAAATATGCAAATGTGCACAATTTTATTAAATTTGTGGTCATTTGCATAAATTTACAGAACAGACATCTGTACTTTAGATAAGTTATTGTTCCATTTTGATGACATATTAGAATGAAAGTTGTTTTTTTTTTTAACAGAGGGCGTTTTGGTTTCTCTTTAATATCACTCCATAAATCAGAAAATACTGCCAACAGCCATGCAAATTCCATTTTTTTTGCCACGTTTTAGGAATAAAATGTGATATAAATCAAGCGATGAGTGATAAATGAACAAAGTTCAGAATGTTGGCAGGAGTAAAACTGAATATCTGATGGATGTGAGAGCTACTGAAATGGAGATTTCTGGCTCAGAGACTAAGAATCGTGTAAAAAATTGTAATTGGATATCACCTTCAAATTTCCCATGTTCATTACTTACATTTAGACAAATATTTTGGTTTTTAAAGTTTTCTAAAATGTGATGTTTCAATGTGCAAATGTGGCATTATCTAACGCTAATTTAGGAGAAACGCAAATAGTCAAATAAACACCTAAATGTGTATTCTGGATGTTTTCTTTCCACCAGTCTAAAAGAAGACCTGCTATAGATGAAAAATAGACAATCTCAAAACTGACCAGTGCAAGAAAGCCTTCATAACAGTTAAAACTCGATCCAGCAAGATATTTCAAAAAATTAATCATTTTTTCGTCTTCAGTAGAACATCTGGGCAAAAGAACTGTTCAGATGGATAATGTGAACAATACAAATCTTTAAAAAGTAAATATTCAACAACTTTAATGAAAAAAATGCTGCACAGAACAGACATTGTTCCCACAGTGATAAATGATTTCACCACCAAACATCTTATCGTGTACAGAAGTTCAGGGATGTAACTAATTATTATTTTCATTACTGATTTTACTTTAACCACATCAGTTATAAATGGTTTATAACACACTATAATGAAGTGATGAGCAGACGTAGGGTCATTTCAACTGTTTCTTAATCTACACTATTTGTCAACAGTCATAGCTGCTCCTGTGAAGACACATTTGATACCATTACAACTGTGTTTTACTGTATTATCATTTACTTTTTATCCAGTACAGGCAGAGTTATAGATGTTGACAAATACATTAATAAACACTCAACACAAGATCACAAGAAAATCAGTTTAAGTGTACACTATATGTAGTATTTTCACCACTTCACCTTGTGTCAAACAATCTTTTCGGACAGGAAACCACAGTTATATGACCAAATTATCACTCACTCCAAACCAACCAAACTCCAGAGGCAAAATCAGTAATTTTACTTCACAGAACACAGGAGTTGCTGGTCTACAGCTGCCTTGATTGGTTACTTTATTTGTGTAATTGTGTGACTAAGGAATTAGTTTGGATTCACCAAAGTTACAAAATAACAAAAACAAACTAACTCACTGAGGCAGCGGTAAACCAGCAGCCCCTATGTTTTACTAAGTAAAATTACTGTTTTTACCTATGGAGTTTGGTTGGTTTGGAGAGAGTGATATTTGGCTTATATAATGGTGCTCTCCCGCCAGAAAAGTCTGTCTGACAACAAAGTAAAGCGGTGAAAACATTCTAAATATGGCGTACACTTTTACTCATATTGAATTTTTGCTGCTGGCCCTGTCCACAGCAGTACATTGCTCAGCATCCCTGCTGGTACTCCCTCTCTGTTTCTCCAAAAAAATCCCTTTGAAACTCAATTATAGTATGTTATGAACCTTTTTTTTATATACTGATTATAAATGATAAATAATGGAGCTTCAAATAAAGTGCCAATCATTGTTTTGATAGATTCCTTAGTCTATAAAATGTTAGAAATAGTCAAAAATGTCCAGCACACTTTCCAAGAGCCCGTGGTGATGTCTTCAAATGATTCTTTGTTCTACACTGAATTTGCAAAGACATCAAACAGAAAATCTTCACATCTGTCAAGCTAAACTTGAGAATATTCTGGATTTTTGCTTTAAGATATCTCTCTGATCTGTCAGGTATCAGTCGCCTTTTATTTTTTACAAAAGAAGTTTAAATAAAAAACAAACCACAGTCAAACCGCCAGCCCCTCAGATCCACTTAAACAATCAAATTTACAAACAGTTGAAGCTGCCAGTCTGTCACAACCCGCTTTTCTTCCAGATGTTGAACCTGAGTCAAGCCCAGGTGGATCAAATGAGTCCTGAAACATCTGTCAGGCTTCACTGGGAAACAGGGGGACCGAACATCTGCATGGTCTCTAAAACAAAGCGACAGGTGATCCAGAAAGGAGTTCACAGACACCCGCAGGATCCGAGCTTCGTCTGCGCTCCACCTCCTGAAACACACGAAGAAGAAGTTCAGCAGAAGACATCGACACAGTGACGGTCAGATGGAGGATGAAGAGGTGTGAAGTTTCCTCACACAGACAACGTGCTGTCCGACACCGTCAGCTCTTTGCTGATGCCACCTTTCCTCGGCTCGCGGTCCGGCGACAGAGAGCGCAGAGCGATGACGGCCTCACGAGACGACGGGAAGGGAACGTCCAGAGAACTGCAGCAGGGTCAAGGAAGGACGACTAGACAAGAGTCTCAAAAAAAAAACAGGTATCTAAAACTACGGCATGTCCCTTTAACTCAGTGCAATCCTGGTCCTCTCCTCCTGAACACCAAGAACAGCAGAAGACCCCCTGCTGGCATGATTTAGATGTGTTTCCTCTACACAACACGTCTGTCCAACAGTCAGGTCATTTGATCCCGCCTTTCTGTGGACGGCGAGATGACGCTGAGCGATTGAGCTCAGGTGAGTTGGAAGGGAAACGTCCTAAAACCATGCAGGGTCAGGAGGGCTGAGGTACACAGGATTAAAACACCCTGCTTTAACTGATGGCAAACATGTTCTCTGCTTTTAATCCACCAGAACCCTGAAAATCAACTGTGGCGAGTGTTCTTTTGTTTGTATACAGACACAGAACTGTCCTCGATACTTTACTGTAAATTCAAAATACACAAACACATACAGGGTATGTACTGTCAGCAGTAGTGGGAGGTACATTTACTCAAGTACTGAGCTTAAGTACAGTTTTATGGTACTTGTACTTTACTTGAGTATTATTTTCTGCAACTTTATGCTTCTAACAGGGTAACTTGTCACATGGTATTTTTACATCAAGGCCTTTTACTTTAATTAAAATAGATTTGAGTATTTCTGCACCACTGACTGTCAGCAGGTTAATAATAAGAGCTGACAGGATGAATACTGGAGCTCAAAGATTTTTGAACTGCAGTTATTTTGACTGATACTGCAATTGTGATATTAGAGGAAATGATCATTTTTCCATCACTATTCTCATTTTTATTGAAAAACACATTAAAATGATTATGGTGTATTATTTGTTTCAGGGATCTGTACTAAACAAAGATGTTTTCTTGAAGTCTTAGTTCATTTAAAATGGTGTTTTGACTCACAAACTGCAGTGAGACCATAATGTAGATTTCTGTTCAGCCATATTGAACTAAGGCACAATAACAAACCTGTCAGAACACAAATGGACACAAAACAGGTCAGACTAACCCGTTTCAGTACCAATAATATCAGTTCAAATGAAACAGTGTCCCACCTCCTCCATGTCCAAACAGTGACAGAAACACGTCATTTAATCTAAAGCAGCGAGTTTTCTGCTCATGTCTGATGTTATCGTGGAGTTTTTCATTGATTAAAGTAAAATCAGAACATAAAAAACACAAACTATGAGTCCAGGATAAGATATTAAAGGATACAACTCCAGTTTGCCTGTTTCTGGGTTTAACTCTCCGTCTGTCGCCGCCATCGTGCTGCTTGTTGTGATGAAGTAGAGGAAACTTCCGGAGTAGAAGAAGAAGAACTCGAGACCGTGACGGCGCGCTGCTGCCACCCAGCGGCGAAGTGTGGTACTACAACTGACTCACAGTAAACATACTGCTAAATAACAATAAATAATAAATATAATAAATAATGATAAAATATGATTGAATTCATCAAATATTTTATAATAAAATGCTTAAATAAATATATAAATATATAAATGTATAATCAAATACTCAATAAATACACAATTGCGTAATTTAAATGCCTAAATAAATGAATAAATGAATAATAAGGCACTAATGCTCAATTGTCAGCATAAATAAATGAAAAAAGAAATCTCAAATTAAATGAGGCATAAAATATAAATGTAAGTGTACTTATTTTTCATTTACTTGTTCATTTATTCACACACTGATATATTCATTCATAATTCTATTTATTTATTATATTTATCTACGGTGTAACTTGATGCAGCGAAATATTAAAAAAAAAAAAAAATCTGCCAACTTCACTCATCAAAAGTCAGGGAACAGACTCTGCCCTGCCATTCACGGTTGAATTTAGATCCACCAGTTTTGTTTAAATTTGTTCTTTCTTTCTTTCTTTCTTTCTTTCTTTCTTTCTTTCTTTCTTTCTTTTCTTTCTTTCTCTTTTGATCTTTTTTGTTGTTGTTTAACTTTTTTTTTGCATCTCTCTCTGTGTCACCAGATGTAATTAAAAAAATGCAATGACGCGTATCATTGGACAGTTTGTGGTTTTATGGAATCTTGAATTCGTTGCAATCAAAGAATTAAAATAATAATAACAGTAATATTATAATTATGTGACGGGACTTTTATTTTGTAGTAGTGCTGTCAAACTCAGCTGTGCGCATCTGCGCGTCGCTTCATCCTCTGAAGCTTCAGTCTGTCTGTGACTCCGCTTCATCGCAGCTGTTTAATGTCGTTGAATCCAGAAACATGACGCCGCCTGTGTGTTTTAATTCATAAACAACTCTAATTATTGATTAATTTATTTATTTATTGATCCCGCTCGGAGGATTAAGGGACAGAAAAGGACCGAGGACAGAGTCTCCTCCTCCGGACCGGTTGGACTCTTCAGACTCCAGCAGCGTTTGAACGGTCCGAGACTCAGACTGAAAAAGTGAGTACAGGATGAATTTATGAGACAAAGCTTCAGATTAGACGCTTCAAACTATATTTAATTTATACTCTGTGTCAATAAAATATTTAGCGGAGACTTTGACTGAGATTAAAAGTCTGTAAGGAGGAAAGAAAGTAGCGATAAACCACAAAAGAAATACTGCGTTACATTTTACTGAAGTACAAAAGTAGCACCAAAAGTTAAAGTACTCATTCTGCAGAATATATTATTGGATTATAATTATGTGTTCATCACTTTAATGTTTGAGCAGGTGAAGGTAGAGCTCATTTTATTGACTTAAATTATTATTTGCTCTAATAAACATGAAGAAACATGAATATTTTTAAGTGAAATGTAACTGAAATATATAAAATCAAAAGTTTATTTATCCAAATAAATAAACATAATGTGAATATGCTGAGTATAAACTGAATGTAAACAAACCAAGTAAACTTTATTTACTAGATCACGCTGTGAGTCACTAAACAGCACAGTTTATGTATAAGTTTGTATTAACTTAATCAAATCTGACTGAAGGTATTTAATTTATTCACAATGACTCAACATGATAGAATGAAATGCAACATTTACAATAAACTTATGTAATAAAATAACATGGAAAATTTACAAGTAATTAAAATACATAAAGTCATGGTTTTTTGGGTTAATTTTTTTAGTAACCCTAGACCTAAAATAATTATATTTTGCATTATTAATCTGATCATGCAAAGTAACTAAAGTTGTCAGACAAATGTAGTAAATGAGTAAAATGTACATTATTTCCTTCTTAATTGTATTGGAGTGGAAGTAACATAAAAGATATCTCAAAATATATCTCAAAATTGTACTTATAATTATACTATTTTTTATTTATATAGCACTTTTCAAGCTTAAGCACAAAGTGCTTTCCAGATTAAAAGATTTATTTAATTTATTTAAGATTTATTTTGTTCTATAGGAGCATAAAAGAACATTTAAAACTTTCTGACACTTGAAGGATTCATAAAACACGGCATGGTAATAATTCAAATTACAGTAGTTGTGGTATGATTTATTTAAACATTATGATATATGTACAAAAATATTGTTATAAATAACATTAATAATAATAATAATAATGACAAATAATAACATTTGAATATGATTATTGTTTCTGGGGTCCCTGCATGTACACGACCCTCCATCGTTTTGCGTGGGCGTCCATGTTTTCTTGCGCAGAAGCACTGGGAGGCATTTAGATTGGAAATTAAAAACACCCACTCAGTGTCATCGACCAGGGTTCAAGTTACACAGCGAGGGGCCGCTGCTACACACCTGTTAATCCATGTAAGTGTGCAGCAGCACCATCAGTCACAGGGTTACTGCTACAGACAGTTAATACTGTCAATAACCCTTCATAGATGCTACTTAACAACGACATAAGGCTGCTGTTTCAAACTCAAAGAATGAACCTAATCAGATAAAAATAAAATAAAGTAAATAAACAAAAAAAATTAACCAGAAGTCCAGAATTTCCGAGTTCCCAGTCAAGAATTTCAACTGGAACATCCCCTGAAATCAGATTTCTGACTGAGCAAGTCAAAAGAGCCTCAACAAGCACAACAAAGCTTTTCCTGGAGGCGTCCATCTTGGTTTTTCAGTATCATGCACTGGAATGTGGTCATCTCGCGTGTGATTCATTCTCAGGTCTGACTTCTGTAGTGGAGTTGAATTATAAAAGAACCTCAAACTGCTCTAACATGTTCGTAACCTCTGTCTCGTCTCTCCTCCTGCAGGTTACCTGCACAGTGTTTGTCCATGGCGGTGTCTAAGGGCACCGGCGGGACTCTGAGGGACCTCCAGCTGGCCCTGCAGCTGAAGATCGAGGAGCTGCGACAGAGAGACGCTCTCATCGACGAGCTGGAGCTGGAGCTGGACACTAAAGATGATCTGATCAGACAGCTGCAGGTGGAGCTGGACCGACACCGCAGCGCCTCGCAGCACGCCGTCAACACCGGGGAGGCGGTAAACACAGGTGAGCCAGTGTACTTTACTCAAACTTTACTTTAATATTTCCATTTTATTCTTCTTTATACTTTTTCCTCCCACTGCTTTAGTTACTAGTTACTTTTCAGATTACAGTTTTTATACCCTTCCTGTCCAGTAAAAACAAACCATGCATCTCCAGATCTGAGTGTGAGTCACATGTGTGATATACTGAAAGATTAAAGGTACAATATGTAAGAATTTTAACTAAAATTATCAGCAGAAAGTACATGCCAAATGTTATGCCAAATGTATGTGTATTATCAGTCCCTCCAGGGTTTTGCAGACCTTTTTTGGAATTTTTGCAGCCTACAATGCCTGATGAATTGCGATGCATGTTGCAGTGCTTTTAGGCAAGTGAAAACTGCAAAAGAAAGTTGTGATATTTTTGATATAATTCAGTATATAATTATATAATTGGTATAAACATTAAACAATTACAAATTCAAAGAAATAGTGAAAAATAAAACATGACATTGATTCAGTATGTATGACGTTTGCATGCGGGACCGCTATGATTGGTGGAACTCGTGGGAAGCTACAATGATTGGTCAAATTTGTGGAAAAGTTGCAGAGTTTGGACAAAATTGCAAGGTTGCACAGAATTCACAGGTTGAATTTGCGTGAATTGTTGCGATCGCGACATCACAACTTCCTGGAGGGACTCTATTATGTTGCACAGATATCTACTGAAGTTAGCATGCTAACCAGCTAGCCTCGGCCTATCCTGTCTCGTAATACCACTGTAGTACCTCAAGGGGCGATAGTGAGTCACTGTAGCGTCCAGTCTGCCCTCGTGCTGCATTCCAGACAAATCAGAACTTGAAATTTCCCACTGGGACGCCACTCAAAGACAAAGTTCCTACTTGTAACCACAGGACAAATCCATCTACCCCGACTTCATGAAGAAGCAGCTGTCTGTCGTCACACAACAATGGCAGCACCCTCTGAAGTCTAAAATTGAGTCTGACCACTAGAAACTGCTTCTTATTGTGTTTTTAATAGTAAATCACCACATGTGGCGTTTCGGGCCCCAGTTCTTCATCAGACAAGGAGACACACCTCCATATGTACATCCAATGGGGGTCACCTGACAGGTCATGTGATCAATATGTCATAAATCATGGAGCTTCATCATAAAGATATGATACAAAAACATTTACTTTTATATAGAGCTCAATAGTACACTTAAAAAGTACAAAAATCAAGCAGGAAAAAAAGCCTGCGGTGCCTAAAGCATCGCCTAAACACCATGAACGTCACATGACTAGAACATCAGGTAAAACCACCATAATGACCTGCAAAGTCAAGGAGAAAGAATTTTATAGAGGCACCTCTACCACTGTAAAAAACAAAACAAAAAAAAACAGTGATGTAGTCATGTCCCCACCTGAACCTGCCCTGTCCTTATTGTCCCCGGAGTCAGAGTCCTGGTCGGAGCTGCTGTAAACCACCTCAGTACTGTATTCCCGGTTGGCAAACTGGCCTCTGTCAGTCTCAGATGCCATGTCCAGTTTTGTTGCCCGCTCCCCGCCACCGTTCCCCGTCGTCTTGGCTCCTGTGTTTGCAGTATAAACACCAACACTCCCCCAGTGCTCAGGACAGCTAGCTGCACAGCTAACTGAGCTAACTAGCATTATATGGAGGCCAATTCTTACATATTACTCTATTCAGTGTTTCTTTTTAGGTTGAGAAAACATAGCGAGACACTGAACATCTGAAGTGGTACAGAAGTTTGGGAAACACTTCTATAGATTAAAATAGCCAAAAGTATATGAAATAGTTCAAATGAGCTCAACCTTAAACATTAATGTAGCAGTAATATTAATCCAAGCTGACAAGGCTGATAAAACCGACATACTTTAGATTTTGAAAGCAGGACTTTGCAGTTTCACAGTAAAGGAATTATAACAAGGACTAAACATATAGTGAAGATATGGGTCAGCTACCGCACCCACGAAAACTTAATCCAGACACCAAATTATTTGATTTTTGATATTTTATTCAGTCAGTTACATCATTCTCAGATCCTCTCTGTGCTTCCAGGAATAAAATCTTGGCCAGGAAGAACTGAATGATTTATTTACTGCCCTAAAAAGTCCAAAAAAAGAAAATGCTGCCTGTAAGTGTTTGTTATTATATATTTATCATGGCCAACACACACTGGAGATGCATCATATTTGATTTTGTCTGTATCCTGAAGACACAACATTTCATTTCAGCTGCATTTTAATTATAGTTGGAGAGATAAATTAACTTGAATTTGATCTTAAACTGGTTGTTAAATTCTCAGGAAAAACACAGATGACATGACCTCAGAGCTGATGAGTCTTCAAAGTATAATTATAATAAATAATTTAACTTTAATTTAGATGACATTTTCTTGTCATGGCCACTCACTTTAGTTTTTCTCCTCCTACCGTACAGCTGCTTCAAGAGCAGACAGAAATTGTCCTGGTAAAACGGTTTCATCAAATGAAATGACCAATTTCTGCTTCAATAGTCTTACTACACCTCCTGCTTCTTGTTATATTATGTGAGTGCTAATCTTTTCTTAAGTAGGATCATTTGTATTATTCGTGTCCACCAGCCTCTGTGGTCACGGCTGCACTTATCTCAGCTGGAAGCTGAAGGTTACAGAGGACCAGAGGAGTGGCTCAGTGTGTGTCAGCTGCTGCGGTTTGTGTTGAAGTGGACAGATGGACACTGTGAAGGCAGCTGTCTGAAGACGCTCCTCACTGAGATCAACACAGACATGTGAGGAAAGAAAAAGAAAACACAACAAAGGTTCCTGACCAGAATCAAACCTTGAGAAGTTACTGCTTCAACACAGCCTCACAGCAGTTTAACACTAGAACAGCCAAGGCCGTCATTTTGACCATTTTCAAATTTAAATCTGCGATAACTTCACTGAATTAAAAAATAAAACGTTGCTGCTACCTGACTTTTCCTTAAAGTGTCTGTATTTTCATTTAAAATGTTTTTTTAATATATAAATTATACAAAAGGCAAAGAACATGTGATATTTTTTACTCTATTTCAGTCATAATGACCACAGAAGTTGCCACTGTTATATTCTTACTTTTTGCACAGTTGGAGATGCATCTTGGTTGCTTAGCAACTATCATTGTCTCTGACCTATGACCTTATTTGGAAGTTCCTGCATTCTGCTTTTGCAGAGCATACCAAAAAATATTGGGTCAAACAAAAAATTCAGTTGCAATATTTACATTATTGTCATCATTATTATTATTATATATTTACAGGATTTATTATTATATTACAGTACGCTTCGGATGTTCCAGGGAACTTTTAAAATCAAATTATTTCAATAGTTTTGGGATGTTACTGAGCATTTGAAGCCGCTAATATTCATATTCAAATAAAATAAAACTGGAATTTTAAATATAAAAGGCAACATACTGCAAATTAAAAAAAATATTACATACCATCAAACATTTTCTGATGAAATATGACACTTAATTTTAATGCATCAATGAAAGTTGCGGGTGTTATGTTCTGCAGTAGGTCCGTTTTATTAGAGCCTAATCATAACTTCTCTTCACTCCAGCAGAAACTTTGAGGTGATGCAAAACAAAGGTGAAGTTCAGTAACTCAACTGAACTCAACAGCAAAACCAGTGGAAGAAAACTGTAACTGAAGTTACAGTGGCTTGCTGTGGTTTCTCTGTGGCTTTTGCGGTTATTGTCCTTTCGATCCCCTGAAATATTTGTCCACATGACAAATGATGTCTTTAATATCACAAAAATGATTCTAACTCATTTTTGCCACTGTCACTGCCCTTTTTCCATTGTAGGGAAGCATGGTCATGGACCCATCACAGCCAAAAGTGAGTGTGCATGTCCAGTAAACTCTACTTGTTTTGCATGTGCAGCAGTTCTCCCCAACACCTGGAAACGAACACTCCTTCTCCTTTAATGTGTTTAATCAAACTAACACTTTGCAAATCTGCAGCCAGGAGGATCCCAGCAGCACAGATCGGTTGTGGTGCTCACCTGTTGTCTGTGTGTGTGTGTCTATAAGGAGCAGCGGTTCAGACTCCAGCAGCACCTGATGAACCTCAACGCACTAAGAGACAGGCCATCTCTGCAGAACCCACAGCGCTGGACCCCTCCAAACTCACTGATGTCACACTGACCAGCTACTGCAAGAGCAAAGAGTGAGCACAGGCCACCACACACACTCTCTAACACACACACACACACACACACACACACACACACACACATGTGGATGGACCTCTTTGACCTTTTTGTGTGTTTGTAGGTCCAGCGAGCTGATCCAGAGGGCTCTACTGAACAACGACTTCATGAAACATCTGGAACACGGGCAGGTACCGACACATCTGTGACCTTCATCCTTCTCGTGATTTTTGAAACACCAGCTCATTTGTCGGCTCGTGTCCGCAGATCCTCACCATCATGGACTGTATGTATCCCACCAGCCTGGCCAAGGGCTGCTGCGTCATCCAGGAGGGAGATGACGGCTCCACGGTCTACGTTCTGGAGGGTAAATGTCTTTTCTATGTGTTATTGTTCTGTCCGTTTAGGTTGAAATCGGTGTTGATGTTGGGAAGGAGGCGTGCAGTGACGCAAAATAAAAATAAGTACCGATATTTGTGTTAACATTTTAGGGAGTAAAAGTAAAAAGTTGTCAGAAAAATAAGTGCTCAGGTGAAGTACAGACACCTGAAATATCCCCTTAAGTACATTAACAAAGTATTTGTACTTAGTTACTTCCTTCCTCTGATAAACCGTGACAGATGCATTTGTTGTCCAGATATCTGCTGGATGCCAAATATTGGTCATTGCCCCCAGAGGCTAAATCACTGTCAGCCAATGGGCTCTACCATGAACATTCATGAGCATCCATGAACATTCATGACCATCCATGACCATCCATATGCAGGGGTGGAAATAACTAATTACAAATACTCAAATTGCTGTAATTAAGTAGTTTTTTTTTTGTTTTGTTTTTTGCATACTTTTACTTTAATAAATAGATTTTTAAGTCTGTACTTAAAGAACTTACTGTACTGTCTCTACTTAAGTCTTGTACTTAAGTATGCATTACACCATGTAATCTACTTAGTTACTTTTAAAATCATAGTTGAGTTCAAGTTGAATTAATATCCAAACCTTTCATTTTCATTTTAGTAGCAAATCAGATGATCTGATCACAAACGGGCCAATGAAAACCAGGACATACAAATGAAAAAGAAGACAAAATGCTTTGATTATTAATCAATTAATCATCATTAAAATTTTCACCAGTTAAAAATGTATTCATGGATGTTTAATCAATAGTTATGACAGCAACTGCACCTTATCTGACTTTGTTTTGTTGAATAAGGAAACTTAAACTTTTAGTTAAAATGAGAAAAAAATGACAAAAATTGGGGAAAAACATTTCACATCTTATAAATTATTAATGATTAATTGATTTGTCTGTGAAGATTCTTCATTGATTATTTGATTGTCAGCATTTAGCAACTGATGGTTCAGGAAAATGCACAAAATTTGCAACCCTAGTTTGGAGAGGTGACTGTGAGCAAAGTTTGGAAAAATTCAGACCGAGTTTTTGAGATGAATACTTTGTACTTTTACTTGTAATTGAGTAATATTTTAACAATGTAACTGTACTTTAACTTGAGGACATATTTTCAGTACTCTTTCCACCACTGTCCACATGTTAAGTATTCAGTATTTTGTGTGTTGCATTAACATAAAGACCCATCAACGCTGCCACCGTGGCAAGAAAGACTCCCGTCCCTGCAGACTGAAGCCTGTCCTGCTCAGTGGGACAGAACTAATGCAAGGTGAAACAGTGAATTGGACTGATATGGACAGACGGCCCATTTGTCTGAGCAGAGGCAACACGAGATTACAAAATGGCCCGCACCAGGCCGAGTAAACAGAGGCTCCATCAGAGACGTGATGTGACACAAAGTAAAAATGAGGAGGAAGCAGAAAATAGCAGGAGGAGACGCAGATTATGCCTGCAGCTGAGGTGATATCATGGTGAGGTCACTGTCTGCCCGGTGATTAAACACTACGGCTGCTCACGCACGATTAAATCCAGCTCCGGTCCAGTTCAGTCCTGTGGTCGTGACAACTTCACTCTTCTCCCGTCAAAAGTGCTGCTCAAGGACGAGGACAGACACTCTTTCACACGCTTTGAATGGAAGCCAGCCGTGTGGTGTTGCTCCTTCATCTCTGTGAGAGCTGTTTAAAAAAAACGCCTCTGATCAACAAACATTGTTCAATTTAGTCTCTTTCAGGCCCCAGCAGAGGCTCAATCTCACTCTCTTTTGAATTCATGGCTTTCCTGGAAGCGGTTTACTTAGGATGGATTTCTTTTCATTGTGATGCCTATTGTCAGTCTGTGCATGTGTGTTTGTGGTGTGTCTGTATGTAGTTTTAGCCACGCTAGCTACAGCACGTGGCTCTTTAGGGATGGGTACGTCTGTCGGCGGCTGTGGATGTATTGTCATGAATCCAACACACTTTTGAGTGAAATAACTCGACAGCTATTGGTTGGATTGTCATTAAATGTGGTTCAGACCTTCATGTTCCCCTCAGGATGAGTTGTAACAACACTGTTGATCATCTGACTTTTCCTCTGGAGCCCATAATGAAAATTTCAGTTTGGTTTATGACCAAACGCTTCTTTGTTTGGAGCTAACTAGCAAATGTTAGCATGTATGCTAACCTAGGATCAGGGTTGGGCGGGTTACTTTAGAAATTTATTCCGATACAGTTATTAATCACCTGCTAAAAAATGTTGTCAGTAATGTAATCCAAGTATTACAATATTAAAGTAATGTAAGTGGATTACTTTCCGTTACTTTTGGGTCATTACAATATAAAATATGTTTTTTAGGGCTGCAACTAATGATTAAGTTCATCATCGATTAATCTGTCAGTTGTTTTCTCAATTAATTGATTAGTTGTTTGGTCCATGAAATGTCAGAAAATGTCGAAAAATGTCGATCAAAGTCCAAAAAGACGGCCTCAAATGTCTTGTTTTGTCCACAGCTCAAAAACTGTCAGAGAGGAGTAAAAGAAACCAGAAAATATTCACATTTAAGAAGCTGCAAAAGGACTCCCACACACTGTCTAACGTTTTGGTACCAGACCTTCATCAGGCATTTTGCAACTTTTTCTATGTAGCCTACCTGTCTCATCTAATACTTGAAGTGTTCCTTTGTTCTGCATTTAAGAAGCTTCTGACGGTTTTTAATTAAAAAATGACTCAGAACGATTCATCTATTAATTAATCCTGGCATGATCTTGTCACTTTAAAAATAGGCCCAAACATGTGAAGCACATGGACGTACGTCCTTGGACATATTTTTCAAGACATTCCTGTGATGATTAAATTCATTATCGATTAATCTGTCGACCATTTTATCCATTAATCAGTTAGTTAATTGGTCCAAGAAATGTCAAGAAAATCTTAAAAATGTTGATCAGAGTTCAAGATGACGTCCTCAAATGTCTTGTTTTGTCCACAACTCCACAAATTTTAGACGCCTAAAAAAACTCAATATCAGTTTGAGTGTACACGATATTTAGAATATTTTTACCACATTCCCTTGCTGTCTGACAGCCGTTTCTGACAAGGTATCACCGTTATATAAGCCAAATATCGCTCTCTCCAAGTAAACCAAACTCCACTGACAAAAACAGCAATTTTACCTCACAGAACACAAGAGTTTCTGGTCTACCGCTGCCTCAATTGGTTAGTTTGTGTGTGTTATTGTGTGACTTTGATGAATCTGAACTAACCCTTTAAAAGACTGAAGTCACACAATAACAGAAACAAACAAACAGATCAAGGCAACAGTAGACCAGCAACTCTTTTGTTCTGCAAGGTAAAATTGTTGTTTTTGCCAATGGAGTTTGGTTGGTTTGGAGCGAGTGATGTTTGGCTTATGTAACAGCAGTTTCCTGTCAGAAAAAGCTGCTTGACAGCAAGGTAAAGCATAATCTGAAATATCCCTTTGATATTTGCATTGTGGGCATGTTGTGACACATTTTAATCTTTAAATGTGTGTGTGTTCACAGAGGGAATGGTCGAGGTGTCTAAACAAGGGAAGAAAATCTGCAACATTGGACCAGGAAAAGTATTTGGAGAACTGGCAATCCTGTACAACTGCACCCGCACAGCAACTGTAACCGGTAAACACACACACACACACACACACACACACCACACACACACACACACACACACACGTATTACACGCTGGAAGGAGCAGCCCAGCTGTTTCCACCAACAGGCCCATTATTCTCCAGCAATTTGATGTTCAGACATGCTGAAAATGACTCACAATTTTGTCAGTCAGTGTCACGGACGTGTGACCCCGACATCCACGGTGAAGGCCGCCGGATCCATCAGTGCTGCTGGAGACGAAATAAAGTCAGGCTGTGAAAATGCTTTAATGGCGCCGTAACATTTTTTTCATCCTGTGACAAAGGGAAACTGCGATGAAGGTCAAACATCATCCCTGCACAGTCTAATTTTTCCTCGTTAATAAACTCCCGTCTGTGTGAAAGTCGTTGGAGCTCGTTCAAAAGGCAGGTTTTTCTGGCTTGTTTCAAACTTTTAGACAGACAAACGTTTTTCCTCACTTGTATTTGAATATCAGCAGAAATCTTAGAGGCAGACATCTCCAAATCTGAGTGAAGTATCAGCATGATCTGATGCAAATTAGTGAGATTTCTTTAGACTGTGTTATTTGGGCGGACTGGCCCTTTAAGGGTTAAGCTGCTCCATGAGTTTCTTTTGTCCTTTTTAGGTTTAAAGAGTGATTTCAAGGTGAAAAAATGCACTTTTCTTTCTTCTTACAGAAAAACTGAATTCAAAAGATGTGAAATGTAGCCTTGCTCAGTTCAACTCGCTCTCGCTAAGCTGAGAGGAGCATCAGAGATGGTCAAAAAAGACACAAGACACAAAGAAATCATTGCTCTCTCCATAGCAACGTTAGCAAACCACAAATTATGAGCCACGTTTCCTCTTTTTTGTTGTTGGGTACTACTGATCAGTTGGTGGCACTGATTGCTACCATGGTAACGTGGATCTTAAACTTTGGTCAGGTGTCTTACTTTTTTTGTCTTACAGTTAATCTGTCTTTATTTTAGTGAAATGGTCTAACAAATTAAGAGCGGTGTAAAATATCTTTTCTGTGAAACCGGCCCCAGGGCGACATCTTCATTGTAAAAAAAATAAATAAAAAACTGAAGCAATCTGATGTTTGCTTGTTTGCATCGCCTCCAGTTAGTGAAGCGGTGAGAGGTCACATTAGCAGGCTCATTTTTAACAAGAGTTGACCATCACTGAGCTGTTTCCAGGCAACCGGCAGAGATTCCAGGAAGTTACTGGTCACAGTCAGCAGATAGTCCAGCAGATAACATAACCACTTATGAGATGGAGAACTGTTGTTTTTACACGTTTTGTGCTGTTTAAATACACAAGATATAAATCTTAAGTCACACTACGTGACGTCCAAAGTCGTCTGATCACTGTGCCGTTCACACTACGCAACTGTCTGTCATGTTGTTGTGCTTTGTGCTTATCAGAGACGGGGGGGTGACTCAGTACAAGATCTTTCACCTGAAGACTCCCCTACGAGTCTGACTGCTCGCTTTGTCAGGAAAACGCACGTTAGACGTGACATCAGATCATGAATAGTGAAGCATCAGTGTGCAGCGTGTTGTTGTCTCACAGTCAGACCTGTCTTCACCAGTGTTGGAGGTGGAGCTCGTCTGAACTTTACTTTTTCTTTACTCGTTTTTAGATAAATTAATATATGTGGGAGCAGTTCTGTGTTTGGGCTTTTCTTGCAGCTGCTCTGGTGCCGGTATCAGAGATAAAATTGAATAGTGTGACCTTGGCTTAACATGTTAGCCAGACTAGCTGTTTCCCCCTGTTTCCAGTCTTTATGCTAAGCTAAGCTAACTGGCTGTAGCTTAATATTGACTATACACGTCAGATTGGCATCAATTGTCTTATTTCATTGCGGTAAGAAAATAGAGTAAATAAGCGACAGCCTGACATTACATTTGGTTTAAATTTGCAAATGATGTAAATTTAACTGCTGAGTCTCCTTTAATTGTATATATACAACAGTATAATGATAATATAATAATATAATAATAATAGAATTGTACAAAAGAATATATACTGTTTCTACTTTTTATATTTCCCCTGTTCACAGTGTTCCTGTTTTTATTTTTTATTGATTGTTCTTTATATTTTTGCTGTCCACTTTGCTGCTGTAACACTGTAAATGTCCCTGTTGTGGGACTGATAAAGAAATATCTTATCTTATCTTATCTTATGTCTGTTAGGGCTACAACTAAGACTTATTTTCATTATTGATTAATCTGCTGATTATTTTCTCAATTGATCAAGTAGTAGTTTGGTCTATAAAATATCTTCAAAAGTTTTGTTTTGTCTACAACCCAAAAATATTCAGTTTACTGTCAAAGAGGAGTAAAGAAACCAGAAAATATTCACATTTAACAAGCTGAAATCAGAGAATTTTTACATTTTTTTAAATAAAAAAATGACTCAAAATGATGAAACAATTATCAAAATAAGTTGTTGAAGAATTAAATAGTTTATTAATAATCAATTAATCATTGCAGCTCTAATTTCTATGCATCTGAGTTCAAGATGAGTCATCAAAATTATTTTAATAGGAAGAAAAAAGAGGGATTTTGATAAAAAGACAGACAATTTTTATATATAAATATGTGTAGCACGTGAGAATAAATACCTGGAGAATTAATCAGATAAATTGGAAAATATCTTTTAATTTTACTGCATTTTAAAGGTAAAAACTCTGGATAGTTTTGTGGATCTCAGAGTTTCACTTGTGTCACATTTCATCTTCTTCCCTTCACCTCTCTGTCTGTTTATGTCGTAACACTCTGCATGTTGAAGCTTTGCATTTCAAATCCCTTTATTTTGTCTGGCTGACAGTCAGATGATGGATCAGCTTTAACTGTGGCGTCAAACTGATTTCTGTGTGTGTGTGTGTGTGTGTGTGTGTGTGTGTGTGTGTGTGTGTGTGTGTGTGTGTGTGTGTGTGTGTGTGTGTGTGTGTGTGTGTGTGTGTGTGTGTGTGTGTGTGTGTGTGTGTGTGTCACTTTGATGAGCTGGAGGGATGCCAAGACCCTGTCTGATAAAACAGTGTGTTTTTTGGCAAGATTTTGTTTACAGCACCTCATTCTTGGCTCTGTGAAGTACAGAAGAAAAAAAAGAAAATAATCATCCAGCGCTTTGCCGCCCATTTATCTTTAAACGAGGTTCTGAGTTCACCTGTCCTCCTCTCTGTGAGTCCCTTTCAATCAGTGTCCTTGTCTCGCTCAATGTCATCCTCATCCGAGCACGTTCATCATCACGGAGGCAGCAGACTCTCCATCACATGTCTGAGCAGCTACAAGGCTCATTTCTAATTCCCTTTAATCTCTTCCTGGACAGCTTTTTCTCCTGAAGTTTTTCATTTTTAACTGCGTCAATATTTTTGAATTAGCATCAGATCAGATGACCGTGTGTCACGTTAATAAACCAGCGGAGAATTATCTCCATCTCTGCAGTTTCTCTCAGATCTGAACAGTGTTTTTTTGTGTGTGTGTGTCTGCAGTCTCATTGTTTTAGCTTTCCAGGACACAACTTTAATGTTTTATCTCATCAGTGCTGTTTCCAGTAGCAGCAGGCAGCTGTTTTCAGTCCCAAACAGCAAACAGACACAGTTCAAGATTAAGATAAACAGGAAGGCAATCCATCCATTTTATTCCACTTATTTTTTTGGATGAACTGCAATGTAATCAGTTCTTTTTGGCAGGATATACATATGGTAATAGAAACTGTGCTTTATATTAAGATTCCATCCAGTTTTGATGTAATATACTGAGGTTAATTACCTAAAATCATGATTTTAAGAAGACACAAGTATTTATTTAAAAGAAGTTTGGCTGCGAGTAAGAGAGCTACAACTAGAAAATGTAGCACGAATCACATTCATCACAAGAATTTATTGTTGTGATGTTGATGTTTTTAGGCATTTTTTGCCATTTATTTGCAGGAGCAAGAGAAAATTTCAAAAGAAATTTGCATTTTTTTTGTTCAATTCATCAGAAGTTCTAAGCAACCTTACCAAAAAGGGTCATGATTACAAAATATGCTTTATTTGCAGATGAAGAAGTGCACCTTGGGTGTATCCCACAAAAAGGCTAAATCTTTTTGGAGCTCAAATTTGGGCATTGACACGTACATGCATGATGCTTGCACGGGGTAATGCTGTTACTGGTAGAACTCATGGGAAGCAAGGGTGATTGGTCCAATATGTGGAAAAGAGTTTGGACAGAATCGCTAGGTCGTGCAGAATTTGCGTGGATTGATGCAATCGCAACATTGCAACTTCCTGGAGAGACTGCAAAAGGATGCCATGTGCATGTGTATGAATGTCCAAGGGGTGTGAGAAAATGTCAATATTTGAAGATGTCCAATTTCTCCTGGAAGATCCCGATGCGTTCCGAGTCCAATCCAATCCTTCCAGTGCATTCTTGGATTACTCAGGGTCCACCTCCTAGTTGGATATGGCCTGAAAACCTCCAACTGCATCCAGGAGGACCTGATCAGTTGTTGAACCACTTCAGCTGGCTCCTGTACTTTTGACGCGAAGGAGCAGCGGCTCTACTCCGAGCCCCCTCTGAATGTCTCCTCACCTTATATCTCAGGCTGAGCCCAGACACCCTAAAGAGGAAATGATCCACAACCTCATTCTTTTGGTCACCACCCAAAGCTCATGACCACAGCTGAGGGTCAGAGCGTACTGCAAAATTGAAGCTTTGCCTTCCAGCTCAGCTCCTTCTTCACCACGACAGTCGGGTACAAAGCCCACATTACTGCTGATGCAACATCAGTCCGCTTGTTGATCTCACGCTCCATCTTCCCAACACTCGTAAACAAAGCCCCGACTTACTTAAACTCCTTCACGGACCAAACTGTGACGTAGGCACTCCAACCGTGTGACCTAGATAATAACATAAGAGGTGAAACACAACATAATTCACCTGAGACGCATTTTGATTCAGTTGAAGTGAAAATAAGCCAAACTAAAGATCAATTTTACCAACATGCTCACTGATTTGGACCACAACAAACCAACAGTAGGTTTAAAAATGTCCCCATGTCGACAGGTTGCACAGTTTGTTGCAGCTGAATATTAAACATGAAATAAAAAGCCAATATTTTTGCAACCTTATTGGACAATTTAATGATTACTGTAATGAAGAAGACTTAAAATAGCTTGGTGGCTGGATTTAATAATACATTTTAACCACGTAGAAGGCTTTATGAAATAGTCTCCCAGGCTGAATCTCTCTCCCAGGGGCCGGCAGTTTGAGTCCTGTGCAGAGATAATCAAGAAGACATGATTAAGGGTTATTTTCTCCGAGTGAAAATAGCTCCCTCCAGAAGCACAAACTGATGGAGTGCTCCTTTAAATTGCAAAACGAAGCCGTGGGTATGGAATGAGCAATATGAAAAGCACTTCAGTGTGTGGATGAAGAGTGCCCGTACATATTATGATAATGAAATAGTGTGTGTGTAGGGGGGAGGAGGGGGGCGTGGATGAGGGTTTAGAGAGGACCAGGAGTAATGGGTTCACATGACAGATGTACAGTGGGAAGATATGACGCCTGATGTTGCCATAGCAACCCTGAACTTAACAGGCGAGTAAATTCAGTCGGAGAAAACCAGTTCAGTGTCACCTGCCCTGCTGGATTTAAAACACTTCAGATGCTGTGAACTGGATCCCAGCGTGAGGCAGAGCAGCAGGATGGAACCTGCTGATGGGATTATAACAGCTCTGTGTGTGGTTAAGACTGGGTTTTAAGGTTAAAGGGACAGTTCACCACGAAATGAAAGATGCACATTTTCTCTTGACTGTTGTGCTGTTTATCCAAGTTGCAGAGTTTTGGAGATACCAGCCGGAGAGATGTCTGCCTTCTCTCCAACATGATGGGACTAGACGGCACTCAGATCGTGGTGCTCAAACTGAAATTTGAGCGGCTTGACAGCAATGTCTCTTTCCAAAAGTCATGACCTGGTTACTTCAAATACTTTCAACTGCACTCAACTGTTTTCTTAATACCGAACTACACCAAACAACCAAATCACTATGCAGAAGGAACTGTGCATCTACTCATGAGCAAGAGGTTACAGCTCAGCAGAACAGGACGCCATTAATGTTTATATCCCTGCTGTCATGAACACGAGCCTTTCATCCATGAGTAGATGCACGCTTCTTTTTGCGCAGGGACACAGTTGGCCGACAGTAGAAATAGTTCCTGAATGAAACAGCTTGCAACAAGGTCTGTGGATTATCTTGAGTAACCAGGCCATGATTTCTGTAAGGAGACACTGCTGTTGAGTTTTTCAAATGTATTTTATTTTATTTTATTTTTTATTTATTTTTTTGATGCTTTGAGCACCACAAGCCGAGTCCCAGTCAGACATCTCTACGGCCAATATCTCCAAAACTCCTTTGGGTCACTTATCATAGGGCGGTCCTTATTGTTGAGCCCTGCCCTGGTTGGCCCAAACTAGTTGTGATGTCATAAATCCTGCAGGTACGTCCAGGGTAGGAACTGAGATTTAAGGGCAAACATTCCTCCTTCAGCAGGTGAATGTGAAAACAAACTCTGAACAAGAAGAAAAACTAATTTTTGAGTAAGTTTAAGTTTAGGGTAGAGTTAGAGTTAAGGTCGGGGTCCTCACAAGTAGAGGAAGACAAATGTGTGTGTCTGTGTGCACGTGTGTGTCTGCTCTCTTGTTTGTTCTTGGCGAAACTTTCAATGCTTCTGTTGTTTCAAAAGAACAATGGGCTGAATGGTGCATTATATATCGACTGGGTTTCCTAGAAATGATGTTCAGATGCGTTTAGAGAGAAATGTGCCACATCAAGTCGTTTTTCTGGTGACAAAGAGACATTAATGAACATTTTTGCACAACCTTCACTGGCAATTCAGTTCTTTTTCCTGTAATATCAGCTCATAACAACTAATTAATGATTAAACTGTATTATGGTTCTGTTCTGACACACAGGTTTTGGTTAAAATTCAGGAAAATTGAAAAGTCAACAGTGATTTCTCACCTTTCTTTAACCATAACCTGTCTGTGTATCCAGAGCATGATATATCTCATTCCTCTGTGCCATCGAGCTCCTGTACTCTACATAAAAACATATTTCTCCTGAGTACTACTGGGTTGTGTGTAATGTCAGGACCACATTTGACCTTCAGACCTTCTAAAGCAGATCTAAGTTGAAAATATAAGAAGAGCGACAGATTATTGGTTTTATATCTTCAAACACTTTGTTCAAAGGAGACCAGTGAACCACGTTGAGGTCGTCTAGACGCAGAACGACTTTTAACACCAATACTTTAATGCTGAACCAGTGTCTGCTGTGTATGCAAACTGTGCATTTGTCTGTGTTTGTTAGTGTTTGATTCAAATCTCAGTGAGATTACCGATTAAAATACAGCAGTTTAAGTCCAGATGAAACAGCAATTTCAGAGAATCTGACATCCATATTGTGACATTTTTCCAAGTGAAACAAGGTAACCAGGACTGGTTATCATTTTAAAACTATGATACCAGTGCTCTTGGGGGAGCCTTATATTGAGGTGCACGCCATTACTAAAACATGTCACGTACACATGCATACATGGAAGTGTGCAGCAGTGTGCAATCGCAGGGTTACTGTGAAAAACATTCTCCTGTTACTGCAACAGACAGTTAATACTATCAATAACATTTAATAGACGCTACATAACAACAGCATAAGGCAACTGTTTCAAAAGCAAAGAATAATCAGAGCAAAACATAAAAAAATAAATAAAAGTCAAAAAATCAGCTGGGGGACACAGGCAATGCTTTTCTGCTTCTCATTCACATCCCTTCAAGAATCACACATCACATAGTAAAACAATAATCTAAAAACAAAATAAAGAGACTTATTGTGCTGTTAAAGGAAAATGTACAAAATAAATATAAGAAAAGAAATTATAATCTGTAACACTGTAGATGGACAATGTTTCAGGGGAGCTCAGGTGCTTTTCAGGGGAGCCGAGCTCCCGTTAGCTCCCCCATAACTATGATATCGATACCAATGAAATATAAAAAACAAAAAACATTTTATACCCATCATGTGAATGGAAACATTCCTGAAATAATCCTTCGACAAACATTATATCAGTTATCAAAAGGAGATCATATAAATGTGTGTGATTTGGTTCAAGAGATAGTTCAGAGACTCGATGTGGATTCTCCACAGAGCAGGAGATCATCGACTGAAACTGTTTGGATCAAACCTACATAAGCACACGTCATATTTTTGTATAAGAAGAAGAAAACATGAATGCATTTTGACATAAGACCCCCTAAAAATTGATTTCTTTGCGCAATATGGCTGGGGAAAAAACATTTTTCATTTCATCTCAACTTTAACTATTATATCCTGTGAGGAACTGATAAAAGAACACTTTCAAATCTCAGACTTCACAGACCACCTTTATCTCCCAGGGGTTTGGAAAAACAGACCTGTTACACAACCTCCACCCTGATGGAAAATATGTGAAAAAAAAAAGTGCCAAAAAAATGTGTGAAAAAAACGGTGGATTTAAAGGAGAGGCCTCGGACTCTTCTTGTAAACAAGAATCCTGAGGAACATGAATTCAGATGAAAAACAACTTACAGTCTGTACATTCAAACCCTGATGTGATGCTGAATTATAGTTTGAAAACATGTTCGGCATCTTTTCTGATCATACATGCAAAAAAAAAATATGTGCAAAGGATCTTAACATACAGCCCTGAGTACAGTATCCATAAACTACATCTCCCAGAAAGCATCTCAATTTTCTTATCTGCACACCGAAGGCGTCCAGTAATAATCAAATGCAGAGGCAATTATGTAACAGAGGTGGCAAAAGTCCACACACTCTTTATTCAAGGAGAAGTACAGATACTTGTGAGACTCTGGTAAAAGTAGAAGTACTGATTCAACTTCTTTACTGCAGTAAAAGTGAAAAGGTTCAGACTCTGAAATGTAGTCAAAGTATAAAAGTAAAATGAGCTGTCTTTAATGTTGTTTTTTGTCTTGTCACATCTTCAACTTGTTTTGTTTGTTTTGTCACTTCTTATACATTGTTATTTTGCCTTGTAACATTGTTTTTTGTCTTGTTACATTGTTTTTCATCTCGTTACTTCTCTTTTGTTTTATGCCTTGTACACTGTTTTTTGTCTTGTTACGTTTTTTTACGTTGTTTTTCATCTTGTCTTTTCAGGTCTTTTACATTATTTTTCATCTTTTTATGTATGTTGGTTTTTGTCTTGTTACGTTGTTCTCGTCTCGTTACATCTTTTTTGTTTTGTTATGTCTTTAAGGTTGTTTTTTTGTCTTTTTATGTATTGTACATTGTGTTTCTTTTTTTTTTGTCTTGTTTAATTTTTTTACGTTGTTCTTTTGTCTTGTTAGGTCTTTAATGTTGATCTCCAATGATAGACACACCAAGGAATCGTCTTTTCTATGAAAATGTAATGAGCAGAGTGAAAAGTACAGATGTTTGTGTTAAAATGTAGGGAGTAAGAGCAAAACTAAGTATAGTAAGATTAAGTATTTGTACTTAGTTACTTCCCACCTCTGCTATGGAATAATTTATAGTCTTAGACTTACAGCCGGCTCTTTGAAGGCAACCATGATGTTGAAGTGACCGTGGATGAAATTGAGTTTGACATCCCTGTCAAACTGTTTAGTTTTAGTCCTCTCTGTCTTTTCTGTCTCTGTGTGTCTGCAGCTCTGACTGACATCAAGCTCTGGGCAATCGACCGCCAGGGTTTCCAGACCATCATGATGAGGACTGGTCTCATCAAACACTCCCAGTACACAGACTTCCTCCGCAGGTACGGCTCATCATACACACTCTCACTCTCACCACTTCACTGTTTTCAGCTCTCACCACCTGAGAGTGACTCACATCTCTCGCTGTGAACTCTCTTCCAGCGTCCCCTCGTTCCAGTCTCTACCTGAGGACATTCTCAGCAAACTGGCTGATGTTTTGGAGGAGGTGACGATTTTCCCAACACTTCTCTATTCTCAGCAACTCGCTTCACAGTATCTGTTTCTGCCATCTGTTCCTCCAGCTGACAAATACAAATGGTTGGAAACACTGTGCTCAGTAATCTGCGGTTTTGTGTACACATGATTCACATCTCTCTCCGCTCTCCCTCAGACTCATTACGGCGACTCTGATTACATTATCCGTCAGGGAGCCACCGGAGACACATTCTTCATCATCAGTGAAGGACAGGTGAGGAAGACGGATGACGAGAGAATGAAGGATTTATCAGGAGGTGAAGAGTGAACAATTAACAGAAGGGGAAGTAAAAAATGGGGGGAAAATGTGAGAACAGAGCTGATAAGTCAGGTGGTTTCTAGGCTCGAGTCTACGTGGTTCCAGACCCGTTAATGAAGGGTGACATTGGGGTGTGATCACAGTGTTTCCATTTACATATATTTAGGCACATTTTGAAGTGTTGCATTAGAAAAGTTTCATAGTTCTGATGTAGTGAACTAGGGGGTTTACTCAGACTCAGACTCACTACCTGTGAGTATTTTTATGCACATTTTGAAGGATCACCTCAGGTTTTCAGTCCCTCCAGGAAATTGCGATGTTGCAATCATAACCAGTCCCCATGAATTCTGCCCGACCTTGCAGTTTTGTCCAATCACTGCAACTTTTCCGCAGATTTGACCAATCATTGTCGCTTCCCACATCATAGCAGTCCCGCTCACACACATCATGCATGTACACCCCAATGAACTGACTCAATGTTTTGTTTAATTATTCACTATTTTTTTGCATTTATATATTTTTTTTATTTTATCAGGCACTGAAAAGAACATAACATTTGTCAGTGTTATTGACATTTATGGCACTTTTATGTTTTAGAATTTTCTGCTTGAAAATTCTGCTCAACTGAGTTTGAGCTCCAAAAAGATTTTTCTTCTTTGTGAACTACCCCCAGGTGCACTTCTTCATTTACAAATAAAGCAGATTTTGTTCGAGTTTTTGTAATCCTGAGTCTTTATGGTTTGGTTACACTCAGAACAGAGTGTAGTTTTGTTCTCCCTGGAACATGTTGTCTTTGATTTTGATGAATTACCCCCAGAAAATCATAACTTGCAATGTCGAATGACATCGCAACATGCATTGTAGTTTTTCAGAAAAGCTGCCATGAAATCAGGCATTTTAGGCCACAACAATCCCAAAAACAGCCTGAGAGATCCTGGAGGACTGGGTTTTTGAACAAGGGCGTACATAGAAAATAGTAAGGGCAGCTGTTTTACGCCTGCCTTTTGGCAGCTGTGTCCTTTGGCCATGATAGAATCATGTTAAATCAAAGATGGCAAAGGTTTTGTTTTTGACTCAATAGCTGCGTTTCCATCAACGTATTTTTACACACGTTTTGAAGTATCAAATTGGAAAAGTTTGATGGAAACAACAAATAGAGAAAAAAAGTTATTTGAAGGGGTGTTCATAAGACTGTTATTACACTATCATAACATGTCATGAGACCTGTCATGAACATGAAGGAGTCTTTATGAATGTTTATGACTGTTGTCATTAAGTGATGTAATTTTTAATGCAAAGTTGGCATTGTTTGAGACGTCTTTGTCATGACAACTTGACTTGATCAAACTTAAAAAAGACTGTTTAGCTTTATGTTTTAACATGACATGACATTAAACTGTCATATGTGGTTGGTTTTGACACTGGTGGTCATGAGACCATTATTAGTGTGTCATTAATATTTTCCTTGAAGAGTACAGTGGTCTACTTTGGACTTATAAATATGTCATTCGATTTTGTAAGGCCAGTTTGATGACAGAGTACAGAACCAAGGTGATTTTGCTTACAGAGTTAGGTGATGGACAGATAGTGGTTAGCTTGTTTACTTGTTGCTAAAATAGGCTAACTGCTGTCTGTTGTTATCTGTAGTTGGTGTTAGCTAGTTAGCTTGGTTAGCCATGGAGCTAGTTGCCTCAGCCTGGGAGTGCCAGGAGCCAAACCCTGCAAAAAAAACAAAAACAAAAAAACAAACACCTTGGTACTGTATTCTCTGTTGTCAAACTGGCCACTGGCCACTCAGTCTTGGAGGCTGTTCGATCCCAGTTCAATTGGCATCTCCATTCCAGACTGACTCAGCTAGACGCTAATGATGCCAACATGGCAGGGGAAAGTGCAGATCGGGACTGCACATTTCCCAACAGAGACAAAAAGGAAGCAAGATTGCTAACACTTCGCTTCTTAGCTCTGGATAAAAACTGTGTTCAATTCAGAATGTTATTTATTAAGCCTTTTAAAAAAGATGGCATCCATAAGACTTTAAAGCTTGTCTTTAAATGTCTTGGTTGTGTCCTATGGGGTACAGGGGATTTTTTAGTTGCAGTACAGTGAGTGGCCAGTGGGACAACTGGGCAGCATTGGCCATCCATGATAAGATCAAATGTAGTCGGTAGCTTTGTTTTATTTGATTCTATTTCTCAGAATTATCCATCAGGGACCATTTTTAAACTGATGGTGGATGCAAGGATGCTCTGACAGAAGGCGTTGTACTGGTGAGATATCATGTGCAGCTGGAAAATCAAATTCAGAGGACAAATAAATACAAATGGACACTGTTAAAGAGGATAATATGATATTGGATGTTGCGTCTGTTCAGCAGCTGACTCAAAGCCAAACTTTAAGGCAGCAACAGGGAGGCAGCCTTAGTTCATAACTGTGCAATGACAGATATGTGACAACCTAAAAGATAAAAGAGGCTGTGATCTGTGATGTCCACAGGTGAAAGTGTCTCAGCAGAACTCAGCCAATGAGGAGCCGATGACTGTGAAGACTCTCTCTAAAGGGGACTGGTTTGGAGAACAGGCTCTGAAAGGGTGAATCATACTTAATCGTTCATACTTTAACACTCTATTTTTGCAGTAAGATGATCTGCTGCTCTATTTCATATCAAGAGTGCTGTGGTTTTGATTGTATTTGACCGTGTAGAGGAAGTGAGGTGTGGAGGAACAGCAATGCTACGTGTTACCTGCTCTCCCTGTGACATGACGTCTCTGTGGGTCGGGAGATTCATGACTCAGTACTCTGCAGTCTGACACGTTTTGCGTAAATGATTTGCAGCAGTGTTTCTCATCTTTCTTTATAAATACCCAAACTTATCCTGCACTTTCATGTTATGAAATTTTGGTGGTGCGACACAGTGCAACGTAGGTTCTTTCATGATCTGTTTTGAGGAAATGAAGAGGAGAGACAGGAGAGGGAGGGGGGAGCGCTTGTCTTGTGTGAGTGAGGCTGCAGGCATCCAGGGAGAGTGGTACAGGCAGAGGCAGGGGGAGAGAAAATGGAGAACAGCTACAGTGGCAGTTCCTTGATGCCAAAAATGAAACACGTGCACGCCCTAAAAAGATGTATCAATACACTAGTTCTGCATCAATTTTTTCCGATTCACATTTTTTGCAGATACAGGCGGTCTGAATCGAGGCACTTGCATCTTACACATTAAAATCCGATGAATTGGATGCATAATCTGAACTATCCCTTTGAGGGAGGAGGAATGAGTAACAGGTATCCAATTGTCCCAGTCCTCAAAACATGGAAAGATGTGGTCAAACCACAAAACAAGATGCCAAGACGGATTTTCCTTTTATACTCAAATTAGTTTAGCCTCAAGTCAGATGTGTTAAAACTGGCAACAACAAGAGGTTTACTTGTTAAAGGAAAATTTTTCGTCTCTCTCTCTCTTAATCTGCATTTTAATATATTTCTTAAAGTGTTTGTATTTAACAAAGACATTAAAAAAAAGAATACAACCACATATCCTTGTATTTCATTAAATGTCTTATGTCTTTGTCTCCTGTGCAGAGAGGACGTCCGTACAGCCAGTGTCACAGCTGTGGGAGACGTCACATGTCTGGTCATCGATAGAGAGTCAGTGAGGATCTTTGTTCACCATAACTATCAGTTTTTATACGGTGGTTCAGTCTGGGGTTGACTCTTTAAAGACGTCTTTGTGTTGCTCGTTTCTTGAGCCCCTCATGTGCGCGTCTGTTCCAGGTCTTTCAAGCAGCTGATTGGAGGACTGGATGATGTCAACAACAAGCAGTACGACAGCGATGAGGTCAAGGCAAAGTGAGTTCACTGATTTATTTTGAAGAGGTGTTTGTGTTCATTTTAGTTTAGTGGCTTATGTAACAGCTGCTGGAGAAGGTCAGATGAACACTGGGAGTGTTTTAAAAGTTCAGTTCAGTTGAGTTGTTTAAATAAATATAATAAAATATAAAATATAAAATTAAATATACAGAAATCTTACAAGGTCGACCTGTTAATGCTTCTCTAATGCTTCAAAACAACTACACACTGAACTGACTGAAGCATAGTGTTGGTTGTACTCAGAGGTGAGAAGTAACTAAGTATAAATACTTCATCACTGTACTTCAGTAGATTATTTTTCTGACAACTTTTTACTTTTACTCCATTTGAACATAAATATCTGTATTTTCTTCTTCTTACATTTTCAAAACAGGGTTGTTACTTTATTTTTAATGCATTTGTGGGGAATTATTTATTATTTTTATTTTGCATCATTGCACGATGCCTTCCCAACATCGAGAATGATTTCATCTTAAATGGGTGTAACAATAACACAAAGACAATTCGTCTCTGTATCCCTCAGTGCATCTCACACTCAACAGACCTAACAAGACAAGACGTAACAATCTGAAAAAATGACATATCAAAACGAAAAAATTATGTAAAAGACTATTATGTATGTACCAAGGCAAAAAAACTAAGTCAAAGACTATCAAGATGAAAAAGAAGTAACAAGACAAAAAAAAAAATATAACGAGACAAAAAAAAAAACTATGTGAAAGACTATGAAGATGAAAAAGACAAAGCAAGACAAAAGAGACGTAACAAGACGAAAAACAACAACGACGTAACAAGACGAAAAATGATGTAACAAGACAGAAAACTACATAACAGACATATCAAGATGTAAAACAAGTAACAAAATGAAAAATGATGTAGCCCAGCTGGTGGGGCATGAACACCCGTGGAAGACACTTAAAAGGTCCACGGCCAACAGGGAATACAGTACCAGGGGAGTTTAACAGCTGCTAACTGCTTGATTCCACCAGGCACAGCTTTTTTAACGGAAGTCACATCAAGTTCACAGGCCAGACAGACTGAGCAGGAAGTCAGACACAGAAACAGCAAAGAGAATCTGGTCAGTTTTCAAAATAAAACACTATGTGCAGACTCATCACACAGAGGAAAAAAAAGAAGCCATTTAACTAAGTAGCCTACTTAGCCAAGGTAGAAGCACAGGCATCAAGGAAAATGACCAAATCAACAGAATCTGTGCATTTCATCATAATTCGGCGGGCAAAACGCTCAACTTCTGAGACACAGCTGGTGGAGCATGAAGCACCATGGAGGACGGATCAAAACTGTGTCACATGACACAACGTGCCCAGTGGAATCGAGGCATAACTGTAGTGCCATTAGCTTAGTCAGCTATCTGCACGGCTAACTGAGCTAAATATCTAATCAGCAGCTACAGTTAGTACTGTTGCTAACTGGATAGAACGGGGAGCATATGTCAGTCCGACTACCCAATACTCTGACTACCCATTTCTCCGACCGAAGTTACCAGTTATCATTACTTTGCCCCTTTCCACAAGACAGTTACTTACACATTATAACAGTAAGGGTCTTTACATTAATATTAAATTAGCTACATAATTTCAAACAAAGAGCAGGGGTCCCAAGATCAGCCACCAGAACCACTACCTGAGAAACGGAGGGCACTGGGGCCGACACCGACGGCTGATAAAGGTTCGAGGCTCCGTAAATATCAGCCCGACTTTTTTAAACAAACTAATAGCTGAAGTGAGATCATAAGTGCTTGTCTGATTTCTAAATGCGACGTACGGTGTATTGATCGGGCGTTGTTTCAGCACCGCGGACAGCGCTTTATCCATCATGCGTTCACGATGTGTAGAGAAATGGGCAGTCGGAGTATTGGGCAGGGAATACAGTACCAAGGTTGATTTGCAGAGTTCAACAGCTGCTAACTGAGCTAACTAGTGAATCAGCAGCTGGGTCATTCTTCAACTATGGTCAAATGTGGTCTCAAAAATTTTAGAAAATCAAACACATATTTTAGGTAATATTTTGATATGTTTTGCTTATCCATTATGTGTAGAAACACATTCTGGTAGCTGTTGTGATGAAATTATTTAGATAATATATATTTTTTCTCATTTTAGTCGAACATTCAGAGGAAAGCGTCATTTCCATCACACTACAAACAATGTGTTTTACAAACAAATTATTTACAGAACTCATGTTTTCAAAACATTTAATGAAATTTCACACATAAATGATCCCAAATATATAAATATATTTATTTTCAGGATTGTAAGGACAATATTTTTCCATTGTTAAGATGACAAACACCTTTAAACTGTTTTACTGAAGTCTTTCAATGAAGTTCTTTCATGACACAAACAGGAGTTTTACAATCCCAGATATGAATTGCAGCCATAGCTGCATAATTTTCAAAACTACAAAATATTATTAGTGTGACTGTGTTATTTTATAAATTTTATATACAAATGTGTGATGTGATGGAAAAGACAGCACGTGTTGGAAATGACATGTGACAACCAACATTGCTGAACAAAGTTCACTTTTATTATTAAAACAAAGTAACATCAGTCTTAACATTGTAACATTTAACTATTAATGCAAATTTAGATGGTAAACAATTGCTCCTTCCCTGCTCTCTATGTGCTAAAACCTACACACAAAACACAAAACTCTCACAAATGCTCTCTCCAATACCAACATTAAATGAATGTTTAACTACGCTAAATCAAACTTTTCAACATACGTATTTTGTAGTTGTTATGCATATAGCCAATTAACTCACAAACTGTCAGACTTGCATATGGATCCTTGCCTTTATCCCTCATAGTCAAGAGCAGAACATATTTCTGCCCAAACTGTGGGATCCAACATCATGTGCCTCTTTGTCACTTGCTGAGGCTCTGGTACCAGTCTGACAACATCTTTAGGTTGATACCAGATCACGTCCTCTCTCATTGGCCAGAAAAACCTGTTTCTGCCAACACGACTCATGGTTTTCACCAGAGCACAGCTGTCAGAGCCAACATCTTGTATGATGCCTGGATAAAGATCCCCATCATAAGTGACCACACACCATTTTCCAATCAGTCCTTCATGAATGTCTGCAATGGACTGAGCTGTTGTGACAGATGTGCTTGTGGATGCAGGATTCTCAGCGCCAGCCTCCGTGTATACTGTCTGAGGACCAAAACATTTGCAAAGATGGGGTTCTGAGCAGAAGCAGCTTAGAATACGCCAAGATATCTCTCCTGGTCTTGCAGAGACAATCTAGAGAAGCACATGGTATTGAAATTACACCACAAGACATGAATTAACATGAATGATTTACACCCATTAAAAAACACCTTTTCTTAAAAAAAAAAAAAGATGTGGATGTGGTGAAAAGGGTTTACCTGATGTATCTGCATTGTGCCCCGGATAGTCTGCAGGGCATCAGGAAGGAGACTATCCATTTCCTCAATCTCCTTCTCAGTGACATACATCAGTTTCACAGTAGATGGCTGTTTTGAAAGTTGCTCATACAGCACCCTTCCATTTGGAAGATCAATGCCGTTTGCCACTAGTGAGTCAGCCTGCCTTTTAACAGCTGCACCAATCCCATCAGCTGGGCCTTTCCCATGTCCTGCCTCCAGGAAGTTCCACGTGGTCCTTTTAAATCCCATCTGAAAGGGGATTTTGCTCAAAAAAAAGAAGTTTTTCTTGGACCTATACTGGGTGGTTGGCCCATCACTGATAACATGCAGTGTGGTTACAGCTGGGTTCAGTGTTTTAAGGTATGGGAGTACGGTGTTGAGATGAGCCCAGATGGCTGATGGGTCGTGGCGCATTGATGAACTAATAGAACAGAGAGATATCACCCCAGTTTTGGTGTGGGCCACACCTGTATGGAGAGTGGCTTGTTGATGGGAATCACCAAAATGGACTGCTTGGATCTCATTCCCATATTTACACAGATAGTTTTCTGCAAAATCAATTTGCAAGACAATATCATCCCCTCTTATATTTTCTTTCAGGGCCCTCAGAGCAGAATACTGATGTTTGATGTTGAAGATGTGTTTTCCCATCTTTTTTTTAAGTTGTTCTGAAAAATCTTCCAGCAGTGTCTGTACAGTCCCATAGACTTTTTCCTTGGCTGTGAGGTGAACTTTAAACTTTTCTTTTGTTCCATCTTTTTTGGTCTTCTCCCTCTCTTCAACCTTGCTTCTCCATTCAAACCACCAGGTTTGCTCTCCTGCATCAAAAACAGAGGTCAGCAGTTCTTTATCCTTGCAGTCAGGGCACTCCCTGTACATGCACTCCTTTGTTGCATTTGTGCATGCCACAGACTCCATTAGGTCACTGAGTTTTGCACTTTTTATTACTTTGTGATAAAACAGTCTGTCTGCCATAAACTGGAGATTTGCATGTATTTTACAGAGGCATGTGTCTCTGTCCTTGATTGTTGGTTTAATAATCCAGAAAGGTCGCCTTTTGCAAAACTCGCTGTAAGAGACTGCAACTTCAGGATGCTCCATTTTAAACTTCTGGTGAAGTGTTCTCATGGACTCAACTAGGAAGCGCTTTTGCATTTTTTTCTTGCTCTTTGTAACTGTCTCCTTCTTTCCTGTTGTTATCCTACTGTTATCATCGCGTTCCAGGAAAGATATTATTTTTTTCTCCACTTCCTTGCTGATTTTGTTGCATTGAATTCTTCGGGTGTACTGGAGTTTGGTAGCCCTTGTTTTGTTTGTTTTCATTGGCTTAGGTGAGAACCCAAACTCCTTTCTGGCAATGCTGAGCAGGCGGTATTTCTTCAGGAGCTTACCAGCCACAACTTTAGAGATCACTTGCCGGTCTTTAGCAGTGTGCATATTTTGATATTTCTTTTTTATCTGTGAAATAATTGTGTTCTGAAACAGAAGAGTTCTTCTTAAATCTTTTGTTCTTTGCTTCATCTGTTGTTTGGTTTTGAGCTTTGGTGAGTTGGCCATTTCCATTTTCTTCTTAAGTCTGTCACATCTCTTCTTGTATTTCTCCACCTTCCGTAAAGCATCATCAAGCTTCACAGTAGTTGCATAAAGGTCTCTGTAGACCTTTGCCCTAGTCTTTGCAACCCTTTTCCTCCCTCTTCTCTGTGCACAGTTATTATGTGCAGGAAGATGAGGTGTTTCAGGTGGGTCAGTGGAGCTGGAGTTGGTAGGTGAGACATATTCTGGGTGAACAACCATGTCTTCTGGTGACTGTGGGGGTGTTGATCGAGCCATAAAATTCTCAACTGCAGCTAGTCTTTTCAACTTCTTGCGTCTGTTTTGTTGAGAAGTTCTCCATTGTCTTCGAACTTTTCTTTTGTCTCTGTGTGTCATTTCTGTCACAGATTTGACAACCCCTTGCTCTTTTTTTTTCAAGTATCTTTCTCTGTCTCTTTTTAGAAACTCATGGTATTTAACTGGATCTGATTTAAGTCTTTCTCTGTATGCCTTCGATCTCTCTGCTGTGGTCTTTCGTGCCATCCTAAAAGAACAGGTGTCACATTTAAGTATCTATTCTATTCTTGTAGTTTATGTACACAGTATGAATTAGATGATCAAGTGTTTTGTGTGATTATTTAAGTTAATATTATATTAACTTGATATAAGCCAAATAAAAAGCATTCATAACACCATCATTGTCATTTCCATCACAACACGTCATTTCCATCACAATGAACAAAGTGATGGAAATGACTGTTGTGGAAATGACAATGTGTCACATTTTTTCAAAAATCTCATGTTGTATTAGCATGCTAATCTCTGTTTTAAAGCTAGCATTAAATATACACAAAATACACAATATAAAATGTTATTTTAATCATTATTTGTAAATTCAAAGAAAATATGAGCTGTTTGGAAATGACAACCAATAAACATATTCTTTGTTTGGGAAATATTTACCTTGATTTTTTTCAGCTTTCATATTCTTCCAGGGAGCTAGCTCTGCTCTCCTGCCATGTGCTCTCCTGTGACTGACTGTTACCATGGTTACAAGTGTACAAACCTTAAAAAAAACCTCCTTAAAGTTACATTTTTGGGGTGTGTGATGGAAATGACAGTGATCCCAAGGGACAGGTGTTCTTTTTATAAAAAAAGACATTTAATACTACTGTATCTTACAACACATGGTATGTTTCATTAAAATAGGTATTTATGTACCATTTGTCTGTAAAGTTAGTTTTTAAATCAAAATGTAATTCAATAGTAAGAGGGATTGAATGTCAAAAATCTGACCCAGGGACAAAGGAAGTATAGCACAATCCATACATATAAAACCATGGTTTATGTAGTAAAAATAACACTTGACCTTTAAATTAATTTTTGTATGTTCCTCTTGGTGTCAAGTAACTGTGCCAAAAATAAAAAATCAAGAAATGTGTTTTGTATCTATTATTCCTGCAAAGGACACAAATTCTACCGTAGTTGAAGAATGACCCAGCTACAGTTAGCAGCAGTTAGCAGTTACTTAAGCAACAAGTAAAGCTGGAAACTCTGTGTACCACCTTGGTTCTGTATTCCCTGCCAGTCTCACAGGTTGACAAGAGCCAAACCCAGCAAGAAAACCACCTCAGTACTGTATTCCCTGTCCTCAAACTGGCCTCCATTGGTCTTGGAGCTCTTTTTATAAGTTATCTTGTTGTGTCTTCTTCTGCAGTGGCTTTATGGCACTGACTGGAGAATTTACTCCACTTTAAAATTGAACTTACATTTGGGTTGAAACCTGACTTATGATGCTCTTTTAACCCAGCTGTGTCCTGTCCTGTACAATCTGGACACCTTCTGACTTTAAAAGAGACACATTTAATGTCTTTTTCCCTCCACTGTTCTGTGCAGACTGCAGGCGGAGACAGATTTCTTCTCCCGTGTGTCACTCAGTGATTTCAACATCATCTGCACTCTGGGGATGGGAGGCTTCAGTCGAGTGGAGCTGGTGGGTAGATGTGAAGCGGCTACATAATGCTCTTGTGGTTTTGTACTTAATGCATGTGTTTGTGCGTTCAGGTGCAGTTAAAAAACGATACCACTCGATCGTTTGCCCTCAAAGTGTTGAAGAAGCGTCACATCCTGGATACGAGCCAGCAGGGCCACATCCTGTCAGAGCGCCGCATCATGATGGAGGCTCACAGTCCGTTCATCATCAGGTCAGACAACGTTTTTATGTTTCTGAGGACGGACAGGATTTATGCAGCTGTAATTAAAAGTACATTAAAGCTATTCACACTTAAGAGGATCCAAATGGTGGCAAAAGGTGACTTTTTATTTGATGTTTTGTTCAGTGATGGAATGTAATTAACTACATTTACTCAAGCAGTGTACATAAAGGTAGAATCAGTGGGATTTAGTCTGTTTGTAAATGCACCAGAAAGATGGTTGACTGTTGAGTCCCAGGATGTCAATTACCAACATTTTGGGCTGGTAAAGCAAAATAATGAAATATAAAGGAAATACAGGCATGCAGAGGACTGCAGTTACAGGTCATGTGATGATTGAGAGGGATCATGTTAATATGAGTCTATACATTGTTTTTTTAGGAAAATGTTGCATTGTTTATTATTAAGTTTGTTTATTATATTTATAAGTTCATTTCAAAACTTTACATGTAGCCCATAAGCTCGCTGTGAATGCCAAATTTAAAAAAAAACCCATAAAAGTCTCCTTTTTTGGCCCAAAATGGTTCTTTTGATTGTTAAGGTTGCAGACCCCTGACCCACACTTTGTGGAACTGTATTTGCAGGAGACTTTTTTTCACATACAAACTGTTCCTTTAAATGTAGAACTCTCCTGTTCTCCTCTCCTGTTCCTGCAGGTTGTATCGGACTTTCAGAGACTCCAAATATCTCTACATGCTGCTGGAGGCTTGTCTCGGAGGAGAACTGTGGACGCTGCTGCGAGACAGGTGTGTGTGTGTTTGTGTCTGTTTGTTGTTGTTGACTGCGAGAGACGGTTAGATCCTCAGCGTCGGTCCGTTTGTCTTTCAGGGGATCGTTCGATGACAGCACCACTCGCTTCTACACCAGCTGTGTGATCGAGGCTCTGGCCTTCCTGCACTCCAGAGGGATCATCTACAGAGACCTCAAACCTGAGAACATCATACTGGACCACCGCGGATACGCCAAGCTGGTGGGGACACACGTTGTCCAGGTGTTACGCAGCGACGTGGGTCGAATGTTTCACAGAGAAAACGTTCATCATGTGTGTTTTGTTTCACTCAGGTGGACTTTGGCTTTGCTAAGAAGGTGGGTCTGGGGAAGAAGACGTGGACGTTCTGCGGGACTCCGGAGTACGTCGCCCCGGAGATCATCCTGAACAAAGGTCACGACAGTTCAGCCGACTGCTGGTCACTGGGAATACTGATCTTTGAGCTGCTCAGTGGAAGGTACACGAGAACATGTTTCTGTTAACCAGGGGTGGGTATTCACTGTCCTTTACTTCAGTACAAGTAACTTATACCACAATGAGTACTTTTACTCTAACTACTTTAAAGTATATTTTAATGCTCATATTATTTTACTGAAGTAAAAGTTTTCTATTTTTTCTTAAAGGGATAGTTTGGATTATTTGAAGTGTGCTTGCAAGAGGTACACTAAGGCAGTTCTGCCAGAGAACCCATTATATTCTAAGGCTTTTATCTAGAACCCACCCACAGGGTTCTAAAGAAAATCTTTTTATATTTCAAGGCTTTTATCTAGAACCCACCCACAGGGTTCTAAAGAAAATCTTTTTATATTTCAAGGCTTTTATCTAGAATCCAACCATGGGGTTCTACAGAGAATCCTTTTATATTCCAAGGCTTTTATCTAGAACCCACCCACAGGGTTCTAAAGAAAACCTTTTTATATTCCAAGGCTTTTATCTAGAATCCAACCATGGGATTCTACAGAGAACCCCTTTATATTCCAAGGCTTTTATCTAGAATCCAACCACAGGGTTCTACAGAGAACCCTTTTATATTCCAAGGCTTTTATCTAGAACCCACCCAGGGGGTTCTACTAAGAACTATTTTACATTCTAAGGCTTTTATCTAGAACCCACTCAGAAGTTCAAGAACCATTTTACATTCCAAGGCTTTTAGCTAGAACCCACTCAGGGTGTTCTACTGAGAACCCTTTTACATTCCAAGGCTTTTATCTAGAACCCACTCAGGAGATTCTACTGAGAACTCTTTTATATTATGGTACACAGAACCCTTGAAAAACTTGAGGGAATAGTTTTTGTATTTCTCTTGGCATATATTGTTAAATATATATAATGATTAATATCTGTGGTGATGGGTGAAGGGTTAAACAGGTAAATATATATTGATGGTTATACTTTCGTACTTACGTAACATTTTGAATGTAGGACTTTTATAAGTAACAAAGTATTTCTACTTTTACTTAAGGAAAATATCTGAGTACTTCTTCCAGCACTCCAGAATGTTTTTGAAAGTTTTCAGCAAATCATTAAAAATGTTCAAAAACATCTGCATGTTCCTGAACTAAGTTCAGCCTCTGATACAAACCAGCAAACCAAAATGTCAGCATGTTTCTGAGAAGCAGAAATGTTTTTTAAAGATGTTTCTGGATGGAGGAGACCTTAAATCTGACTCAGTAATAACCAGCAGCAGGTTCTTTATTTCCTGCTGAGTCAGGTTTGGTCCACGGGGCCGGATTAACTCGGTACAGAGCACACAGCCGATTAAACATGGCAGCTTCATTATGTTTTATTCAGATGCCCAGAAACCAACCAGGTCTCCTGAACTGGAATCACTGTGTCTGCACACAGCAAAACCTTATGCATATCTATAAAAAAGCAAATATAAAATTATCAGAATATAATAACCTAATTGTTTAATACACTGCACAGCCCATTCCCAGATCACTTCAATACTTTTTTGATGATTTCGTATGACTCATAAAAAGACACTGAGTCATTCAGTGAACATTCGGTATTAATTTTTAACTCTAATTAATGTGAAACGGACAAACAAAAACAATAATTCCGGCCTAAAATATAAAGCAGCTGCAGCAGAGAAGTGAGTATTAACATGTTTCCTTGATTTTTGATGACACATAATTGTCATTTTATATTTAATATTTCTCCTTTGAGTGTGCAGCACCTCCTTAACTTACATAATGTTATGTGTTTCACATGACTTACTTCACTTATGTCACAACCAAAACTTTTCCTGAACCTAATCAGGTAGTTTTGGTGCCTTGCCTTTGGAGCCTTTTTGGAATTGTTGTGACCTAAAACGTCTGATTTCACAGCAGCTTTTCTAAAAACTGTTTTTTAGGCATTGTTTTGCAATGAAATTGCGGGACAAAGAGAAAATTGGAAAAGATAGTTGCTATTTATTTGTAAAATTGACTAGATAACAAAGACAAAGACAACTTGTTCCAGGGAGAACAAAACAGCACTCTGCTCTGAGTATTCTAACTATTCTCACCAAAAAGCCTCCGAATTACAAAAATTATAGAAATTTCCTTTATTGTAAATGAAGAGTTGCACCTGAGGGGGGTATTCCACGAAGAAGCAGAGTATTTTTGGAGCTCAAACTCAGTCAAAACAGCACAAAATCATAAAGTGAAAGTGCACAGAGCATTGATAAATGTCAATAACAATGACAAACGTTCTGTTCCTTTCAGCTCCTGTGACAAAATTAACAAAAGTATAATTAAACAAAACATTGAGTCAGCATTGAGACGTTGATGTATGAAGTTTGCGAGACAGACTGGTTGGTCAAAGTCATGGAAAAGTTTGGACAAAATTGCAAGATTGCACAGAATTCATGGGAATTAGTTGAATTTGTGTGAATTGTTGTGATCACAACTTCTTGGAGGGACTGATAGAACGCATGTCCTCGCTGCAGGAGCAGGTCAGCTGGTCGTCCAGATTTGTCCCTCTTGTTATGTCTGAATGTAGGAACTGAATTGTCCCAGTTTGAGTTGAATAAATGAAACAAGCGTTGGGTCTTCCTCTTGTCTGTCTCTGTCTCCAGTCCTCCATTTTCAGGCTCCGATCCCATGAAGACGTACAACATCATCCTGAGAGGCATCGACATGATCGAGTTTCCCAAGAAGATCACAAAGAGCGCCGCGAACCTCATCAAACGGCTCTGCAGGTAGTCAGTCCACCTTAACTGAACGGATGAACTGAAACAGTTTTCATTGTTAACAACTGTACAATCTGTGCGTGTGTGCGTGTGTGTGTGTCTGTGTGTGTGTGTCAGGGACAACCCGTCAGAGAGGCTGGGGAATCAGAAGAACGGAGTGAAGGACATCCAGAAGCATAAGTGAGACAGTACAGATGCTTACAATCATGAGAGTGCTTTCTGTTGGAGATGAGACTGTCGTCATGGCAACGTGTCCTTGTTCTTCAGGTGGTTTGAAGGCTTCAACTGGGACGGCCTCCGTCAGGGAACCATAGACTCTCCGTACACGCCCACAGTGGGTATCCTTCAGTGTCCCTGTGAGAAATAAAGGTTCTAACTAGAACCATAAAGGGTTCTTCACCTTGTCTCCATAGGAGGTTCCTGGTAGAATCTTTTATAAAGGTTCTACTTAGGACCCTTTCAGACAGTTCTATGATGAACCAACATAAAGGGTTACACCTAGGGGTTTCATCTAGTACTCATCCAGGGGGTTCTACTGAGAACTTTTTATAATTTAAAGGTTTTATTCAGAACATCAATTGGGGGTTCCACAAAGAACCTTTATATATTACGAGGGTTTTATCTAAAACACAATCAGGGAGTTCTACTGAGAACTTTTTATATCCCCGGGCTGTTGTCTGGAACCCAATGAGGGAGTTCTAATCCTTTATAAAGGTTCCACTTGGGACCCTTTCAGACAGTTCTGCGTAGAACCAACATAAAGGCTTATACCTAGAACTAACTGTGAAATGTTTCATCCAGAACCCCCTATGATAGGTTCTATAAGGAATCTTTCTATGGTGAATGGTTCCACTCAGAACCCTCTCTGGAGGTTCTATTCAGAATCTTTCCACCTTCTAATGGTTCCAAAAAGAACCAAACAAGGGAGCTCTACCAAGAACCTTTTTATAGGCCTATCCCAAAGGTTTAATGTAGAACCCACTCTGATGGTTCTGCCAAGAAATTTTTATATTCCAACAGTTTTTATCAACCCCATCCAGGGGGTTCTACCAAGACCTCTTTATATTTCAAGGGTTACATCTAGAACACATTCTGGGGATTCCACAGAAAAACTTTTTATATTCCAAGGGGTTTATCTAGAACCCAATAAGGGGATTCTAACGAGAACCTTTTAATGTTCTAAGGGTTTCATGTAGAACCCACTCAGGGATTCTACCAGGAACTTTTTGTATCCCAGGGCTTTTATCTAGAACACACTCAGGGGGGGTCTACTGAGAACTTTTTTAATATTCCAAGGGTTTTATCTAGAACACAGTCGGGGGGTTCTACTGAGAACTTTTAATATTAAATAATTAAATGAAAATGACTCTTAATGGAGTCGTTAGTCTTACAAAGAAGTGAAAAAGGGTTCTTCAGATGGTTCTGGTTAGAACCTCAGCCCTTTAGGAAGAACCCATTTGGAACCCTTACACACAGATGAGAGACAGTAACCTCCTGTCTTGTTCTGTCAGGTGGACGGACCGCTGGACAACAGTAACTTTGACTATTTCCCAGAGGACACAGAGGACCCTCCTCCTGATGAAGAGTCTGGTTGGGACCTGGAGTTCTAGCAGAACATCATCATCGTCTTTAAGCTGACTGGACACAGAGAACAGAGGGGACGGGAGTCGTCAGGAAGAACAAGTGAAGCCATATCGGAGAGAATTTAAGTGTTTTATTTATTATGAATGTTTGCACTGAAAGTCGAAGAACAAAACAGAGACGTGAAGATACAAGACCAACAACGTTCACACAATAATCACAGTGATGGAGTATTCAGCAGGTATTATACGTTCCACGTCTGTGAGTATGTGAGGATCCACTAGGGTCTGCGTGATATAAGGTACTCTACAACAAGCTATGGAATAGTCTGCACATGTGGAACCCAAGGCTCTAGAACATAATATAAACACAACTACTACACATCTGTGGTGTCTGCAGCTGTCTGTGTACACGTTCGTTTGGGAGTATAACCCAGGCTTTAGGGCCACTATTAAGAAAATAAACTTTAAAGGATAAAATCAACATATAGCAGAAATAATGTTCATAGTCGAGGTATTGTATTAAATTTATTCAAGTTATGTTTAGTCATGTTCACTCGTGTTCACTCATCAATCTCTGACGTGTCAAACGTATCCCGTGTTTTCCTGTAAGTTACAGCAACTAGCAACTAGCTAGCAACGGCTAGCAGGAAAAAACACAGTTACCTTGAATAAATTACAGATTTTTCTGCATTTGAAGATTGTTGAAAACATTTGGAATAACTTAAGTAAACAACTCAACAAAATATACAATATGTGGTTGCTGTTTTTAGACATTTTAAGGTGGAAATGTTACTTATTACAGAATTAACGAAAAACGTAACATGTAGTAAAACTGCACTATTTTGTGGGGAAAATTGTAATATGTCAAGAATAATGTATTAATTTAAAGAAACAATCTGGATATGTTTAGAATAACATACTATTTTAAGAGAAGGTCTTAGTATCTTGAGAATATAGTTTTTCTGAAAAATCCATGAATTTATTTGTTCGTTTGGGAGTATAAACCAGGCTTTAGGTTCACTATTAAGAAAAAAACACTTTCATGAGGTCGAGAATGAGGTAATGTATTAAATTTAATCACGTTATGTTTAGTCATGTTCACCAACTTTCTTCTTCTCTCTGATGTATCTCGTTTTTTACAGTAAGTTACAGCAACTAACCAGCAACAGGAAACAGGAAAAAAAACACACTGTTACCTTGAATAAATGACAGATTTCTCTATATTTGAAGATTGGTGAAACATTTGGAATAATTTGAGTACACAACTCAACAACACTTCCAATATATGTTTGGCCTTTTTAGACATATTAATGTGGAAATTAATAAATAACAAAAGTAATATGTAGAAAATAAAGGTGCACTATTTTGAGGAAAAAGTTTTAATATGTCAAGAACAATGTATTAATTTTAATTAACAATATAGTTTTTCCAAAAAATCATTGTGTTCAGAGAATAAAGTTTGACTATTGTGAGGAAAAAAAAGTAATAATTTTGCAACAAATTATAATGGCAAGAATAAGGTTGTACTATTTTGACAGAATAGTTGTAATATTTTTTCAATTTTAACACTTTTGATACTTTTAATTGTACAATATGTTTGCTACATTTGTTGAGTTGTGTACTTACATTATCCCAACTGTTTCAATTGTTGCATTTCATTTGGTAACTAACTTCTTGGGAAACATGAGACACATCGTAAAGTGAGGTAGGAAGTCTGCATGTGACTAAAAGTGACGTGAATAATAAAACTTTAATACAATACCTCTTCCATGAACATGATTTCAGCAACAGTGGTTGTTCAACAGTGAAGACAACAACTCCCATGATTCCAGGCAACTTCACAACATCATCAAACTACGTCTTTTATTACTGTTTTGAGGTGAGACACATTACATACTGTGGGTTTAAATTTTAGGTCAAATACAACTTTTTTGAAATATTCTAACTGTATTTTCAAAATCTTCATTTTTTTAATTAAGCAGACTCTTTATCATTACACAAAGCTTAGGTTTCAGAGTCCATCTAATCCAGAAAGTCCAGGAAAAGAGATTGGTAAAACCAGTGGTTCAGCCCATTTTACCTTATGACTTTGTTTTCATGCTTCTTACCCATTATATAACATGTATTACAATCCCTTAAAGAAACAGTTCAACATTTCTTCCCGAGTGAGACGAGAGGATCAACATTGATCCATACTGACTGAACTAAAGAGCACTGTGCTGCCTTCAGGTACCAGACCTGCTGGGATATAAGAGATACGTCAGAGTTGATTCAGTATGAGCAATAGAACCGCAGGGGTAAATATGACAGGGACAGCTGGGCCTCTCTACAATCCCCAGGTTACTGAGATTTGGCATTTATGATCAGCGAGAGGGAGAATCTGACAGGAAAAAGACATGTCCCATAGGCTATGTTTTCCAATTATATTTTCAATTTATTGCTGTCACTCATGACACATTTTTCTAATGTTCCCACTGAGTCATACTGTCGCTGAACGAGTTTAGCAGGAATTGACTGTTTGGTAAACCCCACACAGTTATTTTCTAATCGTAGTTCAAGGCCAGAGACAATAATTAGGCATTTGTATTCCTGATGAAGAGCTACTCAGCATTTAAAGGTGTAATATGTAAGAATTTTAGTTAAAAAAAAAAAATCATCAACAGAATGTGAAAAAATGTTGACATTGTGTAAAATATTGCTGAGATCTACTGAAGTTAGCATGCTAACCAGCTAGCCCTGGCCCATCCTGTCTCGTAATACCACGTTGCACAGCTAACTGTCTTCAGCTGTGAAAATACTGTAATCATCCAAGAACACATTTACAGGTCAGACAAGCTGCTGATGTTAGCTAGACAAACCAACCTCTAACATTAGCAACACAAACTAGCTGCTAAAGTTAGCTACACAGACTGAACACTATCATTAGCTACAACTGCTAATTAGCTACACAGACCAAATGCTAACGTAGCTACACAGAAACCATGGCGTGTGCCAAATCGCGTACTTCTGCACTTACCACTTACTATTTTGAGTACGTAAGTGCGTTCACCAATGCTAGTTGTGCGAAAATCTAGTGCACTATGCACACTGCATTGCGCACGCAAACGGCTGGAAAAATTTTGAGTGTGATCGCTGGACACTTTCCACACTCAACGGCCGCCATTAGTGACGTAGCGGAAGTACGTTACTATTTTTCAAATGGCGGCGGTGGAGATACATTTAAAATAACATTTAAAACATTTAAAAACGTATGGTTTAACCGAAGCATAGCTTATTAGGTTAAATATATATATATATACGTATATTTCCAGCAAGGAGGATGAGGATGAGACGTCTACAGAGTAGACACAGTTAGTTAGCTAACTAATCTGTCAATAAATACTACTACTAATCTATTACTGCTGCCACTTCTACAAGACTACTACTACTACTGCTGCTACCACTGAAAAATATTTTGGGACTGTAGTGATGCTGGTGATGGTGTGTGCATAAAAACAAAAGCACCAGACCAGAATAAGTTTATGGCCGTTTACTATAAGCAACACACTTAAGATACATTTAAATGTGTATAATTGCATCTATTGATCTAAACGTGCATTCACGCATTACAAAGGAAAGAATATCAAGACAAACAAATAATAGATCTAACAAACATGAGCATTATACTGGGATTTTTTTTTAAATGGCACCATATTTGGTGTTGAGGTAATCCAAAAGTTACGGAAAGAAATCAAGTTACATTACTTAACTGTATTGGAATACATTTTAAAGTCACCCTCCCAAACCTGCTTGTTCATATTCTGTTTGTGTGACTGTGGTTTGTGTTCCCACAGTGTTTGAATTAACCGTGTTGTTGACAGTTAAATTGTGCTGTTGTTTTTTTTTGCACTGAAACCACACTTTGTGTTTTTCAAGTTACATGTTGGTTTCTCATGTTTGGACCGTTTTATGACCGACTGACCGTCCTGATTTTCCCTCAGTCCTCCTTTTGTCCCTTTGTGTCGTATCCTTCAGTATGGACGTGGTTTATATTCTATTTATACTTGTGGTATTTTGCTGAAACACATTGTCAGAGAAGCGTCTCTACACTGACAATAACACGACCTCGGTTGCGGTTTTGTGTAAGTGGCTGAATTGTGTTTATGAGGACTCGTTTCACTGTGTTCAGTTTGAATCAGGGAGTTAATTAACGAATAAAACAACACTGGAAATAAAATTCTACTTTATCAAGCCTCACTGGTGATTATTTTTTCCACTTGGCTCTGGTTTGGGGAGGTGAGTGTGTGCTGGAGGGGAGAGGAGTTAATGAAAACTGAAGTGTGAGATGTTTATCAGCTCCTGTTGACCTCCAGGCTAATGGAGTCAGCAGAGGTGTGCGAGGTTCACTGGTTCCTGTGGTGAACGGAGCCGTGATGGAAACGCGGCCGCCTCCACTAACGACTCTCTCACAGTTTACTGATAACTGACGCACAGATAAGACACACAGAGTTTTCCACATTTCACACAACAACAACACAGCTAGCTGCTTTTCAGTCAACTAATTAAACTAAATTTAGCTTAATAAGCTAGCTACAGGTGGACATTAATGCGGTGTTGCACCAACAAAAAATCATTATTAACCTGATTAAATCATTATGCTGCACCAAACTTTAAAACTAGCTTTTAAAATTGAGAAAGATTTAATTTAAACCTCTCAGTTTGTTTTGAATGCTAAATGTTAGATTTGATTCTGACACACCAAAACTTTAAACTCCATTTTAAGATGTGATCCAGTCTTAACTTTAAACTTTAACTTGAGGAGGTTTAACTTTAAAAATGGCTGCCTTTTTGAGGCAAAATGTTGTGTGTAATATTTTGTTACCTTTTTAAGTAAGCTAGCAAACAAACATTTTGTTAACTTTTTAACTAGACTAGCAAAACAAGTGCTTAATGTACATTTTTTTTAGCTGCTCAACTGCATGTGCGACAGTTGTCAGGCTACAGAGGACACACTGTCTCACACTTTCAGTCTCTGCCTTTCAGTTATTGAATTTTTGCCCCAAAATATTTGATTGATACTCAGATCCCTATGAAAGAACCAGCTGGACTTGTCATCTTCAGCTGCTCACAATCCACTAAACAGTCCCTGATGCTGGCGATGATCGTTGCCAAAAGACTCATTTTGAGGGAATGGAAATCACCCTCTCACTCTTCCTTCAAGAGGTAGTTGGCTGATGTGATTTCAGTCGTACAGACAGAAAGAACCGATTTGATTTTTAAAAAAAATCAGCTATCTGGGACCCATTTCTTGTTTACCTAGACAAGACAAGAGGAGGATGAGTAACTCACCCAAATAATTTCTCATGGTTTTTGTGTGAGATCTAATGCACAGCACTCCCAAAGGAACAGTTCACGCCAAAATCAAAAACACATAGGGTGAATATGGGTAAACTGGGACACTTTCTGAAAATTTACCTTCAACATAATTTTTGATTATGAACCAAATGTCTTAGCCCATCATATGATACCATTCTAAATAGCTTAAGATCTCTACTATACTATGTACAAGAAATAACAAAGAAACATTAAACACTGGATGGATGACCCTTCACCAAAAACACACTGACTCAAACCAAAATTTCCAGGTACTATTGGTAAAGTGGGACACCATATATTGACAAACTGGGACACTTGCAAAACATTCCATTTTTATTTAAACAATAATAAAAACAACAACAATTCATTTCTGATGAATAGAAATATTAACTTTCATGAACATAAAACATTAAATTTCATTTAAAAAGTTAAAAAGGAAAGAAGTTCAACCGTATCTACGGGTTCAACTGCTAAGATAGCTTGACATTTATCCACTAATCAGAACAGAGACCTGAGTGTTTATTTATTTATTTATTTTATTATTATTTTCCATTTATTTATCTGCTTCCCTGCCTTCTGACCTGGCCTCTTCTTCTTTCCCTTCTTTATTTTCCTTGTCCCTGTTCTGCTCTTTTCTGCCATTGGATTCTGAAATACGATTAGGCCAATCATCATTAGCCTACTATCATTCATTAATATATCATTAATATTATCACTAGTACTCTGAGTGTGCAACATAATAATGTAAAAGACATAAGTCTTACTTTCACCTACAAAAGAAATGAATGTTCTGGCTATCGTAGTTTTTGTTTTACATCAATTTAAAGAGTATGCAAAACGTGTGGGGTGGCGGGGCAAGGGCTAGCTAGCATAGGCTAGCAAAGCATCACGATCATCATTTTCATTGTAGCTAGCTTGATTTATGCGATTTAAGTAAATTTATTTATATATATATATATAGCTAGATAGCAAAATTTATGAGGGATGAATAAAAAGGGAACTTATTTCCACCTTTAGAATGACTTAAATGATTGTCCCAGTTTGCCAATAACACACTGTCCCACTTTAACAATAGCATATTGTTAAAGTGGGACAGTAGCAAAATGGCATTTTAAAAAAAGAGTAAGACTCACATGGATGTGATTTTTAAAAATTATGAATCACCATTACACCCCTTAACAAAATATATCACAATTACAAACTATCCACCAGTTTTCTTATTTTTAGAACACTAACATCTTTCACCTAAAAACGCTATGTCATTTTACCTACCATCTTGTTTCACCGCAGAGGTAGTTGAATATGGTGAGCCACGCCCCCGGAAGTGATGTCATTGACACAGAACCAATCTTTTTTAATCTCATACTTACCTATGTTGAGCTCAATGATGATTTTTAGTAATAGAAGTATACACATGTAAAGATAAACATGATTAAGCTTAACTGTCCCAGTTTGCCCATTGTCCCACTTTAACCATATTCACCCTATTTTGTCCCTGGCCTGTAGTCCTGTTTGTCCATGTAGATAGTTTTGGTGTGAGTTGCAGAGTTTTGGAGATGTCGGCCTTCTCTCCGATACAATGGGACTAAACGGCACTGAGTTTGTGGTGCTCAAAGAGCCAAAAAAAAAAAAAAAAAGTGAAAAATTCAAAAAATTATGACCATTATTCAAGATAATCCACAGACCTTGTTGTGATCAGTTTCATGTAGGAACTACTTTCTTTCTAGTAGAAATAAAGTAGTTCCTGTAGATTCTGTTGCATAAAGAAAGAAAGAATTGTACGTGAAAGCAGTAGAGAACATATGTAATAAGAACAAAAGGTTGTTCGAAGTTGACCAATAATATATTGAAATAAATATTAATGAAATATCGGATTATGTCTGAGAATTATTATTATTATTATTATTATTATTAGTAGTAGTAGTAGTATTAGTATTAGTATTATTATTATTCAAACTATGTATATAATATAAATGTATAGATGTGTATGCATTGTGTATGTGCATATGTGTGGAAATACACAATTCAATTAACAACATCTCCATGGTTTATTTTGTATTTATTTATTTATTTATTTATTTGCATTATGCAGTTATTATTCAGGTCAATAATAACACAATAATGTGTGCATATAAATGCACATACACACAAAACTCATCTCCATAGATTATATTTTGTGGACATCTTTTATGGAAAGTGACTAATGTGATCAGTCTGATTTAAAAAAATTACTAATTTATCAATTGACTTCATATAAAACATTTAAAGAGAGCATGTAAAGTTTATACTTAAGATGAAGTACGTTTAATACATACATAATACATATATACAAAACCAGCACTGGTTAAAATGAGCTGAACCGTACACATAAAATGCAAAATACACATAATATTAAAATAAAAACATCAGATATAATAGTAAAACACTGACAGGGGTCATTTACTGCATTATGAGTACTTCTTGATGATAATACTTATATACTTTTACTTCAGTGAGGTTCTGATTGCAGGACTTTAGGACTTCAGTTTGGTATTTTACTTGATCTGATCTGAGTACTTTTTTCAAATTAAATCTGTTCCTGCTGAGTTCACAGTTGACTGAATCACTTCACAGGAAGAACAACAGACGTGACTGGAATCACAAACTGACGCGTCCTGTTTCCTTCTTGTCCTGCTGCTATTTTTAGAAAGTTACACATAAAAACAATACCCAAAATAAAGAGAGATAAAAGATAATTTATCTCTCTATTTGTCTCCATCACTACTGGATCAGTCAATAACAAAACACACTGCAGATCAAGATTATCATGATTAAAATCACATTAAAACTTGCTTTATGGACACTTTTCACATGTATTTTTTTGCTTTTATTCTATTTAATCTGCCAAAAACAAATTATTTTTTATTGCCAGTTGATTATATTAGCTGTATATTTTGTTGTTTTGTGCTTTAAAATCCACAACAATCTAAAATTATCCCGTGATCTCACTCCTGCTCGGAAATTCCGTGTATGTTGCGGTATGTGTGTGGAAATATCCAATTATCCGCATGTGTGGGTTAATGACCTCCTTGAATAAATCATTTCCAGCAGCTCCGCGGGGACGGCGCGCTCTGATTGGTCGGCGAGTCTGGACCGGACCTGATACAAATACCAGGTGTGGACGGTGTTCGAGCAGGACACCGGCAGCAGGAACGCTGTAAGAACCAGAAGAAACCAGAAGAACCTCATCCATCCGCCTTTTAACACTCTCACCATGCAGCCCGGCTCCGCTCTGCTCCTCCTGCTCCTCGGCCTCAGCGCCGCCGCCTGCTTCGAGCTGCTGCCCGAGGAGGCTGCTCCCCGCCGGGCACGATTCTCCGCCAACAGCCCGAGTGAGTCCCGGTTCTCTTTAACCAGCCTCTAATTCTTCAGAAAAAACTTTAATTTGTTCATTACTTTTAATTCATTTGGTTTGATGGAATGTAACCAAGTACATTTACTCCTTAATTTTGAGGTACTTGTACTTTAGGGGAGACAGGGGCCATTTGTACCTTCTTTTTTTTTTCTTTTTGCATTTTGTTCCAAAACCCACAGACTACTTGAAACACACTTTTGATATGAGAAATTATTCACTCATTCTCAGGGGTGGAAGTAACTGAATTACAAATACTCAAATTACTGTAATTTAGCAGTAATTAATTAAGCTGTAATTAAGCTTTTATGAGTAGATTTTTAAGTCTGTAGTTTAATTGCATTACAAGATGTAATCTACTTAGTTACTTTTAAAATCATAGTTGAGTGCTGAGTACAATTTGAATTCATATCCAAACCTTTCATCTGCATTTTAGTAGCCAATCAGGTGATCTGATCACAAACGGGCCAATGAAATCAATGACACACAAACAAAAAACAAAACAAAATGCTGCAGCACACAAATTAAGGCTTAATCATTAGTCAATTAATTGCCATTAAGAATTTAAATTTATTATAATTTGCACCTTGCAGAGCCCTTTGCTGAATAAAGAAATTTACAACTTAGACTTAAAATGAGAAAAAAGAAATTGAGGAAAAAATATTTTTATTTTGTAACTCATCAATGATTGATCTGTTGTTTGCTTTTTCAACTATTGGTTAAGGACAACACACAAAATTTGCAACCCTCATTTGGAGAGGTGACTGTGACATCAGTGGTTAAAAGTAACTAGTACTCTGAGTAGTTTTTGCAGTGAATACTTTGTACTTTTACTTTTACTCATATATTTCTAACACCAGTACTTTTTCTTGTAACTGAGTAATATTTTAGCAGTGTAACAGTATTTTCAGTGCTCTTTCCACCACTGCTCAATCTTGAGAAATGGACAAATCAAGTCTTACCAAAAAAAATAATATTTGTAATTATTAATATCAACACTAATTCAATTTTTTAGAAAAATTTGTTCTTTAAAGATTTATCTTATTATCTTATTCTATATTAGCGGTTTCCAACTTTTCTTTCCTTTAAAATTGTGTACCAGATTTCCTTTAACTCCGTCAGATTTTTACAAAAAACATGATTCAGTCAGGTATAAAAAGGGTTAGCTATACTCTAAGGACCCCTGTCTCACTTTGTGGTTTAAAAAAGGCAGGAAAACATTTTATTTTTAGACAAATTCATTACATAATATTGCTATCAGATGTGTCTGAACCATAACACCTAATTTCTGCAGTCCTTCTAAGTCAAAGCTAAATGAGAATTATGGTTTAAAAATGTGGATTTTGATTAGCATCAAAATAATTCTGATCAACTTAGTCTGTGTGTGTGTGTGTTTGCAGCTGATGTGGCCAGATGTTTGAACGGAGCTGTGGCTGTGGGCTGTGGATTCTTCTCCTGTCTGGAAAACTCAACCTGCGACACCGACGGGATGCATGAACTCTGTGAACTCTTCCTCCACTCAGCTGCCACCTTCAACACAGAGGTGAGTCTGTCTGTCCGTCTGTCCGTCTATTCATCCATCCACCTGTCTGTCTGTCTCACCTGTGTGTGTTTCTCTACAGGGTAAAACCTTTGTGAAGAAAAGTCTGCACTGCATCTCTCAGGGAATCACAGCGAAGGTTTTCCAAACTATCCGCCGCTGCAACATCTTCCAGAGGATGATCGCTGAGGTTTGTCAGCTCTCAAAGAAACTCAAACACAGGAACAAGGACGATAACGCTCCTCTCTGGTCTTTGGTCACTGAGTTTTAATCTCTTTAAAGGTGCAAGAAGAGTGTTACACCAGCCTCGACATCTGCACTGTGGCTCGAACCAACCCTGATGCCATCGGAGAGGTGGTGCAGGTGCCGACTCACTTCCCCAACAGGTGATGACAACTGATGACACACACACAAACACACACACACACACACACACAGCAGTCTGTCTCACACACTGCAGTCACAATAACACCTGAATTATGAGTGAGAGAGTCTGCAGCCATGCAAACAGCTCTAAAAGGCTGTAGACGCCGCAGTGCTAAATGCTAACATCAGCTATCATCAATACTAACATGCTGACTGTTTAGCAGGTATAATGTTCACCATCTTAGTTCAGCAACTAAACCAAAATATTGTAAAACTTCACATTTTGACCTGATGTAAAGTTAAAGGATCATCAAAATGATTACAGTTCATACTGATGGGAACATGAACGTCTGAACCACATTTCATAACAATCTATCCAATAGAAGTCGAGAGAAAGGCAGGACTGACCAACCAACATCTCCATCAATCGAACCAGGCTGCTAGCATAGCTAATAAAAGTCTGCTAGCTTGGCTAATAAAATGCAGTGAGCGTGGCCAATAAAGTGCTGCTGACATGGATAATGAAGTCTTGTTTGCACGGCTAATAAAATGCTGGTAGCATTGATAATAAAATGTTGTTGGCTTTGCCAATAAAATGCTGCTAGCATTGCTTATAAAATGTTGTTGGCATGGCTAATAAAATGCTGCTAGCGTTGATAATAAAATGCTGCTAGCAATAGTAAATATGCTGGCATGGCTAATGCATTTTTTTGTGAGCGTGGCTAATAAAACATTGTGACAATGGCTGATAAATTTTTGCAAACATGGCCAGTAAAATGTTGCTACATGCTATGGCTAATAAAATCTTGCGAGCATGGTTAATAAATTGTTGTAAACATGGCTAATAAATTGATGTGAGAATGGCCAATAAAATACTGCTAGCATAGCTAATGAATTGGTTCATAAAAGGCTGCTAGCATGGCTAATAAAAGGCTCCTAGCGTGTTTAATAAAATGCGGGTAGCATAGCTAATGAAATGGCTAATAAAATTGTTATGTTATAGCATGTCTAATAAAATGCAGTTTGCATGGTTAATAAAGTCTACTAGCAAGCTTCCTTTTATTTAATTCTCTGTGAAATAATGAAGCGTAGCATTAACTGATGTGGAGCACAGAAGTCACCCTTGTATTCGCTGACTGGCTTCTTCATTTGTGCTCCACAATCATTGGCTCATTTACCAGCAGTGTTGTCAATAACATCCAATCATATTCAAGCAGGCGAACATGGAAACCATAATTTGTAGAATCATCAAAGTGCGCAATATGACAAACCAGTTCTCTGAAGCTTAAGTGCAAAGCTTTTAATAAAAGCGAACAGGTGAACTTAAAGTTAAGTTGCTGTCTTCATGTTTCGTCTCCAGATACTACAGCACACTGCTGCAGACCCTGCAGGCGTGCGACGCGCAGACGGTGGCGGCGGTGAGGACCGGCCTCATGGCCCGGTTAGGCCCCGACATGGAGACCTTCCTGCAGCTGGTCCAGAACAAACCCTGCGCCACCAGCTCCACCTCCGGCGCTTTCAACAACCCGTCCAGCTGGAGAAACATGCCTGTGTTCAACATCCAGCCTGGCGCCGGAGGCCGAGACCTCACCCACCTGTTCGCCAGGAAGAGATCCGTGGACACCGTGGAGGGAGGGGCCAAAGCAGAGAACTAGATGACGTACAAACACACATGCAATCCTGAATATTGTTTCCACACATGCACACGGATACAAACATGCAGCTTTCTCCTCCCTTTTTCAGCTAAAAGCTTTAGATGGTGATTCAGGGTAATAATTATATTACATTATGTTATTATTATTATCATTTAGAGTGATTTGCTCATTCAGACTACCTGATGTTACCGACAAGCTTCACTAAGCACCCTGTGTCACAGACATTTGAAAAGAGGCCTATTACAGTGATTATGATTGATATTTATTTTCTTAAACGAGTTAATTTATGAGGCTGTCATGCTGTTATATTTAATGTAGTGTGAGAGGAAAAGAGGCTGTGGGGTTCAGAGGATGCTTTCATGCTGGTCGTGGAGCTCTTAATGCCTCCTGTTAGGGTCTGAGATCACTTTATTAAAGTTGTTTTAAATGAGAGATTACTGCGGTTGTGGTTGATGTTAGAAATAAATGATGTTATACGACTGATTTTGGCTCGTGTGATTTTCTTGATCAAACCTGTAATTAATCTAAGATGAACGAAAGAATCAATCAGCAAATAATACACAAATAAAACAGATTGATTCACGGCACTAGTGGAGGGTGGGCAGGGCAGGAGATTGCCCTCCTCTGGTGGCCTCATGTTGGGAAAAAATGCAGCAATAGTGCCCTCTTGGGAGCCTGTAAGGTTGATAAAATAAGATAAATCGCCCTCTTGAGTGCAGAGTGCAGTTCGATGGACAAAATGTGGTAAATTGACCTCTATGGTGTCCTTTAGGGGACAAAATGTGGCAAAGTGACCTTTAGAGTGTACTTCCAGTGGACACAATGTGGTAAATTGCCTTCTAGAGTGGCCTTCCATGGGACAAAATGTGGTAAAGTGTCCTCTATGGTGTCCTTCAGTGGACAAAATGTGGTAAAGTGCCTTCTAAAGTGCCCTTCAGTGAACAAAATGTGGTAAAATTAGCCTCTATAGTGCCCTCACAAGGTACAAAACATGATAAAATGCCCTAGAGTGCCCTAAACAAATCCTAGCTCAAGAGGACTGGCTTTTCCCGGAACTCCCAACCTCATCTTATGGTCAACAAAACAAGAATAATATTGATCTTTTTTGAGTAATTTCCTGTAAAGCCCTCATATTTAGTATGTATTTAATTGTGATCGAATGAACTGAACAAGAAGAGACTTTCTGATCTGATTTGAAGACTTCTAGTAGGTGGACATCCTGCCTTATTTTAAGAACTCTTATCAGGTGAAAATCTGTTAAGCCAAGTTTGTTTGTTTCATGCAAAAGAAATCTCATATCCAAAATGTTTTCACTCAAATCTAACAGGGCATTTTTACAGTGTTTGTCATTGAGCTGGATTTTATCCACTGGCTCAAATAATCTGATGCTGGTCCCAGTTCTTTCATGCTTCACTGTTATCATTCACTGTCTTCTTCTCAGCAGTGTGAACACGAGCAGAAATAAAAGGGTTCCTTTGTGACTTGGTTCTTGTTAAGGGACAACATCCTTATCTACAAAGACCATTCAAATATAATAGCACATATTAACAGCTATTAATTTAGTATGGTAATTTCATAGAGAGGGAGTCAGGCACCAGAGGACACCGTGGAAGTTAAAGGGAAATTTCAGCATGTTCCAGGATATTCCTTGGATGTCCAGTCAGTATTTACGGTAAATGTAGTCGACTGAAGGAATAAATTCCTCCGTGTGTGTCATATTGACCCAGACAATTGACTTCACCTGCAGCAAAATCTGTTTACTTCCTCAGATCCAGTGATGTCACAGGATGCAGGAAGAACTACGGACTATTTGAGGTTGGGTTTCTAGCTCGCGGCCATGCTAGATTAGTATTTTTGCCACCTAACGCTATGTCCTGGCCAACAAAGTACTAGCTAGAGGTTAGGGTGGTGATAACAAGGCAACATGGGCGTCAGAAGCTTGTCCACAATGCATCCTGGTACATGAAGGCACTGCTGCACAGCTCTGCCAGCAGGAGTACTGAGTTTACTCTGTCAATATAGCAGCACTGAGGAATTTATTGATTGTTATTAGTAGCTCAGGTTGATAGAGGACTGCTTGATAGTTCTGATCATGTGGGTTTGATTCTCAGTGAAACTTGTTTTCCTTTTGAAGGGTGATGTCCAAAGGAAAGTAGAAGGCTGTAAGAAAGAGCCCTTCATTGTTTCTATTTCAGTGGTTCAGTCACTAAAAGGACTTTTGAGACATTTTAAAGCTGTTTGAAGTCCACCACTCAGAGGAAAGAGTCTAGACCGACAAGAGTGCAAGAGTCTGATCCAGTACCTCAAAATGAGACGTGACTGCTTGGCAATTTTGGGATTGTTGATTTGATCCTCATGGCACTCAGTGAATTTTTAAGTCTGTCATCTAAAGAAAAGACTAAAAAGCTAAAAAGTTTGAGTGTGTAGGACTGAGCTGCTCAAGGAGTAAGAGATCTGCTCGCAAGGTTTGGCACAGTGGGTTTTTGCAAAGTTTTGAAGCCCAGGGTTCGATCCTCAAGCAAAAAGGTTGTTCAAACACCCAGGGGAAAGAGTCAAGAGCTCTAAGAGATAGAGTCCAACTGTCTGACCCAACACCTCTGGCTGTTAAAGGCCTGCTTAACAGTTAAGGGTTGAGGGTTCAATCCTTGTGATGCTCAGTGAGTTTTGAAGTCTGATGAAAGAAAAGACTAAAAAGCTTGAAAAACTGAGCTTGAATGTGATGGACTGAGTGTCTCACAGAGTAAGAGAACTGTTTGCAAGTTTTGGTGCAATGGGTTTTATCCTCAGGGCTCTAAGCAATAGTGTCCAACTCTCTGACCCAATAGCTCTGGCTGTTAAAGGCCTGCTTAGGGGTTAAGGGACATTGGCTCAATCATCATGACAGACAATTTTGAAGTCTGATGTCTAAATAAAAGACTGAAAAGCTTGAAAAACTGTCTTTAGGTGCATTGGACTGAAATGCTTGAGGAGTAAGAGACCTGCTCAGAATTCCTGAGATTGTGGGTTCAATCCTCAAGCAATAAAACTTTTGAAGTGCAAGATCCAGAGGAAGACTTAACACCCTTAAGGAACAGTTAAACCATCTGCAAAAGTAGCTTGATAGAGACGGCTTGGCAGTCTGAGGTGTGTTGAACCTCATCACACTTTGAGAATTTTGAAGTCTGACATCTAAAGAAACGACTAAAAAGCAAAATGGAGCTTGAGGATGTTAGACTGAATAGTTCTAGGAGTTAGAGAGCTGTTCTGGATGTTTTGCGGTCGTGGGTTCAAGCTGCAAGCAATGTTTGTTGAGTTTTGAAGTGCGACACCCAGAGAAAGACTCAAAACCTCTAAGAAGAAAAGTTCAAGAATCTGTTCCAGTAGCTTGTGATGATAGAGGACTGCTTGGTAGTTCAGAGGATGTGGGTTCAATCCTCATGAGAATTGGTTGCTTTTGAAATCTGTTGTTTAAAGAAAAGACTGAAAAAAGCTTGAAAAAGTGCAGTGAAGTGTGTTGGACTGAATGGCTCAAGGAGTAAGAGAGCTCATCTGCTGTTTTGAGGATCTGGGTTCAATCCTCAAGGAAGAAAGACTCTAAGTTACCGGGTTCAACAGTTCAACGCAGTATTTCAAAATGATTCTGAGAATGGAGGTCCAATCCTCTTCAGACTGTGAATTTTGAAGTCTAACATCTAAAGAAAAGAGTAAAAAGCTTGAAAAATTTTAGTAGGAATGTGTGGGACTCTGTAGCTCAAGAAGTAAGCACATTCTTTAGAAGTTTTGAGGTCATGGGTTCAAACCCCAGGAGTGCAACACCCAAAGAAAGACTCAAAACCTTTAACTAACGTAGCTGAAAATGGATGTTTGGAGGATGTGGGTTTGATCCTCATGAAACCAGTCAGTTTTGTTGTCCAACACCCAAAGTGAAGACTTAAAAGCACTCAGAGAAGAAGCTCCAATGTGAAGCAGACTTGGTGGCGTGGTGGAAGCGTGTTTGAGTCTGTGACGCACCAGATGATAAAGTGTCTGGTTCGAATCCTGCCCAGTACCTGCTGCATCAGTCCAGAAGTGGTGGGGAAGTGGCATAGGCTGTATCCCCTCCTAATGTTCTAGAGAAATACAAACTATTGGGTAATGGGAAGAAAAACCACAAATGGCTGATGTTTTAATGCTGCAACAAGTTGAAAGTTTTGGCTAGGGAGCTTGTTTAGTGTTGTGACTTATTCATGCTGAACACTCAGCAGCATGTTTTTTGGGTCAGTGTTTCTTTTGGTCGTTGGATTTTTCCCTTTCAGAAACTGGTGGTTATTTGATTTTCACAAACATTGAAATTGAAATAGAAGGTATTTTTCTGTGTCATGGTCAGAAAGTGATGAGCTAAAATTAAGAAATGGCTTTCATTTTTTGTTTTGTATTACAAAAAAATAAGTTCCCAAGAAAAGAAAGAGGGGGAAAAAGGTTTGTTTTCTCATATTCTGAGGCTGGGCATTTTCATTTACAAGAGCTGCAAATGTAGGACTTAGTCCAGGCTATGATGTGATTTTGCCCGTCATCCACAGAAATCTCACTGCTCTCAAGTGGTCCATCATTTCTGAAAACCCTGTCGAGTCCAGTAGCACTTAGATTTTGATGTACTTTGATGTCTATTCATGCCCGGTGCTTGAAGCGGCCAAAAATGACAAAAAACTTGCGTTACAGCAATATCGCCTCACTATGTCCTAAGCTTCCATGGTAGAAAATTAAAGGGAAAGTTAAGAGGGTTTTTTTTCCCTGAAAATTCATTGGCATCCATGTGAAATTTGTAGTTATTTTACTGTAAAATTATGAATGCAAATGTCTTAAAGAAAAGAAAACAGTATGACAGTTAAAGAAAAAGCAACAGTGGCACAATGGGAATTCTACATTTGCAGCTCTTGTTGTATAAATGAACAGATCTGGTGTCAGAATATGAAAAAAAACAGGCCTTTTTCCCTCCTGATTTCCAGTGATTTAATCGTTTGTTAGCTTACATGCAATAGAAAATGAAAAGCAAACAATTTTTTTAAAAGTTAGCTCATCTCTTCTTGACCGTGACACAGAAAACACCTTGCTTTTCAGTTTTAGTGTTTGTATGTTTGTTTGTTTGTTTTGTTTGTTTTTAACAATTTCTGAAAGGAAAATCCAACAAGCAAAAGATACACTGACCTGGTGCCATGTGCTCCATCCTCAGACTGTCAAACAGGAAGTGGAAGATTCCAACTAGATTTATAGTGGAGGGGGGCACTTGGACTGTACTAAGTTGTTTAGAAAAACTTATAATTTCTATTTTTTTTTTCTACATTAGGCACACAAGTATAGAGCAGCAACTAACGATTAGTTTCACAATCAATTAATCTGTTGATGACTTTTTTTGATTAATTGATTAGTTGCTTGGTGCATAAAATGTCAGAAAATGGTGAAACATGTTGATCAGTGTTTCCCAAAGTCCAAGATGACGTCCTTAAATGTCTTGTTTTGTCCACAACACGGAGATATTCAGTTTACTGCCAGAGAGGAGCAAAGAAACCAGAAAATATTCACATTTAAGAAGCTGACATCAGAGGATTCGGCATCTTTTCTCTGGAAAAATTACTCAAACCAATTAATCGATTATAATCAAAGTAATTGGCAATTCATTTCATAATCAATTACTAATCAGTCATTGCAGCTCTTCACAAATATCAAAACAAGAGATCCATCCCCATGATCTTGTCTTGTCTTGTTCTTTTCTTATTTTTTCTCATCTTTTCTTTTCTTTTCTTAATAATTATATTGTTGTGAAGTGCTTGTTATAATCTATGCAAAACATTTTTTTATTTCAAAGGTCAATAATTAACTTTATTCAACTTTATTTGATGTGCAGTTTGTAGAAGAGCCACCAGGTGGTGGTAAGTACATAAAAATATACTTTACACTCTTTTCTAAACCTCATGCTTGTGCTTTTTACTTGCTGCACAAATCTACTCCTGTTTTTGAACAGTAATGCTGAAAGGTAACTAAGTTACATTTACTCAGGTACTGAACTTATGGTCAGTTTTGAGGTATTTGCACTTCATGATACTCAGTATTTCTACTCCACTACATTTCAGAGGGAAAATTTGTACTTTTTTTTTAACCCACTGCATTTATTTGACAGCTGTAGTTACTCTAAGATTAAGATTTTATATTAAAACCTACAAGAAGACTTGAAAATACAACACGTTGTTAAAGATTGTATCAGTTCCACCAAACATTTCACTTCTAAACTTCTCACATGGTTTCATTAAAACATGCATTTAAAATGATCCAATATTTCACTAAAAATCAAAGAAACTGAGAACAGATTTGTGCATCTGAACTTTGTTTTTTCTTCTTTTCTCTCACATTAATCATCTGAAGACGTCTCAGATTTATCTGGTGACCTTTTGAAGGGGACCAACTTTTTAGCAGGACTTAACAGAGTATTTTCATGTTGTTGCATTGGACCTTTTACCTTAAATAAAGGGTCAAAATGCTCCTTCCAGCTCTGATGAACAGAACTCCTTGTTTCACAAATGATAAACAGACCTTCAATAATAAAAGCCTGTTTGTTTTAGAGGCGCAGCAGCAGTTTTCCATTTACTGACTCATGGAAACTCAGAGACTGAACTCTTTATTTCCCATCAGGCCACATGATGGCAGCACTGATGATGATCAGTGATGATGTGGCTCTGATCAAAAGTCCCAAACACAGATAGAGAGAAAGGAAAATCTACCTTTATTTTGAAAAACACTGAGAACATTTTCATTCTTTTTCAGTTATTATAGTTTTTAAATTTAGTTTTCAAATTACTTTAGTTTCAGTTTGGTATTAGAATAAACAACACTTGAGTCATGTAGACATTCAAGTCTCAATAAACAGATGCACCAAATGTTTTTCAAACCTTGTTTTAGTTTAGTTTTAGTCAACAAATCAACAAATAAATCATGATGTAATATAATATATTAAAATAAAAATTCATTGTTCCTTTAAGAACCAAAAGTAATGGGGATCGCACTTTATTTTACAGCACACTAATAAAACATAACAGGCTGTAGTTTGTATGAAATTTGACAAAAACTAGAAATGTGTTCTTTATTTGAAAGTATACCCCAGTTAGCAGGGGTGGAAGTCACTAATTACAAATATTCAAATTACTTACATATGTAATATGTTAATATGCACACTATTAGACCCTCATTAGACTTTTTTACAGGATTATTTGGGACACATTACAACAGAACTGTACTGTAAAGTGACATGTATCCTTATTCACCCTCTAATAAAGTCTGATAATGGATCTAATACTGTCTAATAAAGAACATATTATTTCTAGTTTTTGTCTAATTTAACACAAAGTACAGTTTTGTACGTCTTATTAGTGTACCGATTGGATGTTTGGATTATAATTATTGATGCATTTCACTGTGTTCATCACTTTACAGCTGGTAAAGATGAAGTTAATTTATTTGCTGATTTGTATAACTTAACTAAAACTAGGCGTGAAAACTTTTTATATATATATATAATATCATATATCTAGTAAAATAATAATACATCATATTGTATCTGTTGATTATGTATTTTTATTATTAATCTGAATCTGCAAAATGACTAAATTATCAAATAAATGTAGTGGAGCAGAAGGAGAAAGTTGTATGACATGGAAATATTCAAGTAAAGTACTTCAGAACTGTGCTGAGAGTACTTGAGTAGGCTGAATGTACTTAGTTACTCTGGTATTTGTACACTGTGGTACTCTTGTAAAGGTGTGAGTACTTCCTCCACCTCTGATGCAGACCCTGTTTGTATTTGTGTTAAATGACTCGACGGTGTTTGTTCAGGCTCGATGGTTCGGAGCTGTTGGAGGAGTTCAGTGACACTCGACCATCTGTCACACGGTGTAAAGTCTCACCCATAATGGCTCCTCACCTCGCTGATGTGGCCCATTAACCTCCATCACGGGGTGAGAAAGAGGAGCGGCCTCCAACCTTTACAACCTGTGGAGGAGGAGGAGGAGGAGGAGGAGGAGGTGTTCTGAGCGTCCTCTGAGGACTCACTGCTGACAGACGGCTGTTAACAGTTCTCATCTGCAGGAATCACAGCTGTTACACAGAAAACACACAGATCTGTGTTTATTGAAGGAGTCTGAATCTGCAGGAGAGTAAATAAAGAAGAAAACTTTATTTCTGCAGCACGAAACAGAAGTTTGTTCACTTTCTTTAGAAGGAAGAAAAAAACACAGAAGTCAGTTTTTATAAAAAATGAACAGCATTAAGTGAACAACACATGAGAGTCTGAAATAAAGGTTCCAGAAGGGTTCTTTCTGAAAGGATGAGGTTCTACCCAGAATTATTTGCTTCTGTAGAATCCTTTTTTGGGGAAACAGTTTGTTAAAGGTTCTTTGTAAGAAAACATAAAGAATCATTTTCATCCAGAGAACCATTTTGGGGGAAAAAAAGAGTTCTTGAAGGATCCTCGAAGAACTCTTTCGTCAAGGGTTCTTTGTGCCATAAAAGGGTTCTTATAAAACCCCAAGTGTGTTCCAGCTAAAACCCTTGTAATATAAAAAGGTTCTCAGTAGAGCCCCCTGAGTGTGTTCTAGATAAAACCCTTTGAATACAAAAGGGTTTTCAGTAGAACCCCCTTGAGCGGATTCTAGATAAAACCCTTGGAATCTAAACAGGTTCTCGGTAGAACCCCCTTGGTGGGATCTATATAAAACATTTGGAATATAAATAGGTTCTCAGCAGAGCTCCCTTGGTGGGTTCTAGCTGAAATCATTGTAATACATATAAAAGTTTCTGGGTTGAACCCCTTGAGTTCTTGATAAAACTTTTGGAATACAAAAGGGTTCTCTGTAGAACCCCCTGAATGGGTTCTAGATAAAACTGTAGGAATACAAAAGGGTTCTTGGTAGAACCCCCAGGTCGGTTCTTGTTAGCCCCCTTAGAAGTTGGAACATTTTTGGATAGAACCCCTGGAGAGAGTTCTGGGTAGAACCATTACATTGTAGAAGGGTTCTCTGTAGAACTGCTAAATAAAGGGTTCTGGGTGAAACCTTTCACAGATGGTTCTAAGTATAACCCTTTATGTTGGGTTCTTGGTAGAACTTTCTGGAAGAGTTTCCAGTTGAACCTTAAAAAGGGACAAGCTGAAGAACCCTTGATGGTTCTTGTTAGTGCTTTTATTTCTAAGAGTGTATATATTTTCTCTTTGGGATCATTTTTTGTAACTGGAGCTCAGTAACGTAACGTTGGTTCTTCATGGTTCTCTGCGGTCTGATTGGTTCAAACAAAACGGTTCTTGTGAATTAAGTGTTGACTAAATATTTTCAAGTCAAAAGCTTCAAGTCCAAGTCAAATCACAAGTCACTGGTGTTAAAGTCCAAGTCGAGCTGCAAGACTTTTCTTGATTTTCTTAAAGCATCAAATTTGTGACTTAAATCTCACTCAAGAACAAGTCATGTGACTTGAATCCTCACCTCTGGCCAAATGCTAAAGTTAGCATGCTAATATGCTCACAGTAACCATGCTAGCATGCTGATGTTTAGCAGGAGAACTGCAGTATGTAAAACATGCAGGTCAAAAATTACAGACGGAGATGCAACAACTTCCCACATTGTGAAGTTGCACAAAGTATGATGAGTTTAGGGTCTGTTGTTAACACAGCAGCTCATTTGGTGAAGGGTGAAGTCGAGGTGCAAGTCAGTGCTGGGTAAGATGGCTGCCACGCCTTGTTTGAATTCAACAAAAATCTGTCTAATCCTGTCTGGAACTCCTGGAGAAAGCTACACACTGAATCAAGTTATCTTGGTCCACAATTTCTGCGAACATTATAGAAAAGATTAAACCAACTATTGCATTTGTGGCTTCACACAAAGTTAAGGGGCTTGTGAGCCTACTAGGCCTCTGACGCACAGACATGTCTAATAATCATCAACCATCTATTGCTGGTACATCTCGGTAAGACAGGTCATGCCTCCTACACAGGCTGAAGCGTCCCCTCGTGAGGATGATTCAGCGGTTACAATGGGTGGACTCTCCCAGTTACTGGAACAGCAGTGAAAATTCTACAAAGAGATGTTACCTCAACAACAGGAAAACTTCATTATGGAGAGAACTAACAGAAGATGGATGGTGATGGTTTTATCAGAGATGCACAGGAGCTAAAGACCAGCTTGGATGCTCCTGCAGACACATTTTCAGCTCCGTGTGAAGTCTCTGCTTCAGTCCTGTTTTTTCCAAATAAAATCTCAAAACTGATAAGGAAAAAGTCCCTCATGCTTCCATTACGCAACAGTGTGGTCACCTGTAAACTAATGTTTAGCAGGTGTGTTCATCAGTGAGTGAGCATGCTAATGTTTACTGGACGATGGATGAATTTCCATTAAATGTGGTTCAGACTTGCAGAATGAATTGTAATACCTGCAGACTTTTCATTGAGCAACATCATCAGGTCAACGTGTTAATGTGTCCAACACTTTAGTTTGTTACAGAACACCTGCAGAACTAATCATCAGCCTCAGCTGTAGTTTGTGTTTAGTGCAAATTAGCACATGTTAGCATGCTAACACACGATGCAGACTTTTATTTGGAAAAAGCAGAACTGAAGCAGAGACTTCACACGGAGCTGAAAACGTGTCTGCAGGAGCATCTTGATGAAGAGAAAATGAGTTCAAAACTTTTCTCTGGAAGTGATTCGGAGTTCCAGGGAAGTCAACGGATCTCTGATGGGAAAATGGATGAAACAGGAAGGAGCGGGATGAATGGAAGCCAGAGGCAGTTCGGACTGATCCAGTTCAGTGTGAGGCTTTAACAAAACACACCGCACACACACACACAGCGTGTGTTTGTAAAGTCAGCCAGAGGCTACAGAGGCAGTGAGACGTCACAGACGGAGGATGATGAATGGTCGTATGTTACAGTGTTTCCTCTCTGTGGGGAGGAAACGCTGCTGCTGCAGGATCTGCAGAGAAAACCAGCCGGAGATAGGTGTGTGTGTGTGTGTGTTGTGATAGATGGTGCAGAGGCCCAGAACTAACTTCTTCTCCCACAGTTCATTTCTTTTTGTGCAACACACATGCATACTAAACAAGTGCTTCCTGTTGGAGACTCTGGGACTCATGTTTTATCTTCATCTCCAGGGTCATTCTTCACACACACACTCTAAAGGTGGGGTCATGCACCAGTTTGTGTGACGTGTTGTCAAACCACTTCCAAAAAAATACTGTTTATAGTTGTTCTGAGCGACCACACCGGAGGGTGAGGTCAAAATTTAGTTATCACAGAGAGGAGGTGCAATATTGTTTAAAAGTGGAGCCATATTCTCAGATTTTTATGCCATAATTCTATGACTTTTATTCCATAATCTTCATTGATAGCCATATAATGACCTTGCAAATGATGTATGAGAATAAACTAGTTTCATTTGGCTAATGCACAAAACTGTTGCAAAACAGAATAGCAAAATCTACGTTGTTACAAGCCTAAAATTAGGTTATTTTCCTATTTTTTACTGGTAAAAAGTGGTTGTACCATGTCAATAACATTTCCATTAGATTCCTGGTGTCAGTATTATGATAAAGCGGGTTCATTTGCCTTTGTACATTGTCTGGTACAGAAGTTATAAAAATCTGTGTTTTTCGCCATTCGCATGAACATCAGTTCAAGATGGCCGCCATACGAACTCCATGGGACTTCGGCAAAATCAAAAACTCTCAACTAGACACGACAGTCTCTGCTGGAAGATATTCATAGTGATGCGTCACAACCATTGCCATAAACAAAGATGGATGAAGCGTCTCCAGAGAGCACTTTCTGATATAAGCCTAATATTGCTCTCTGCAAAGCCACCAAACTCCACTGGCGAAATTAGTAATTTTACTTCACAGAAAACAGGAGTTGCTGGTCTGCTGCTGCCTCGATCTGTTAGTTTGTTTGTGTGATTGTGATCTTTTAAAACACCAAAGTCACAAAATAAGACAAACAAGCTAACAGGTCGAGGCAGCAGTAGACCAGCAACTCCTGTTTTCTGTGAAGTAAAATTACTAATTTTGACAATGGAGTCTGGTGGCTTTGAAGAGAGCAATATTTGACTTAAATAACTTCCAGTTTCCTCTCAGAGAAGTCTGTCTGACAGCAAAATAAAGTGATGAAAATATTCTAACTATAGTGTACACTTAAACTGATATTGATTTTTTAGTTGTCAAATATACATACTGCTGCTGACCCTGTCTACAACAGTACATTGCTTAGCTTCCTACACCAGTGCTCCAAACTAACTGACACTGACTATAGAGAAGTTCCTCATTCAACCACACTTCAAATAATCCGAACTATCCCTTTAATGTAACTGACTTCATGTCCCACGCTGGTCTGACATTTGTCAAACATCATACATATTTTATCACATCACAACATCTCAGCCAGAGTAAAAATTCAAAAGTATTTTAATACTGTTAATCAGTTATTATTTTTACACATTCAGACTAGAAGCATTTTGTTTAAATGACAGCTGGAGGATTAAGTGCAATGTTTGAACTGTAACACTGGCAGACACCATCTTTGGCAACATGACATTACTGCAGAGGACCAAACCTGACTGAGAGACACATAAATATTAGTGGGAAATAAATAAATGAATGAAGACGCACAAAGAGAAACTTGAGAAATAAATCTAGAAATGAGTAATTCATGACAAACCCAAATCCCCCCAAAAAAGTTGGGACATTGTGTAAAACGTAAATAAAAACAGAATGCAAGGATCTGCAAAAACTTTTCGACCTACATTCAGTTGCGTACAGTACAAAGACAAGATATTTAATGTTTTTTTGTAAATATACACTGGTTTTATTGTGACAGGAGCATGTTTACCTCTGTGATACATCAGCTTTACTCAGTCAGTGTTTGTGAACTGAGGACACTAGCTGTTGAAGTTTTTAAAGTGAAATTCTTTCTCATTCTTGCTTGATGTACGACTTCAGCTGCTCAACAGTCCTGTTTGGTCTCTGTTGTTGTATTTTGTGCTTCATAATGCACCACACATTTTCAATGGGAGACAGGTCTGGACTGCAGGCAGGTCAGTCTGGTACCTGAACTCTTTTACAACGAAGACACGCTGTTGGAACACATCTGGATGGTGGCATATGTTGCTCCAGATGTTGGTAACAGTGTATATTTACAAAAAACAAAGTTTATCAGTTTTTAAACATCTTTTCTTTGTGCTTTATATAGGTTAAAAACTCTTTGCAATCTGTTTTTATTTACGTTTTACACAACATCCCGACAAAGAACACGTCAAAACATTTATAGATTTATTTACACATTTTCATTTTGTTGTATTAAATTCATTCAGTATCTATTTCTCTCTTTATTCTTTTCATTTCATATTTCTCTTATAAATCCAGTTTGGTCTTCCATATAACACAAACTATTATTTACAATATTCACACTGACAACATTATTATTAACATTTCTGAAGCACTAATGCGATGTGCAGAACAGGAGCCAAAACCAGCAGCTCTCACAGTCCTCTGTCAGAGGGTGAACTCAGTCTTTACACCCTGTGTGAGTGACACGGTGTGTGTGTGTGTGTGTGTGTGTGTAAGTGAGCTGCTTCCTGAGGCCTTGCTGGGGAGTCCAGCTCAGTCCAGCTGTTCTTCACATCAGGCTGCTGCTGATAGACGACAGTGAAGCAGCTCACTGTCTGAGCTCCTCTGCCCAGCCTCGTCTGGGACTGCCGCCATCGCCGCTACCACCGCCGCCGAGCACAGCAGAGGAAACAGGTTGAAGGTGATCCAGGAAAGGAAACAGATTCCCGGGACGCCTATGTGGAGTTATAGGAATGAGTCGAGGAGGAGGACTCGACTTGAGTGTACTGGACCAGAGGAACAGCCAGGTCCAGGTACTCCTGCAGAGACACAAATCAGAAAAAAAATCGCAATTAATTGAAATTTTATCAAAACCTCAAAATGGCTTTCTGCAATTTTTTAAACGCGGGGAAACTCGCTAAGAATAGGCATTTGACCCTTTTCCCATTTCCAGTTGACAGTTTGTCGTACATCGTTCAGCTGAGGAGGTGGTCAGAGGCGACAAGCTTACATTGCCTCTGCCGAAAAGGGGTGAAAATTGCGTGTCCATCTGGTTGTTTTTAAATAATTGCAAATCGGAGTTGGATAAAAAGGTAAAAGGAGTTCTAATTAGCTCAGTTAGCTGTGCAGCTAGCTGACTATGAATGAACTTGCAGCTCAGATCAGTCGGGGGGTGTTGGTGTTTACACTGCAAGCACAGGAGTTTTGGATCGCCAGGAGAGGGAGGTTTTCAGGCCTGGGCTGGGGGACCCAGCGGGGAGTGCTGGCAGGGGAAGATGCCTGGATAAACCAGGCCAGCGGGCCACAGACTGGGAACTGAACTCAGCAGCCTTTACACCAGAGGCGAAGAGACCAAAGAGGACGCTGACGGAGGAAGAAGCTAAGAAGATAAAAGGAGGGAGCGAGTTGTTGGCGAGAGCTTGATGAAATAAAATGCTGACAGACAGACAGATGGTGAGCTGGCCTTCTCACTGCTGAACTAATCAGTGATATTTAGCTGCTCGCTGCATCTTTGTGTTGTTGCACTTGCTTGATGTTTGGCTGTGTTTGCAAAGTTGTCGACTACTAGTTTCTGATCATAAGTAATGTAAATCATAACAAATGCACGTGTACAGCTGTACATTACCAAGTGAAATGCACTGAGAAACAGTTTATAATACAGAATTTTAACAGGCATAATATGCAACATTTTCCTAAAAAAAAACAATGTACAGAGTCATATTAAAATAATTCCTTTCAATCATCCATTATGCGCCACTAGGAGTGTGTGGTGTAGTCTGTATTTGCAGAAACGTTGCAGCCCTCTGCCTGTTTTTTTCATTATTTTGCTGCTCGGGACGCTTTACCAACCCAAAATGACTCAGCAATCAACTATCTTTCTGGTGTGTTTAGGAACAGCTTGAACGAATCCTATTGATTCTACCTTTAAGGTCAATAAACAGAGGGGATATCTGGCCAGAATTTCTCCCATGTGTCCGTAAAATTGGAATCATCCAGGACATACGGGCCGGAAATGGAAACGCTTTCATTAAAACTAAACTCCAAACCACAGAGATTCAGTGTTCAGTGATTCAGAGCGTCCGGAGAATAACGTTTTCTCTGAGATGTGTCAGTTGTTGAGTGAAAGCAGTGATGACAGTTGAAATGTCAGTTTAAGTGTAACGGGTGAGCTGTTGATATAACAACACATTACCTGGTTCGCCATGAGAGACAGAGTTCGGTCTAAATCTTCTACCAGCTGTTGGAAAGTTGGCCTGCGAGATGGGACAGCGTGCCAGCAGTCTCTCATCATCAGATACCTGATAAAACACAAACCAGCATTCAGGCACAGAGCATAGAACAAGAGCATGAAGAAACACAAACTGTGATCAAGTTATTTGGAGCCTAAAGACAGATTTACAGTTTGAAATGACTTATCTGTTTAAAGCTGTTTCCATTGGAGGGTGGTGGAGGGGGTGGGGGTGTTTGTGTGTGGATGTACTCACAGCTCCTGAGTGCAAGCGGAGGGTTTTTCCATGCGATGTCCCTCCTTCAGCAGCTTGAAGAGCTCCTCCACAGGGACTCCGGGGTAAGGAGACCCCCCGAGGGTGAAGATTTCCCACAGCAGGACTCCAAACGACCACCTGCACATTGGAAATATCAGAAAGACCCTTTCAGACATGGAATATGTGCACTAAAAATTGCAGGATTCAATACTGTGAATGAATTAAAATGTCCTAAACTGTAAATAAAAACTCACACGTCACTTTGGTGCGTGTAGACGCGGTCGAATAAAGCTTCAGGAGCCATCCACTTCACTGGCAGACGACCCTGCAGAAACATTAAACAGTCAGTGAGAACACATCTCATCACATCATCTGAATGTAGATGCTCAGTCTGTTAAAGTGCGTCCGTCTTACGTTCGTGGTCTTCTTGTAGTAGTCGATGTGGTGGATGTCTCGGGCCAGACCAAAGTCAGCGATCTTCATCACGTTGTCTTCTGTGACGAGCACGTTTCTGGCTGCCAGGTCTCTGTGGATACACTGCAGAACAGAGAGGAGGAACAGGGGTCAGAACAGATTTACAGCCCAGGACAGAACCAAACCAACAGCAGAGGATCTCAGCTCCAAGCCTACTGAGGATGTAAAACACCTCACAAACATATAGTCTCATTTTATTTCCTTAAGCAGCTGCTCACTGCAGTTTTTATCAAACAGGAGGAAATAGTGCATTTGTCATTTGCCTCAAATGGTGAAAAACGATGTAGAAAACAGGATGTAAATAACACATTTGTGATGTATTAATCTGATGAAGGATTCCTTGAAGAAGTAAATAAAAGCAGATTCTCATTTCTTGCTGATGACGGAGGATTTTGGCAGCTAAAATGACTCACAAGCAGATTTCACAAGTGTAGCTGACTGATGTAAGCTAATGCTAATGCTAACTCCTTGAGTCAGCTGAGAAGTCTCCAGCTGACGTCTTAATGTTTCCATCTGACATGCTTTAAAACAAGAACCCTGCGAAAGTGTAAATGTAAAGTTACCTGACAGCTGAGTACATGATATAACATTAATGCTAACAGACTGAGGCTAAAGCTAGCTTC